>FR989902.1:1200000-1800000 GCA_905404115.1 Pheosia gnoma
ATTTAATGTGCGAATCTCATTTTCAACCCTGATGATGAACGGTGAAGGAAAACATCGTAAGGAAACCTGCATGTCTCAGAGAACCCCTCGAAAGACGTGTGCACTCCGCCAACCGGCACTTGGTCAGCATGGTGAACTATGACCTAATCTCCCTCGTATTGATGGAAGGCCCGTGCCCAGCAGTGGGGCATTAAAAAGGGCTGCTATTATTTAATATTTCATGTAATGTAAACGATCCTAATAATTTAATTACAACCTTCCAAGTATTTGCCTTCGGGCGTACATTTAAGGGTTTTCGGTATTATTGAACTATTTGCATAGTGTTATATCAGTAGCGTAGCGGTGGAATTTGCGGTTAATATAACAATAGTTATTGAAATAATTAACAGTTTCATAATGTTTGTGTTGTTTAAAATATAAACTATTTGCTTATCATATTTTCTCTGGCATTTTTTTTTACTTTTACCTATTACAGGTATAATGTCCACTAAAACAAGTATGCTGAAACCTAGATCAACCTGAAATCAGTCGACACCGTTCTGGAGAAATGATTCTGTAATGTAGATGTCACAATATAGTAACGACAAAAAGACCAGTTCCATAACACAAGTAATTAATCAAAGAGAATAAAAAAGTATATTTTGAATTCGAAATACAAATTTAAAAAAGACTCCTCGCTCAGACCCGCTAGTGACGTGAAAATTCAACAAAGTATTTTTCGCCGTAACCCTCCCGAGCGCTAAGCGTTACGGACATATTTGTGTCAACGCGCCCACAATATAGGACCCCTGCGGTCGAAACGACCTCGTTCTAGGCATTTTATTTCAAACTCTGCGCTGAAATGGCAACTATGAACTTTTAGTAAATTGTTGCGGATGTTTTAGTGTAGACTTTGCTGCTTTAAGGTGCCCAATAAGAGGAGATATGCATGTCTGAAATTAAATTCGACATGTGTATTGAATTAGGATTTTTTAGAAATACGCGTCATTGGATTTCCATACAAAAAAAATATAAAAAAAATTGGGAACAGCTCGTGCAGCAAAAAATCTAGACCAAAATCGAATTATCTAACCTAATTTTCTAGACTGTTTTGCCGTTTGACTTGAATTGTGTGCAAGCAATATTTGACGTAACTAGTATTTAAATAAAACTTATTTTACAGATTTTATTGCGTTTATTTTATGTTATATCGTCCACCAGGTGTGAAAATTGAAATAAATTCCGTGGAGGTTTTAATGTTGACACGACCTCAATATAGGACCTTATAGGCCAAATGACGTTATTGCGGATATTCTATTAACAGTCACTTATATGGGGTGTTGCTATCACGTCACGGGGTTATTTTTTTTCTATTAAGTTTTAAAGCTTATGTCCTAGGCTCGTGTAGGTATTAGGTCAATTAGGGGCAACTACAGTGGCAATAAAATACATCGCAGGGTTGGCTGACAACCAAATATGACATGACGACATTTTTGTGAGCATATTACATTATATTAATGACTCAATGTAAAGTGAGTTGAAGTCGCCTTCCGTCCCGGTTGTAGAGTTAAGAAAAATATTAAAGAAGAAAGATAAGAAATGTATGATTTGACTTTGACAATCCCACTGTCTGGAAATCATAATTTCTCCATGTTCATTTCATAGGAACGGAACGCTAATGGAATAATAAATACACAGGCACAAAGTGATAAATAGAACAGGAATTTTAAAGTGTTGCGCGTCAAATAGAATAAATCAACCGTGTTACAGGCATTATGCCGTTAGATGTCGCCGGCGGACCGGAAATGACGTCAGACGTCCTTTCGTGCGGTAAATAGAATGTATCTTTTTTATTCAAAGAGCGAGCGCACAATCACGTTTAAAAAGAAAAAAATATCTCAAACTAAAGTGCAGGTTGCATTAGTGGTGCGGGTATTTGAAAAACGTAAACTACATAATAAAGGCGTATTTTTATTTTAGTACTAGCTGTCCCGGCGTACTTCGTACCGCCTCCGAATCGAATGTATGAGAAAATGAATTATCTTTATATTATTTTTTTAATATTTATTCTGCTATTCGCGGCGGAAACAAAAAAAAATCAAAGATCATAAAAATCGGCCCACCCGTTATCGAGTTACAAATGGTGTAACTAACATGACTTTGATTTATACATATAGAACATTTAGATTTTTTTCTGACAAATGGCCAATAAAAATTACCTCAAAGAAGATGTAGATAGGCTCTACTATTATCACACCATGACGGCTGGGGCTTTTATAAAGTGTAACGATAATAGTGTAAAAATACAGGTAGGTTATAAAAAGATCACACTCCCCAAAAAAAACAAACTTATTATCGGAAATTTAAAAATAACACCAAATATTCATAAAATATATTCGTATTCTTAAAAAAAAGACATCAATTTACACGTTTATGCAATACGTCTACGTGATCGCTATGGCCTATTTATCAAGCTTACAAAATAATTAACATTAATATTATTGAGCCCTTTATATATCTCTACTCACATTTCTTTAACTTCTTTATGTTTCGTGTGATATTTAATCATGCAGACACCACTACAATGTTTTACGAGACAATATATTCAGCTCTGTTTCATCCCCCGTGCTTAGCTATAAGCTTCGCCCTCATTAATTATTTTAGTGCTTTGTTTACAACGCCGGCGTGATGAAGTATATAATGATCCTTTGGTTGTCTGTTACCGAGGCGACCATCTGACGAGAATATTTTGGTAATTAGTTATTTGAGGTCTTCTCTTGTATTTACAAACTAATATAAATTAAATAGAGTATAGAAAAGCTACTTAATATTTACAAAATGTGTAAAAAAATTGGCACATGCGGTAGCGTGCCCAAGATGCTGGCCGCATTTCCTCGCTGAATAGCCAAAGCCACTCGCTGAGCGAGGAAATGCCCAGCCCTTTGGTCGCCGGTTGTGCCGACCAATCTTCTTGAAAGAATTTCTCTTGTATTAATGTTCGCTATATCAGTGGCAGTGCGTTTAACCTCAACCTTAGAAATTAATGAAAAACCATTGATTGAAAGCAAAAAGCCCATTGTCGTCGGCGGCTCGACTCTTATAGCGCTTTTGATAAGAATAGTGGCAAGTAATGCTAGTTTTTTTAATAGTTCTATAAATTTGACGGTATTTTTCATAGGTTTATAGGTTCACCAAAGGAACTATAAGCAGGTATTTATTTAATGTTGTATGTTTTTAACGTTATATGAGCTATTTCTATGTTAAAATATAATGTTATTGCAATTTGATAATAAATCCCACTTAAATTATAACCCTTCGGAGTAATACTTATAGACGTGTTTTGCAAAGCAATAGATTACAAACACGACCCTAACCACATACCCAACAACACCATAAAACAGAACGCCATTCCTAAATGACCGAAACATCACCATATCAAAGCACATTAAAATCTAATCACCCCAACAAGGAATAAACAGAGGACTATTAACAGCTGAGAATTGAAACGGCCATTAAAGGGCCCTCGTAACATTATTAAGGCCCCTGAAATCAGAATTCAAATGTTTGCTGAACACAGTTAGTCAGGACGGGCCCGGACTGGTGGACGAAGTTAATATCCTGTTAGTGTTTGGGATAACATTAATCTTGGAGCCGTGACGCGGACGGCATACAGCTAGGTAATCGATACAGGGGTATAGTGTAAAATTGGAAATAGCGAATGGTTTGCAAGCAATTGCGCAGTAGGTACGTAACGTATCTAAGAAATACTTGAAACATAAAATGCTGGGTGAAAAATAAAGAACGCTGCATCGTTAACTTGGTTAAAATACTTTGACATATGGCCACTTATAATTGCATAAAAATTAGCAGAATAAAGGTGGCAATATACAATAGCTTATACAATACACACTTAAATGTACACACGCACACATGCCTATTTATTTCTGTAGTAAAATGTAGAGATTCAATAAAGTCCAAACCTTTTTAAATTAAAGCAAAAATCTTACGCAAAAGACACCAGTAGTATATCACACAATCCATTTGCAATTAAAACCACCGGGATGTAATCGACAATGGTCAGCTAAATCCAAAGCAACAGCTTAACAATTCTTGCGCGATTGACCCTTTTGTGACATTACGCGATAAACCTTCTCGAGTAACGTTTAAAACTATATATTTATTTTTTATGTTGTGTTCGTGGATTGGGAGCATGAGTTTCCTTTTTATAGGTATGGTGTGTATTTGACAAGGTATTTTTGGGATGAAGCGATTGATGTATAAAAATATTAAAGGAAAACATTATAACCCTTAATATCGTACACGCACAGAGCTCTATTTCCAATGTGCTTATCAAATTGAATCAACCGCTTATAAAAATAATGCATTCTAAGGTTGGCACATCCAGGGCTTATGGAGCTGAATCAAGCTACATAAGTCAGCCACAGTAAGAATAGGTTTTAGTAAGAAATCAATATCACTGACCTAATATACTCGTACCTAACTAGGTAAGAATAAACCTACTTCCTGGCACATCCCCCTGTTCTCATATGACAGCATATTTTTAACACAGGTAGTCCATACAAATATACCTGAACTATATAACAAAAATAATCCATAGCATAAAAAATGCAGACTAAAGCCTCCTGAAACTCGCCGCAAATTTTCATGAAAAAACTCGTGAAAATTGAAAACTGTCTCGTTACTTTGCACGTGGATAAAGTATGCGCGGTCACGTTTACCCACTCAGACGTTCCGGCACGGCTTTTACCCGTTATTACTATAATAATAAAAGTATACGTTAGGTGTCGATATGCGAAGTCGCTCGAAAATCATGAATAGGATTCGCGTTAGGATAATAACGAGATCGTTTCACCGCGATACTGCTATGTCAGTCTGTTAAACGTAGTCGTCTAGACAATACATGTAATGTTGGTAATTATATAAGATATAATATTAGCCATTTTTAAAGTCCCAACATCGGGTACGTATCTCACATCAATGCGAGCGGGATTAGGCCGTAGTCCATCACGCTGGCCCAGTGCGGTTTGGCGGACTTCACACGTCTTTCGAGTGGTTCTTTCAGACATGCAGGTGTCCTCGCGATGTTTTCCTTCACCGTTTAGCAAGTGATAATCATGGTTGATAATGAGATTCGCACATAATATACAGAAATTCCAGAGGTGCGAGCCGGGGTTCTAAACTGCGACACTCGTTACCTAAGAAAGTATTCTACCAACTGTTATTTAAATTAAATTTAATAAAAATTAAGTACTCCCATTGGGGTTTCGATTAAAAAACGATAATTGCCGCATACTATGCTGATAGTGGACGTACCGCCGAATACTTACGGCTTCTAACAACAGCACATCTTATCACCCGATCCGCTGGGCCGATTTGCAGCGTCCGTACCAATTAGCATGTAAATAAGTAGCCAACTTGGCTCTTGACATGCCATTTTGTAGGGACCCTACAGATTGGTTGCCAGGTTGTGCCTTTCATTGAGGGTCTTAAATGCAACTGAAATTTGAGTTCATCCTAACTCTTCATATGAAAAATGTTAGTGTGACACTTTGAGTTTTATTTTAACACGATTTATAGTAAACAAAGCTCACTGTTTTCGATGATAGGTAGCAGTGTTAACTGGACTTCGATATTTTTCTAATAATTCTCACACAATCGAATAACTAAGCTATAAGTTACTTTTCTTCTATCTTTCGCAGCAAATATAATATCTGTTTGCAAGTTGGAGCCACAATCTATTGAAGTGCCTAATTCCGATAGCCGAATACCCCCCTCCTCTCTCCCTATTTTACTGCTCTTTTATCACTCTTCAGGGCTATTAAGAGAATGGAAGTTAATAGGGGTGAATCGAATAGAACTTATTACAGCTAATAGTGCTATAACATAGGTTTGGGTTACGTATGTTGTGTTCATTTTGTTGAAAGCAGAATTAAGGTTAAGAGCGAAGTGAAACAACGTTCAATTGTTACGTTTTTTCAGTTCTAGCATTATTTTATTTCAGAACTCAATCTTGCTAAGAGGCTACTTTTACACGTCAAAGCATCGCGTCTTGACAGCAACTATTACTGAATGCCGCACGTCAAAGGCGAGATTATTCGTTAGCTAACCGTATACTTTGGCGGTAAAGGGAAGATCTTCCAGCCAGGCAAGTGGTATGCCTGGCTGGGCGGACGCTATGCCCCAACTAAGTCTACATATTTTTAAATCGAGAAAAATGAAAATGAAAATGCTGTAAAATTCTTAATTAAACTTTTCATTATTCACAACACACCACAGAGGAATATCCGCAGTAGGTCAACATGTCCCGCTGATAGGCTGGTAGTTGAAATATAGCCCGCTCGACGGGACAAATCGAGATGTTTCAGATCCTCTGCAATGATTGCACGTGACGTATTGTCGACGTTTGTTACGTGACACGCTTGGAGGCATAGTGGTAAGCGGTTGGAGAAGCTTAATTTATTAGATAGGATAAGAGCCTTTTTTCGAAAAAAATACCAACGCGATATTCGCATATAATAGTCCACCTGAGGGAATTTCGATCATGGCTGATCTTAAGGGAGTCTAGCTGTTGCCCGCGACTTCGTCCGCGTGGTATTTAACAAAGACAACCGTTGACAACAGCCTGCTCGCCCATTCTGAGCCCGCGGGACGCATTGCAGGTTGTTGCTATCAAACTTAATCAGGCGCTGCGCTGCAACATTGGTTTTAATTTTTTTTCGTGAGATCCTATTTTATTTTCTAAAATAAAAGTAGCCTAAGTTACTCCTTATTACATCAGCTATCTGCCAGTGAAAGTCCCGTCAAAATCGGTCCAGCCATTTCAGAGATTACCCGGAACAAACAGACAGACAGACAGACAGACAAAAATTTTAAAAAATGTTGTTTCGGTATAGGTACCGTGTATACATCCAAATGCATTTAGTTAAAAGCGGTTATTTTAATATTACAAACAGACACTCCAATTTTATTTATATGTATAGATTAGCCAACTACGAGTATACAGGAGTTATTAGAGAGTGCAAATGTGTGCGCAAGCACTGGTGCACTCTCTAATCCCTCACTCTCATAGTCTGATGGGACGGCAATCGACACAAGTGGAACGAGATCAAGCGTAAGACCGACGACTTAATATGCCACTTATTTCTATAAGGTGTAATAATAATAGTGTAAAATATTTTAACAGGCCCAACAGCGGGTTATAAAGATAACATTCCCAAAGATATAAAACCACAGATCATCTGTGTATAAAACAAATTATTGGACATTTACAAAATTACAACCTTTACTGAGCGCACAGCGCGGCAAAACGCTACTGGTTCGTATGGCTTTATAAAAACAAAAGTTACACAATTATTTTGTACGTCAAAGAGATCCATATAACTTACTGATTCATCTGTTAAAATATGTTTTTTTTTGCACCTTATATAAGGCGTCGTGTCACAAACCGTACAGACCAAAAAGTATTAGGACACTATTTTAGGTAGAACGTAGCCTCGCAGCTAAAGAAATATGAAAGACGCCCTCATCAATAAGCAACGTCATTGACTGAAAAATAGTTAGTATACTGAGTTTTTAAAACACAGTCCGTCGTTACAGAATAACGATTTGATATATTTTATAACTCTTACAACATATGAGTTGGGAATTCTACTAGTAGACATTATCTTTCAGATACCGCTGTGAAATCACGTGCATTTTTCATAATCATTAACAGCCTTTTATACCACAGACAGAATAACTTCTCAAGCCTTATTACTTAACTGTTGTCAAAACGTATCATCGTGTGACTCACATTACTGGGTACTAAAATATTTCTTTTGTACCATTTGTCTATGGCCCTCTCCGAAACATTCTGCGCACCTGTATCGGCAAGCAAAATTAATCATCTGTCAAATTTACCCCTTGTCCCCCCACCCCTCCATTATGATTAATTATTTTCGCCAAATATCACTGAAACTTTTCAAGATTATTGGTGTTCGCCATTCATCATTATTTCATTTCGCTAATGATATACGATTGAAGCTGACGATAAAGTTGTTTCATTTTAATGTCCGAAAGGGGTGTTCGCGTTGAATACTCGGTATTTATTTATTTATTATGCTGAACACTTTCTCAGATTATAAGGTGTTTGTGGGCGTGTGTCTGGAGTTGTGCTAGAAGCATGTGTGGTAGTTGTATCTTTTATCGTTGTCTGTGGGCCGTTCTATTTAAAACGAAAATAACACATTAATTCATTTCACTCCGTAAAAACAATATTACAATGTCAGTTATTCTTTCGTATCTATGATAATACAAATAGCTGAGTAAGTCTTTAACAAATTATTTTTTCCTCAATAGTTGTAGCCAATAAGTCTTCAAATAAGATTAGGGGTGGATCACTTTCAGCTCGCCAATCTTGCTAGTAGCCTGGGATTTAGTATCAGTATCGTCTTTCAGTATTACAGACAAATTAACTCCGTAATTTTCTGAAGCATTTAATTGAAGGAAAACTAATCTTCAAAACCAATAAAAAGCTTTTCAATATAACATAACAATATACAATAATATATTATTTATTCGAAATAAATTTCTGATTCTCAGTTAATACAACAAAAGATGTATAAAATAAATTCTGTAGAACTAAAACATTGAGACGGTAATTTGAAAGCTAGACGGTCGTTATTAGAGTTCCCTTTTTATTGTTTGACTACATAAGAACTCTTAAATTAGACCTTAGTAATGCGAAAACAAAACACTATGTACTAAAAGAAATCTGAACAACTGAAGACCAAAACTCCGCTAAGCTAAGGACGTTAACGGTTCAACAGTTTATGGAGATTCCGACATACAGTTCAAAGCGTGTCTAAATTCTGATCAGAATTCCTATTCATAGCAGCAATTTGCACAGGCCGAGTAACAAGCTCTGGACCCTGAGCCGAAAATCGGTTACATTCGTGTATCCTCGGGTGCTTTCAACGACAGAGTTCTCGATAATGTGCCTAACAAAGACTAAGTGCATATGACGAGAATCATTTAAATCTATTGAGAAATAGATACTTTAAGCATCATAGCATAGCAGCAAAAGCTTTCAAATAACAGCTAATGATATTTGTAAAGATGTTTAAAATACTCTTATCAAAGGTCTCCTTTTTCTAGAGAAATAGCTTGATGTACAAAGGTCCTATATCAACTGTTGTATCATTCCCTACATCGAAGAAATCGACATCTGCCACGGAAATATGAACTCTACAAACCGAGTATTTTGGAGCATTACTGCAATAAACGTTTTATATGAGTTAGTGCTTAAACCCACCAAAGGGCGGAGGGCCTCCGGTCCATTAGATTCCCTTGGCTACAGACTGAAAAAATGAACTTACTTTAATTATTTACAAGTTATGTTCACGGTATTTTGAAAGATTTTTTTAAATCAAATTTCAAAAACATTTTATATTCTTTGTAAAGCAAGAAATATAATTTTGATTGATTGATTTTTTTATGTTGTAATTTAATTAAATATTTGGTTTGACTTTTGTGTTCACCTTTGGTAATGATTTACTATGCAGTTACATGTTTTTGATCTTCACGTTCTTCTTATATATTATATCCCGTATCTTCTTCTATCTTCTTAATCACTGCTCAAAATCCGTACCATTGGATATCTATTATTCTGACTATTTCGGATTTTAAGTCTTAATTCTGATCTACACGCATCTTTTGACAAGAACCTTTTGTTGGTCTTGGTCTGACAGCAAGAAAATTATTACTACAACCTGAAGAATTTTTCATCTTCTATCCTTTTCTTCATCCACTACCCTTCACAGACTAATAGCTAACACAAAAGGGCCTTATTAAATTGCCGATGTAAAATAAAAATATTGCCTCACGGGGCGTCTCATTACTTATTCCGTTTGGACGATTTGTTCAGGAGAATTGTTTCAGGGTTCCCCGGCAATGTTCATAAGATTAACTTTGAATATTGATTGTTATGTGTCCGTAACAGCTTCTGGGATTACCGAGATTACACTTGTTGACGCAGGGATTTATTTTCATTCCATTATCAGTAATACCTACTGCTAGCATTTCACGAGGTTTTGTATTTTCTTAAAACTATTTGTTTAAATTCCGAACAAAAACTAGAAATAACGAAAATCCTTATTACCGCTTAATGTCTGTTAAACAGGCATTCGTTTGATTAAAACAAAAACCTATTCCGATAAGCATACTTAATTACAAAACGACTAACAGCCCAGCGGGTTTTATTACACGACACATTATAGGTAAAACTACACACATAAACTTTGATACGGTAATAAAACGGAAAGCCGGGTAAACAAAACAATTCGTACTTACATAAAAACTATGTTGAAACTATTCAGTGGAACCCGTCGCCTATCTCTGAGGACCACTTGACAATATATCATTCTAACGCACGCCCGTGTGACTCCATAAATATTGAATGTTGTACGGGACCCGCTTTTTTCGTACGCGTATCATACGCGTTCCGCATAAAGAACGTGTTTTTATTTATTGTGTGCCCGTATTTTGGGACAATTATGATTTAAGTGGTGTTTTATTGTTTTGGATTACATGTAGATTGATTCATACATAAAATATTACGTACACTAGTAGCGCTGGTGGTAAAAGATCACATTTGAATAGGCGTTCACCTGCCAACTAGCTGACACAGTTCTAGACTGTAGGTCAATACGTAATATGCTAATACCAATTGGACCTCGAACCTTCAATTCGTAGACCGGACTATCGATAACAGAAACTAGACATTCTACATCACCCCAACATACTATTTTGATATTCTGCTTATGTTGATAGCTGTGACGGGCTGTTGATACAGTAATCGAATTGCATCCATGGGGCGTCACACTCCACTAGTTAGGTAGGGAGTGCCCATTACTCATACCGAGGGGTCCACCTTACCTTATACCATCTGATTTATATCTCTCTTTATAGCTTATTGTACACTTTCCATTAAAAGCCCCAGAAGACAAACGTCCAATATAATTGAATTTGGCTAATAAAAAAGATGACACAATTTTAACAAATAAAAATTACGTGAATAAAGAAATTATGAATTCCAACGAAATTAGTTTTTCATTTGCTTCTGGTAATGGTGTTATTGTGAAATTTAATAAGTACGATGAAGTATAAATTGCTTTTAGTGTTCTAGACATTCTGAAGGAGATTTACTTTGATGTAGATAGAGATAACTTATTATCTTATGAGAAAACTCTATCTTACAAATTTCATTACTTCTTAGAGCCATATTTTTCTAATTATAATATATTGAACACTAAATAATAATGTTTGCTTAGACCCATTGCTATAATAATAAATCCAGTTGATCTGTCAGGATTGCCCCAATTTAGTCAACAAGATAGACTTTGTAAAAACAATGTTTTCTTTGTAAAATATACTTTGAACTCTGAATAGATCAAATCGTATCTAGGCACTGAATAGATAGCTCATAACAACAAACAATAATTTATGTTTAGCTAAAAACTCCGAACCCTAAGCATCGTAATTCAAATTGGATCATGAGACGAAATTACCTTAATTTAAGGAAAATATACAATGTTAGGAAAACTCTCACAAAATGGTTTCGCTGAGGGTGGGGTGGAAAAAATAGGGGGAGTATGCGAAATTGGTTAACGAGGGGAGTATTATAAGGTTCGATATTTATGAGCACGATTCACGGATGCACCTGGTCCGGTTTGAGACTTATTTGAGCTTATTTGTTAACGTACAGCCCTATCCGTTTACAGTTTTGTAGGACATGTACTTACTATTGTAGAACAAAAACAAAAACATTAATTAAATAATATAATTTATTTGAATATAGGGTATCAGAAGCAAAAAGTAGTGATAGCCAAGTTGGTAGAACGCTTGCCTCGGTAACAGGTTCAAACCCCGGCTCGCACCTCTGAGATTTCTGGATTTCATGTGCGAATCTCATTTTCAACCATGATTATTGCTTGGTAAACGGTGAAGGAAAACATCGTAAGGAAACCTGCATGTCTGAGAGAACCCCTCGGCAGATGTGTGAAGTCCGCCAACCTGCACTGGGCCAGCGTGGTGGATTATGGCTTAATCCCCATCGCATTGGCGGAGGCCCGTGCCCAGCAGTGGGACATTAAAAAAGTTGTATAACTAATTAAATGAAATTAAATCGTAATTAAATCCTTAATCACGTCGTCCT
Organism: Pheosia gnoma; assembly: GCA_905404115.1. NCBI lineage: Eukaryota > Metazoa > Arthropoda > Insecta > Lepidoptera > Notodontidae > Pheosia > Pheosia gnoma. The sequence continues at coordinate 1,212,194 of FR989902.1, forward strand.
CGTATACAATGGTCGTTTCTTCGTTCTTGCCTCATTTCTCTACTTCTCGTTCACTCAAACGTTCGGATTTTTAAACTAACTTTAAATTCACATTCTTTGCAGTCGGATACACATATTTATTTACAAATCCCACATGTATATCGCAACCACAACTTCCAAAGAATATTAAAATGCCATACACAACTAAGTAGATAATATAATACTATTGTATATTGATAAACAACAATATTGAGACATCAAATCATACTTGATCTAGTATTACCCATAGCATTTGTGGGGTAGTGACCAAAAACGAATAACATATGAAACAACTCACGCAAATTAGTTGTCTCATATAAATTTATGACCGAAGAGGGACTGGAAGGGTTCGCGACGGTAATGTGTCCCATGCGATGAAATTTTAATTATAGTGGAATTTTCCGGGGTCCATCCTGGAGCGGGTGGTATAATATAATACACTTATCTGCTTTTATTAAGTTGAAGAAAATCATCCATGAATTGATTTATATTGGAGATGGCGACGTCACTATATCTGCAAGTAAGAGACTATATTTGTTTTTTTTTTTTAAATATTAAGTACAAAGATTATAATAATATTGAATACTTAAAGAATAACCTACTCAACTGCCCGTAAGATTTGGTTTCATATTTTTGGTTCGAAGCATTTAGCTCTTTATTTTAGGTTTTATTGAAATTCATTTATGATTTGGCAAACAACAATGAAAACTGCTAATTGAAGTTTTATTGAGTGAATTAGTAGATACTTGCGACCCGACTACTAATACAATTGTAAATAGACAAACCCTATCTACGATTTTGATGCCAGTATACATGGAGATTGAAATTAAACTTTTGATTACACAGTATCCCAATCAAGAGTCGTCATTGGCGCTATAGCAACGGACGCACGAGAGGATTCGGGTAAATTCAATTAGTGGTGAAAGTAATGCTGATTGGTTAAGCTAGTGGGTACTCGGTGTGACGGGTAATTTCACTGCCGAAACGATTGGACACGTCAATTTACTGCAGTCTGTGGTTTAAAAAAAATGGACGTGTATTTACCTCTGGTTGTTTACTATTTACGGTGTGGTTCGTGGTAATGGGTTTCCATTACTTTTATACTTATGTGAAAAGAGTAGGTATCTAATCTCCTTGGTATTAGTGATTTTGTCTATGACATTAGCTTTTTGCTAATTTGATGACCAAAACATTAAGAAATGTAGAGCTCAAGTGGTAGAAAAACCAGTTGAATAGAGAATACAATCAAGTACGAACAAAACTAAAATGATATATTTCTCTGAAGTAGTAGTAATACAAAAGAAGGGAATATTACAAGTAGGTACAGAATCTACTCATTATCAAGCGTGGCTAGGTGACAAAACAATCAACGCATCTTGAGTGGATGGGATAACATATACGCCACCAATATGCCTCATTCTCTAGCAAATGTCCTTTGCTTTCCTAATGACTCAAGAAAGTGACCACTAATGAAAGAACGATGAAGGCGGAGATCTTGACAAATGGCGACCGTTTAGGAGACCCTTATGTGCCAACACTGAGGGTAATGACGGTAAAGCGTTAACAATAAAAATAATCATGTCCGCCACAGAAAATTATATCAAGACTCACTATTATCGGGAATGAGCTCTTTCTGCGCAGATCGGATCGCAAGTAACAACTAAATATGAGGGTACCCCGTCTCAAACTATGACACCAAGACGTCAACCACCTCAGTCCTCCCGTGACCATGGTTGCTGTAAAGCAGCCGAAAAGCCGGGAAGGTAAAAACGGAAAATAAACGCGATAAAATTCTTAAAAATTAGTTTTATTTCAATGTGTGGTATTCGCGTAAATATAAGAAATCAATATACTATCGAGAAGTTATAAAAGTTGCATTATACTTAAAGAGCACAACTTTCGGTTGGCAGATTTTGGACACATCACACAAACTTTTAAAATTTTTGCTAGCGTACATAAAGACAGTGATGACTGGAACCACTCGCGCGTATCTTGTACATAAATACTTCTGTACAAAACGAGCCAAGTTTATAAGAAACATACCGTCAGGCTCCTTATGATATTATTATCCACGGTAAACGAAGCTTCGGGCAACAACGGCGAGCCCCTCTCTCCCTGTAAAAAGAATCCCAGTCAATTGCAGACAACAGCCAAATTAGAAACAGAATTTGCATTTGATTCAAACTTTATAATTGGATCTGTGTTTTAAGTTCTAAATTGGAACGTTTATTCTGCTGTATCGATGATCCCTTAAAATTCTTGATACAGCATAAACTTATGAAATATTATTTTATATCTGAATTCTAATCTAATTTAAACTTGACATAATTGTGTAATTTTGTTTTATTTCAGTTGTTTTACATCAATAAACACAAATTTTAGATGCAGTATAGTTCTAATAGAACTCTGGCCTTACAAATATTGTATGTGGTGAAATGATAAGAAGTAAATATCTTATCTTGTATCTGTACCCACTCAAAAAACTATCAATCTGAAGTACCCAGTATCGAAATGTACAAATTATTTCTTGCACCATCTAAATAGTTAATCACAGCTCTGAGAGCAATCTTAAGTTTTTTTTCTCGAGTCTTATCGAGCCCATCTTACACGTCACATTATAACTGTCACTAGCAACATGAGAACTTGGTTCCCCATAATAAGGTACGATACAGCGAATGCCCTGGTGGGCTGTATCACGGTATCTTATCTCGCGCCAAATGCGAAGCCCATGAAAGATGTGAATAACAATGGAGCTTATGTGGTACGATTTAAGTTATAAAAGACTTGCGCTACAGCATCCATTTGGTTGGTTACAGACTTAATTGCTAGCAGTCTGCTATCAAGGTTATATTTGCTCCCGTACCTAGAATGGCAACAATAACAATGATCCATCACAGGTCTGACTGCGTATATCAGTGCTTAACATTTATCGTTTACCGGTGCAAGAAGTGAGGAGTTTTTAATCGTACAAACAGGTCAACAAGCAAGACAAAAGACACGCTGTTCGCGATATTAAAGCTTAGCCAAAAGTAATAAAGTTCAAAGCTTCTACCTACATCTCAAACCTCGTCTAAAGGCTCAGACGAGATGTCCCGCACAGAATCTGACGGACATTGGAGGGATAGAAATAGGGACGGTGCGGAGGCTATTGTGGCCATGACAAAGTAATGCAGAAACATACAGGAATCTTTTTGAAACGAGCACGACTTGAGAACCTTTTGGATAAAGACTAGGATAAATAAAAGTAAGGGAGATAATTATGGTCTACTCATGGTGTAGTCTCAATGAGACGTGGGCTTTAGTAACGATGCAGTAGCTATATATGTTTCTGGCGAGACTATTCACCAGTCATCTTAATCTATTTAAAATTTAACTGTTTTTATATTAAGGTTTAAATTTGAACGTACTGATTGATGGTTAAACCTTCACCATTATTATAACCACTGTCAATGCCTATCGGTATGGAAATCAGACAATTGTTACTATTAATACATTTGAAAGTTTCTCTTATAAGTTTTAAAAAAGTGCACGTAATAATCAAAATTATTTTATATATCTAGCATTACCATGTTTGGTTATAATCTGGGATATCTCATAGGCTACTTTATTTCTTTAATTGACATGAGCGAAACTGTAAGTAATAGCTGCTCTATCATATAGGAGGCTTCAGATAATTCTTACATCTAGTTACCAAAATTCGTATGCCTGGTACAGATAATCATCCCGTATGCTCCCGTATTGTGTGAGGGACCCACGCTGGGAATTTTGATAGTGTGAAGAGGGTGTAAAATTGCATTTAGGTGTTTGCCCCGTGGTGAAGGCCGCTTTTGTTTCTGCTTGGCTAGTGTATAATTCGTTATACCAGTGCTCGATAGATGTCGCTAATCTAAAATTAGCTCGCGGTATTAAGATGTTTTAGTCTTTCATCTAGTTTCTTTGTGTCTTTTATAAATAAAAGAATGAGGAACCTAGTCCGTATTAAAAACTGAACTCTATTAATGTTAAAATAAGTTATAAATGATCTTAACATTTGTTCTAGTCCACAAGTTCTAGTCTAGACTGATCCACTAAGGGATTCAGTTTATTCTAGTCTAGATTACAATCCTTAATTACGTTGAAACACCAAAAAAGTATCTTATTTTATTTAACTTTAATCCTTATCAAATAAATAATGTGCATCCTTCATGAACATACTCGGGCATTATTATCAGATACCAACCATAGCTTCTGTGACTATTGTACCTGTATCTAAGTATAAGTGTGTACAAGTAAAGGATAATGTACCAGCCTATCAGTTGCTAATCTCCCCCTGAGCTCATAAAAGTAAACTATGGGGATAAGGTTGCTGCGGGCCTGACGCATAAGAATAAATGCGTCCCAGCCAACATAATGCTAAGTTTAATTTTGTAAAAACTTGTAATTTTGTAAAAAAAAAAACTGGTGACTTTTTTCGTACTTATAATGCCTATTTTGTTCCTTATTATCTTGGCTGATTTCTAGAATTTGTCAGTCAATTTTCTAGTTAATACTAAAAAAAACATTCAAATTTATTTTTATGCAAACATCTCAACCGCGATCCAGAATTAGCACAACGCCATCTGTTAAACACAATGGGGATTGTCCATTTTTTTAAAACCGTTTTGATTGAAAAACCATTTCGAGGAATAGGGTTACTAATGTCGTATATGTAGTTAAAATTTAAAAATACATTCACATTTCTAAGATTTATGGAAAAATATGTTTGACCTTTATTTCACCTTCAGTGACGTCATCACTTGGATTATAATGCCATTGCATTGCATTAAATAAATAAAAAAGTAGTCTGTTCAGCGCAAGTGTCAATGTCAAAACAAAAACATAACCTTTCTCTGTTCGTTTCTGTTAAATTAGAAGAGCCGGCCATATTTTTTTATTAGGATTTAGCGCAGGTATTATGTATTAAGAGTAATAAAGATCGATAGAGCACTTATCACGTGGTGATTATAAAAATACCAAGGTAAAAGCTAAGGGTAAGAAAGAATTTTGACATTGACAGACGATTGACGGATATGAGTTTTTTTTTTCATTTTTAGTAAGCAAACGAATAACTTTTTGTCGCCGACGATGACGTCATCACCTTCAAAATTTAACATCTAAATATAAAAAAAAATAGGCAATAGAATACAAACATATTTAAATTAGTTCCTTAAAATACACTATATTTCCTAAAAAAAATATAAAATCTGGGGGTAAAAATTTCTAGACAATGCCCATTGCAATTGCTGCTTTGCTATACTCGCCAATAGATGGCGTTAGCTCCCAAGCTCGTCAGCGTAATGTGCGGTAGGTACACCTATCCTATCAATCGGCAAATTGGCCCGGCTCCCAGAGGCAGGCGCCTGATTGGACAGGTAATGAAGCTATCTTCGGTGCGAAATTAGTTACGAGGCTATTTGGGGATGAGGATTAGAGTAACACGTTGGATGGAGTTTAAATGGGCTTATTATCGTAATTGTGGAATTATTTGCGTGAGATGGATGAGGTTCTATATGTCTTAAGTCTTAACATACAGCCATATCAATAAATGAGATCGCCAATTTTCAGAAAAAAATCATAACTTTACAATGGCATTGCTAATAATAATTTCGTATGAATACTACTTTGTAATGCAAATATTAATTGATTAAAATTTAATTTTGGGGATAATGGTTAACATTTCATTGTAAAATAGCCCTGTGTTTTAGGTAGCGTATTCGTTAATGGATGTAAGCTTAATCAGTTTCATACATAGATAAGGGACGATGATGCGGATGAACCATTTGGTTGTGATGATAAATATACCTAATTTTGAAAAATCCCTGTCATTATATAGCGTTAATTAAAAGATTACCAACTTAAATTAAAGTACAAGTCAATCTCTCTCTCTCTCTCTATGGTCGGTCCCTCATGTCTGAGGATCGCGATCATCGTTGGATAGTCCACACTTGGGTCGAACGATTAGCCTCCATATAAGATGTATAAGTCAATATAAGATGTGTATAAATTCAATTCAGTATATAAACATTAATTTGTTATGATTGTTAGGTAAAAAACTTGTTAAACTAGATTAGGAACACTTAGCCCGTCCAAATCGATATCAAACCAATCAAAGCATTACTTTACTAAGGACCTATTTCAAAATTCGCTGATAAACTCTACCCACAGAATATTGGACATTGTAAAACAGACTTTAAGTATTACTAACCTAGTGTTCTACATTTATTAGTTAGTTCCAGATAAACCGCTACGCGCGCCGCATCCAAATATGTTTGAGATAATTTTCCGGAAGAGTGCGCGGGCGGCGTCGGGGCGTGATCATATGGGGAATAAAACAAATGGCCTTGTTCGAGGCCCCAGTCCTTTGTTCCGTGATGAAGGGTTCGGTACATATAAAGAGATGTTAGTTTTTGTTTTCTATTCATTTTATTTTATTGTAAAAAGTACTTATATACTGTAATATTATCCGTTTTCATTTAGGTAATTTAGCGTGAACTACTATCTTTACATATAATAAAATGTAACTTATCGCTATCTGTACATGAAAGATATATGGGAAAAACTATTATTGGGGGCCTTTATTACCTAACGCAATAGCATCCAAAACCACGATTGTTGGAATTTTTGTCTGTTTATCTGTTTGTTTGTGCGCGCTAATCACAGAGATGGCTTAATGTATGTGGTAAGCTTTACTTAAAAAAATATGTTTGTTTTATTTCAATCATTTCATAAAAAAAAAGTTATATCAAATTCAAGACGCGGACAAATTTGCGGCGAACAGCTAGTATATTAATAATATTCACAAAGTAACAATTACTGGCTGTCATCAATAAATAAATATCGAAACAAAAAATAAAAAAAATCTATATCAGAGATTTTTTGAAGTCAAGAATGAGTGCGTTGTAATTCCGTTGTAATTAACGTGACTACAAGAGCCGTTAGTATAATAATCAACACAACGCCATCTAGGACAGGAAACAATTATTAGTTTAATAAGGAAACTCTGTTTAATCAAGCTCAACCGCAAGTTTTAATAACTTTATGTATCATCTCTTGGGAAGACGTTCCATGTTAATATGTCATTATGTAGTAGCTTTGCGGTATGTCCTTACGATTTGATACCTTAGTGGGAAAAGAAAGGTGAGGCCGTTACTCAGAAGTGGGACACAACACGCTAATACAAAAAAAAATATAACACAGCGCGTCAACTGGCCAATTGATTCGGTTAAGGGTTAATGTGGATGACGCTTAGAGGAGGAAATAATACAGCTGATGGAGTATCACGAACTACATATTGAAGCCCAAAAAACTAAGCCGATTTGTGTAATACACGCAAATTGCGACCTTAATTCCACGCGCATTTACGTGTTCACACAGATCGGCGTGGTATTTTTGAGCTTCCAAATGGTATTTCTTCGTCTGGGGGAATACTATTATAAGCTTCTCCCATTCCCGGGTGAGTAGTAAAAAATAAATTTACCCAAGTTTGTATTTCCCGGGTTCGAATCCTCGTAGGGATATACTTCGTGTGATGAGCACGAATGTTTGTATCCGAGTCATGGATGTTGAATATCTATATAAGTATTTTAAGCTGGATTTTCCCTGAGTCAATTGTACGCTACGCATAATACAAGCGTTGCTTAGTGTGGGACCGTATAGTTGGTCTGGTCGTCTGGCGATATTATTATTATTTCGCCCTATAGGTAGATCTCAAAAAGTATTTAACAACTCTATACATATCCAATATGAATGAACATTGAATGAAATAGTCGAATTTTGCGAATTGCACGCCCGCGCGCGCTGACTCAATATATGTCATTTAGGGGTGCTACATCATTTGTTTCAGAGGTAAAATATATCATATAAGTGCCAACCCTATGAGTATAACCACGCATGTATTTTAGTTAAATATAAAGTACTTGCTGCGCCCCGCGGTGTTACCCGCGTTTACATTTTACAGGGATAAAAAGTAGCCTATGTATTGATTTCTTAAATTTACGCGAATACTACACATTGAAATAAAACTATTTTTTAGGATTTTATCGCGTTTATATTTTGATTTTACGTTCCCGACGTTTCGGCTGCTTTACCAACCATGGTCACGGTAGGACTGAGGTGGTTAACGTCCTGGTGTCATAGTTTCAGACGGGGTACCCTCATATTTAAGTGTTGTTTGTGGTCCGATCTACGCAGAATGTGCTCACAGTGTCTTGAGGTCTTGCAATGGTACGCAATGTGCTATTCCAGACTATAATCTATCCCTGTGCCAAATTTCATCCAGATCCGTGTAGCCGTTCTGGCGTGATTAAGTAACAATCATCCATCCATCCAAACTTTCACATTTATAATATTAGTCGGAAGTGGGATGATTATTTGCAAAAAGAAGATTAAGGATATAAAGCTTGTTAGTGAGAGATCTATTTAAGATTCTCTTGATAAATGTCTTATGTTGGTTACAGGTTCGATTCCGGTCTTTACATGGTCTGGTCTGGAAAGGGGCCTTTCCTAATTTGCCCTGGTCTAAGTTTTACTTCGATCACCAACCCCCATTCTATTATACGGTAGATACCCATACTACAAGGTCTGCTTGGTTTAAAGTTTAATTTTTATAAGAAGAATACCAGGTCTGGTCATTTTCTCAACATGTTTGCAAGAAACTGCAGCTAAAAAAAAATCACACATGATTTTTTTTTTTTATTACATTATAGGCAAGTATTTGATCTCGATCTCACCTGATGGTAAGTGACGATGAGATCTACGATGGAGCATACTTGCCTAGGTAGGAAGGCGGCAGTAGATAGAGACGCTACATTCACTAGGCACATGCAGCGCAACTGATCTGACCCGCCATCCATGAATGGCAGCACCGAACATCATGCCGGAACACGGCTAGGCCGCTTGGCGACATGGCTTTGTTCAGTGGGTGGTGACTAGCCACGGCCGAAGCCTACCACCAGTAGAGTTTCCGAAAATCCTAGGTATGCGAGACAGGACTTGAACCTGCGTGTAGTGTTAAGCGAGCATTCTGCCATCTAAGTGATCACTGCTAAATACAGGTATAAGACAGTTATCTTGTGTGAACTATTTCGTGTTGCATCAAGGAGTCAAACAAATCTACATACCTAACAGATGTTCACTCCACAGTTGCAATAAACGAAGGCAGTGTACCGTGAAGGTTGCTCGCACAATGCCGCGTGATTTAGTCAGTTCGGTTATCATCGGCAGCTAATCGGCAAATAATGAATAGCCGAAGGTAAATTAATCCATCGATGAATCATTCATAGGATAGAAACCATACTTATTTCCAATTGCAAATATAGTTTTGTTATTAATCGTTTTTCCCACGGTTAGCTATTAATAAGTATCATACGATGCATGGAATAAACATATGCTACGGCAAGTATTCCGTTCCCACAATGGCCGAAGACTACATTTTATTTGTTTAATTTTGCTTTACGGCCCTGCCTACTAGCTCTTTGGAGCCAATCAGTAGCTTAACACAGTTCAGTTTTTATAGACGAATCACAATATAGTACACAGTTAAGTGTCCAAGACTACATCACGATCAGTGTTGCCATGGATTCACATCTTCAATACAATTTATTCCGCACCACAGCCGATGTCGTAAACTTGGGCCAATGTATGGTTTAGCTGTCACTGGAAGAGAATAGGTACCTGGTGAGCATGTTAGTATACCATGCTACTGTCTGCTAGCTTAATTGTTTGCAATTCGATTTTCAAAATCAAAATATTTTTGAAAATTCATAATCAAAACGCTCTTATGGATAGTCAGAAACTACCATCGGTTGGATCCACTGAGAAGAGCAGGCAAGAAACTTAACAGTTACTCTTTAGGGGTTGAGCGCCCCTGGAATGAATAAATTCCTGCTTCTCGTTATTTATTCAATGCCGTGGTCCGGAAATATAATTACATAGATTCTCAGCAACACCAACGACGTGTGATCAGACAATACCAGCATTGCCACAATACTAGACAATGATACTTAAGCGGTACTACTTAACTCATGAAAATAAATTTAAAAATGGAAGTCAGAACAGTGAGGTGTGCACGCATTACTCCCATTCATAATTCAGAACTGCTTCCGAAGCAAAGATAAACAAAAAATTACACAAGTAAATAATACAGTAAGGAAAAACTCCTCGCCAAATTATCTTGTGTTCCGATACGCAGCATTCATACATTGTTTAACTCCGCTAACTGTATCTTCACAGCCCTTAACCCTTAAAGGGAAGATACCATTCTCTAGGGAAATACGTGATCCGGGAAACGCTCATACAATTTGCATGGAGTGTGCTGGGCACGGGGATATTATAATTGCCCTTAGAATTTAATAAGACGTTTACCGGTCTCTTTTTGGAGATTGTTTTTGAATACATTTTCTGATTAAAATCGTATCTCTTTTACACGATAATAGCGTGTTTATAATGCATGTAGGAGATTTAACAAAAATAAGCACAAAGTAGATCCCCAAAAATGCCAGATGACATTGCCATCCCTCAAATAGTGGAATAACCAAGAATATAAAAATTGTAGGAAGGGGTGAGGGGCCTTAGCGGTGTGATGACTCTTGGATCGATTCTACATATTTGTATTTCTTTTTTTATATTACCAACCACTTGGTCTTACTTGCTTGAGATTCTTTCCACAGTACCAGTAAACGTCTTCTTTTCGTTATAGTGTTTATGCAAGTTTAAATCTTATTCATTTGATATATAAAGTTATATTGATGACGAAAGGTGTAATCGCAGTCAATACCTTCCTCGTGCAAGTGTTCCTGTGCATAAGGGGCACATTAGCAATTAATGCAGCATAAACCTAATACGATAAATGCAGTCACACTGCATTTGAGAAAGATCCCTGAAACCTTGCCTTTACTTACTTTATTCGCTTTACTCTCCCTCAAAATCTCCAGCGCTGGTGAAACGTAAAGTAAATTTTCCAGTATCACACTTCCCTCTTAGTTATATGGGAGTGTCATAAAAGGTCCATAATAATAGAAGCCCATTGTGCGTTGACAGGGTCCGATGCTTTACGTCCATGGAACAATATTCTGAGAGAAAGATGACTGCCCTTTCTTGGATCGATATACTATTTTCACGTAAAGAATCTCAGCTTCAAAATAAATAATAAAGAGGTTTGCACTGAGAAGGAATAAAAATATACTACCAATAAGCCAGTGTTATCTTGTGTTAATTATAAAAGGTGTAATAATTAAACAAATACCTAATCCTTAATATGTCAAGGACTAAGGGCTCACGCTATAGCTTTATTTTTAGTGTCATCGTTTTAAATTCAATGAAGATGTCTTAATTGATAATTAACATGTGAAAGGGCCTATAACTACATAGAAAATAGACAGAATGAAACAATCTTTCCAGAAATGGCATAATAATAAATACCATGAAATACCACAACAACAACCAAAATAATGTCATCGAGACAACGCCTACCATTGTTTAGACAGAAACAGAAATATTTTATCTGAAAATCTTAATATTTTCCTCTCTTTATTGTTCCATTTATCCAAAGAAAACTCAAACCTAACATTGGCAAAAAATGTGGAGTTATCATAACCTCATAAGATAACCCCGGTGCGGATATTGAATTAATTTATTCCTGCTTGATATGAAATCGTATGAAACCAGGTGTTTCGTTTGATTCGCCAAAGATTGAACTGTAACCGGCCAAAAGGTTTTATTTGTTTTTAGTATTAGACCTTCCTTCAGTTGGGGGAGGTATTGAGATATTGAGTACCTGTCGATTGGAGTAGATTGAGATTGGCCATTGAAAGTGTAGGTACGTTTATTTCTGTTTCAGACGCCTTCAAAAACTCCCTTTGGCTTGTCTTCTTTTCAGTTGTCTTTCCTAAGCAAATGCTTCTACTTATTTATTTTTACCTCGTTTAATATTTGTGCTTATCTTTGTTATTTTATGTGTTCAGTAATTAAAATTCCATAGATAATATTAATATATTGCCCATTGTAAAACGCTCGCCGTGTTGGTCAGCAAATTAAACATGCGGTTACCCAAAATGAGCGCCCGAAATTAATATGCAAATTGTAGCGTATAAGTATATCGGAACATTTTAATGTATCAGTGGTGGAATTATTTTATTTACATAGTATTAATTGTATCTACACTACGATACGTACTACTATTGCTAGAGTAGAATGGATGGGAGCATTCTGTAAGTACAAGTACTTTGTTGTTGAAAGACTCAAGTTTATCGCGTAGGTATCCAATTCGAACCATATACTTAAGCCAAACGGAGAATAAGTTTTATTGGAGACACTAATCAAATTTTATTTTTGTTACAGGTAAACACATCCCTCCAAGATTAAAATTAAAAATAATAAAAAAAATAACGGTCTCTTCAAAAGTAACTCGACACATTTATCTCTCCTCAAGTATTCTAAGTAAACAACATCATTCGCAATTAGCTCCTAACACTCATTGCTTCCCCGCCGTTCTGCTAATTCCTTAACACATTAACAATGCATGGTGTACGTGAGATTACGTGTTACTTATGCATTAATTACTTACCTCTCGCTGCAACCGAGATTGTTTTCTTACTCTTGAAGTAGGTAATCTTACACATTGAATAATACACCTGCTGTGAGGCCATCTTGTATGTGCTCCAGAATGTGTGTCATTTTGAGCAAATTAGGAGATTTATTTAACAGTTGTTGTGTTTGAAGACGGAATAGTTCTTAGAGCATTACTTACCGGTGTTATTAGTTGGGTTTTGGAAGTCAGACGGTAGTCGTTTCGTTTCGTATAAATATCGGCTAATGTCGTGTTAGTTAAAAATGACAGACTGAACCTTGGTTGAACGGCTCCGATGAAATTGGGATTTTTCTTAACGCAGAAGATTTTCTTTCATTAGATAAGGTGGTAACTTGAATCGGAACCTCGCCATAACTACAGCTACAAATAATTAAAACAAAGCTTAAATATCTATGAAGATTTTCAGTAGGTGTTAATAATCAAATTATAGAATTGTATTGAAGGTAGGTTTCAGGATTGTTGTTTTTATACACAGCATGGAACAAAGAACTAAGAGAATGTTTAGGTACAAGTACTTACTCCTTTTCCGTTTAAACAGTTTAATTTGCTTAAAGTCAAGTACCTACAAGATAACTTATCACCTCAATAACTGCACGATTTGTAAACAAAAGTGTGTCAATGTGCCTTCTTATCTGTATGATATAACGCACCTTGCATCTTCCAACAAAATTAATTATTAATTAATTACTATTATATTAATTAATTACTATTATTATTATTGACAGCCTGATTAGCGCAGTGGTAGTGACTCTGCTTTCTGCGCCGAGGGTCCCGGGTTCGAATCCTGGTAATGTGAAATAAATAGGTTTTATACCTACACTAGCTGTCCCGGCGAACTTCATACCGCCTCAGAATCAAATGTATGCGTAATGAATTTATTGGTACTCTATGAAAAATTAAAACAAATCTATCCCACAGGAATCATACATTTTACCGGGATAAAACGTAGCCTATGCTATTCCAGACTATAATCTATGTGCCAAATTTTATCCAGATCCGTTTAACCGTTCTGGCGTGATTGGGTAACAAACATCCATCCATCCAAAATTTCACATTTATACTATTAGTGGGATTTGTAAATGTTACTACTTTATTTGACCCTTCTTCTTTGTTACTATACATAAAAACAAACATAATTAATAATAATATCATAGTTGCCTTCGTTGTCATCGCCTTCAGTCATCATTAGGTCTTTATAAATGCTTGCAATTGTCCCACACGCATCCTACTTCAAGTTTTTATAACCTCCAGTTCACTGAATCACACTGAATTGAATTCCCGGTAAGCGAGCGAAGGTCATTCGCGAGTTTATTTTTAAGTTTCACGATAAATTTTTGTCGGATTATAATATTCAGTCAGATTTATTTAATCTGACAATACAACCAGTAAATATACTAGTTATCTGTATAAACTTGCGTCCATTTTTTTGCTTTGTACACATGCTTGTTGACGTGATTTATGCAACTTTCGTAACTTGTTATTATAGCTTCTTTACATTCAAACTATCTGCAAACACCTAGCGCCATCTATCGCATCGATAACATTCCACATTAATACTAAGCGCCATCTGTTGAAACTAGAGTACACTGCATGCAGCGGTCACTTGTGTAATATAGGAAGCGCCATCTATTTGGAGTAGGAAACAATACATACAAGCAATGATGTTGTACTATTCATCACTAGGTGGCAGTTTTGACAATTTATTAAGCCCTCTACGTCTTGCTTGAGTTCATAAGGAAACAATTTTTACTTGCCACTGTTGTTGTTTATTGTTATACGATATTTTTAATTGTATAAAATAAAACAAAAAGGCTCCGCCATGACAGTGTTATACACTGCCGTGACCAGGATTCGAACCTGGGTTACTACGGCCACAACGTAGGGTCCTAACCACTAGACGATCACGGCTATTGGAGCGATGAATGTGCAGTCAAAATTAGCTAGTATATAGCAAGTGTGTTGTTTTATAATATTACACTTATTATTAAAAAAAAGTACATATTTCCCAAATCGGTTTAAAAATAACTGACTGGCAAGCGCACTATTGCAAGACCTCAAGACACTGAGCACTTTTTGCATAGATCGGACCGCAAGCAACAACTAAATATGAGGGTACCCCAGTTATATAACTATGACACTAGAACGTCTAACTCCTCAGGCCTCCCGTGACCATGGTTGCTGTAAAGCAGCCGAAACGGGATGGTAAAAATAATATTAGGTATTATTATTTAACTATAGTACTTACTGAACCTTAAGAGGACAGACGAAAAACCCTCAGCATAAATATCAATAGGTAGGCAGAGTACCTGTTAGGTACTCTCTCTCTTTGCCTAGCCTCATCCCATTCTTCGCCAGATGTTTCGGTTCCGGGTCGTCAAGCCATTCACTTGGGCTATTTCAAGTCGTTGTTGACCAAAGACATCCAAGTTAGGCGTCTACCTCGCTTCTTTGGACCTGAATTGATGTCACTCAAACCATTGACATGAGTGATAAATGACCTATTCACCTTCCTTGACACAGTCGGGTAAAAAGACAGAGAACCGCTAAGAAGATGCAATAAAACTTATTATTTGTCATTTTTATTACACGAGCGAACGAGATACAAATCAAAATCCAGAACCAGTGTGGTAGGTACATCGGTACATGTCTTTCGTAGTAGCCGTGTAGGTAGGTTACAATAAGCTGCATGCCCATTCAATGGTCACCCCTCGGCGTTAACTAGCTGGATTACGAAATACTTGTATCTCTGATGTGGGCAAGGATTAGGTAACTGCCTCAGACGAAGAAATAGTATAGACGGGGTGTCGCGAACAATATATTGAAGCACAAAAAACCAAGCTGATGTGTTTATTATACTCAAATTCGTGTGAATAAATAAGTCAGCTTGGTTTTTGCAATGTAAATTAAAACTCGATACGCTCGAGCGCGTTCGTCAGCCGCACGAGCCGGGTAAAGTGTGAAGCGTTGTGTTGTGATCGCGTGGTTTACGATACATTGCGCGCTCAAAGATTACCACATTTGTAACCCATGAATTTCGGCGTAAATGATTTCTATAATTTTAATTGTAGACAAGTGTAACATTTACCCAAAGTTTTCGTTATCATGCGCCCTACATCCTGTATAAATGATTATAAATATGACCTATAATAATTATAATCATTGGCTGCATAAAAATGTCAGTGTACGGGGATGCCCGTACTACTTTGACTGATAGGGGTTGGGCTGATGGAAACACTGTTAACTGATATAGTTTGTTATATTATAAAACTGTACTTATACGTATGTAATGAGAGTGGATTTGATGAAGGGTGAGAACGTGCGGTTTGCTTGATGACCGATGACGAACTGATTTTGGTAACAATATAATTTGCGTAAATGTGAACATTTAGGTCAAAGTGATTGCTGATTCGGCAAATGTACGTGCATGCTCGTACATATTCCCGGGCGAGAAAGATGGGGTTAGTAGTGGTGATGAGATGCTGTAACTGATGTACAAGGTGATCAACAATTGGACTTAAATTACTGGACCCATGGATTAGTATTGATAATGATTACAAGCTGATAGGCATTTCTCGTTTTAAATCTAAGTTTATACATAAGACGTGTCTACGGATTCATCCGGAGATTTGAATCCTGATCTCAACACAATAGGGGACGACCCCGTTTCTTTCACTAACACTCGCGCACTGTGTAATACTTTGGAAAAAGAGCCTTTATTACGCAATAGCACACGCGCACTTTTATTAGCTAATTCATTTAGCTCACTGCACTGATCACTCGTAGCCTGAGCCGCTGCTACCTCCGGGCGCAACGTCGGCTGCGGCGGCATGGCGGGAGCGCCCGCTGCCGAGGCCCCGTCCGCCCTTCTCCTCCTGATGCCGTTCCCCACCCACACTGCTGCGCCGATTCCCACTAGCGCGAACAAGATGTATATCGTCGCATAGTGGTGGACGTCGTGGTTGGAAACTTTTCCTTCTAAGAGGGGTTCACTCTGCTTCATGATTTTCAATTTCTCTTCAATCTCTTGGAGCTGAACTGTTTGATTGAACATATCTAAATTTTCATCTTTATGGAGAGATATGTCCGGTAGCGAGATGTTTATTATATGATTGATCTGCGACATCTTGGGTAACGGGATGCTTGAGCTCACGTTTATCATGCTGACTTCATGTCTATGCGAGTATACGAAGGAATCGGCTGATTTAATTGTACATCCTTGATTGACATGAAAGAACCCGGAATTAGACATTTGCACTGGTGTAATTTGATCGTTGCATCTGCGAGCTTCACTTGACATTGCTCGCAGCAAAAATAGAAATATGTGTTGAATTTAGACAATTCCATCCATCTGTTATTACATAATGTCATGGAAGTTCTGCACCTTCTTGGATTGGGCACAGTTTCACAGAAACTCTGATCATCCTTGATTAAATAGATAGGCCACTTAATGTGACATAAACTTAGATCCGAGCTTCTTTGAAAGCAAGACGTTAAATCATTTTCGCTTATTTTGATAAAATTATCTTGTTTGAGGTTGACGGCAACATACTTAGCTACAGGCACAACTGCTACCTCGTAGCCGTGGTGTGTTGGCTGGGGTATTGGGATTAATTTGAGAATTTCATACACATCTTCGCTAATGAGTGGTACATTGATCTCCAGTATTATAAATCTGACAGTCACTCTTGCTCGGACTTGTAGCAGATTGTATATGTCTGATAAACTGTCGGTTTTCTTGATGGGTAAGGATAACTCTTTGGGGAGCTCATCCGATATGACCCCCAATTCCCGCCTTAATTGCACTGGCGAGAGAAGATGGAAGTCAAATTTGCCATTGTATATATTGGTCACGGCATCTAATAAGGTTTGTTGAATGGTTTTCAGGTTAAGTACAAGATTGTTTGTAATCATTGCTGTAGTCAAAAACTCGCCAATAATAGATGCGTTCTGTATTTCGGTCTTCACTTGATTAACTGTATTCTCTAAGATGTTCATTTTGTGAGTAATTAACTTATGATGTTTATCAATAAGGGTTTCTGTGCGCTTTAGTAGATTAAACTCCGCTTCGACGACGGAAGTTTGGTTTTTCCAAAGCGCGGCTAGATGGTTCTGGTTATCCCTGATGAGACCTATATCTTGCTCATATTTCTCCGCGAAGTGATCGTCAAGAACGCCGAATAAACTATTAGCTAGGTAACCGACACCGTTGATTAGTCCGCGCCGGCGACGCACTTGATTCTTATTGTTATGACTCATTAGAATATCGTTGTAATACTGTAGTTCGTTCACCTCGTGACGTATCTGCCACATGACTCCATCACAGTGTGATCGTGTTTCAATTTTTTCGCATAACTGGTCTAAATACTTGATATTCTTCGTTACAGCCTTGTTGCCGTCTTGATAAGGTTGTGTATCGTAGTACACAACGAGTTTCCAATCGTCTCGTATCAGCTGCATGTCTTTGACGCGATCGAAATAAATACTATTATTTCCTTGTAATGGAGTTATGTTGTAATAGCCATTGACTGATTGTATTACTATAAAAAATAGAGTCAGCATTAACATGCCTACAGTCGAAAAACTAGACATTTTCTTTGTCCTTGGGCTTTTCCTTGACGGTGGCTTCTCTTCCGCATCTTCGTCTTTTACTTCTACTCGCTTTTGATCTTGATGTACCGGTAGAATAGATAGTTTCACAACGGGTCGTCGCATTATACCATTCTTGGTTTTTAATGTCACGACTCTAACGTACCCGTCGGATCCTGGGTGTAGCTCTACTACGCGACCTAGGGCCCATCTCCCCGGCGGGAGGTTGTCATCCTTGATTATGACAACGTCGTTCAACTTGATATTTGTCTGGGGCTTTCGCCACTTACTTCTTGCGGTAAGCTGTGTCAAGTATTCTTGCCGCCAACGTCTCCATACGTCGTTAAATATTTTTTGTGTAAGATGCCACCTTGTTCTGAGATCTGTTTCCTTATCGTACAGGGTTAACAACGGACCACTGGATAAAAAGTGGGACGGGGTTAAACAGTTTAAATCGTCAGGGTCCTCTGTGAGGGGACACAGTGGCCGCGAATTTAAACATCCCTCTAGACTGGCGAGAAGAGTTGTAAATTCTTCAAACGAAAGATGCTGTTCGCCTATCACTCTTTTTAGGTGATGCTTAAGGCTCTTTACCGCTGCTTCCCACAAGCCGCCTGCTGAAGGCCAGGAGGGCGCGTTAAAGTGCCAATCTATATTCATATTCGCTAGTTCAGCCATAAATTCTTGGTTGACTATTTGTTTTAATTCTGATAGTTCTTGTCTTAGCACCTTGTCGGCTCCTATAAAGTTCTTTCCTTGATCGCTGTAAATATGACCCGGTAGTCCCCTTCTGGCTGCCATTCTTCGCAATGCTGCTAGGAAAGCTGATGTTGTCAGATCTGATACGAGTTCAAGGTGTACTGCCTTGGTTGCCATACACACGAACACCGCTACGTAACCCTTCGTGGTTTTGATACCTCGACCCTTGTTGGCTTTTACGGTTACGTGACCTGTATAATCTACACCACAATGATAGAATGGGCGCGACGGGTTTGTTCTCGCTGAAGGTAGGTCGCCCATTATTTGATTTTGAGTGTTGGGGTTGTGTCTCTTGCATTTGACACATAACTGCAGTCGTTTTTTGGTGGCATTGTTTCCGCCCATAATCCAATATTTGCGACGAATAAATCCGGTAGTTAATCGGGCTCCCCCGTGATAGGTGAGCTCGTGCGCTTGATCGATGATAAGATCTGTTAATCTTGTGTGATTCGGGATGATTGCGGGGTGCTTCATTTCAGGGTCCATATGCGCGTGCCTGAGCCTGCCGCCGACCCTTAAAATTTCGTTTTCATCGAGAATTGGATTTAAATTATATAATTTGCTCTGACTGCTCACGCTTTTGCGTTCCTTTAAGCAAATTATTTCTTCTAGGAATTCTTCGCGTTGAATGTTTTTTATTATTATAGCTTTAGCCTTGTTTAGCTCTTGCCTGCTTAAGTAATCCTGCTTATATTCTTTTTTGCTGAATCGTAAAACCCACGCTAGTATTCGTACAGCCTTAGTGAGCGAATTTTGCTTATCTAACAATTTTTTCACAACTCCATGCTCGCTTGATAAAATGACATTAACTTGTTTTAAGTTCATTACTTCTTGATTGGTTGTATAATTTTGTGATTTTTCATTTTCAACTGAGTAAGTTGGCAGCCAGGATGGACCCTCCCACCAGAGGGCCTGGTCCCTGAGTTGAGAGGCTGTGATACCCCGACTAGCGCAGTCTGCTGGGTTTTCTTTCGATGCCACATATCGCCAGCAGTTGGCCGGCATCAATGTTGTAATTTGCTTCACTCGGTTTGCCACGAAAGGTTTCCATTTTTCTACGTCACCATTGATCCAACCTAGCGCAGCCATTGAATCTATCCATCCGTAAGTGATGATGTCATAACTTCCCAGACATTCCTTGATTTTTGAGATTAGTTTCGACAGCAAAACTGCGCCACATAGCTCCAGACGTGGCAATGAACACTGTTTAC
Organism: Pheosia gnoma; assembly: GCA_905404115.1. Taxonomy (NCBI): domain Eukaryota; kingdom Metazoa; phylum Arthropoda; class Insecta; order Lepidoptera; family Notodontidae; genus Pheosia; species Pheosia gnoma. The sequence goes on from FR989902.1 coordinate 1,232,372, forward strand.
TTAGCGGTACTAACTTGGTTTTTCCCGCTATTAATGTTATTGAAGTGCTGTTGTCTCTGTTTATTTTACAGTATACAACGCAACCGTAGGCTTTAGTGCTTGCGTCACAAAAGCCATGCAGTTCAATTTGATCTTTTTCTTGAGTTCGCAGCCACCTCGGTAACCGCAACTGATTAATGATATCTATATCCTGTTGGACCCGTTTCCACTCTTCCTGTATCTCATGTGGTATAGGTTCATCCCACTGTACATTTGCTCTCCAAATGTCTTGGAATAGTATTTTAAGTTTTGTGGTAAGCGGGGAGAGCCAACTAAGCGGATCGAAGATTTTGGATATTTCTGATAGGAGCGATCTCTTTGTTGGTTTTACTATAGCGGAGATATTTACTTGGAATGTAAAGTAGTCTTCCTTTGGGTTCCACCTGAGGCCCAAAGCTTTCGTCGACTCTACTTGCTTAAAGTCGAACGTGTCCTGCTGCTCTACATATCCGTTAGCATTATCAAGTAATGCGGGAGTGTTAGACTTCCATTTTCGGAGGTTAAATCCACCCGCCTTTAGGAGGCTGATCATCTCTGATTGCAATTGTTTTGCTGATTGTACTGTGTGCGCCCCATGAACTAGGTCATCCATGTAAAAAGATTCCTCTAGGACATTGGGGGCCAAACTGCTTGAGTAGTTTGGTTTCTCGTCGTGCGCTAATTGCTTAAGTGTCATCATGGCGAGAAACGGCGCTGCTTTAGTCCCATAGGTTACTGTCGCGAGCCGGTACTCTTTCAGTTTCATGTTTGGATTGTCTCTCCACATAATCATTTGCAAATACTGATCCTCGCTGTTGACCCATATCTGCCGGAACATTTTCTCTATGTCGGCAGTCAACGCGTATTTGTATTGTCTCCACTTGAGTATGAGACATTGCAGATCTTGCTGTAGGTTCGGCCCGCGAGACATAACGTCGTTCAAACTTAGTCCAGAAGATGTTTTATCTGAAGCGTTGAACACAACACGCAATTTGGTCGTAGTCGACTCCTCGCGTGTGACGCAATGATGGGGTAAATAACACTTGAGTGTTGTTTTGCTGTCGTCGGCCGGTATCATATGTCCGAGCGACAGGTATTCATCGATAAATTTTATGTATTCTTTTGCAACGCATGGATTTTTTCTAAGTTTTTGTTCTAGTTTATAAAATTGAGCGACTGCTTTCGATTTTGAAAGGCCTAAGTTATCTTGATAATCTTAATGTCTTAAGGGGTAGCCGGACTTCATATCGACCGTCTTCCCGTCTTGTAGTTGTCCTCTGATAAAATTCAATACACTGTTTGTCTTCTGTTGATAATTCTGATTGTTCTGATAAATCTTCCATCTCCCAAAACTTCTGCAATTCTTCGATATTATTTAAAACCACGTTGCATTGGAAAGATTTAACATTTCCACTCAAAATCCACCCAAGTCGCGTTTGTTGCGCGGTCGGTAAGGTTGAGTTTGCTCTGCATATTCCGTCCATCAGTATAATGGAATAAACATCCGCGCCTAGTAAAATATCTACGGGGCGGCTGTTATAAAATTCTGGATCCGCCATATTTATGTGGTCCAGATATGACCAGTCAGGCTTCGAAAAGGTATGACTGGGTAGGTTCTTGATAAGCTTTTTCATGATTATCACGTCGGTTTCAAACGTAAAATCGCTAGCGACTGACGAACATCTTACAGAAATAATACCCTTGATGTTGTTCTCTTTATCTCCAATACCTGTGATGACTCCCATGCACCTTTTCCGAGGTATTTTCAAGAGCTGAGCTGCATGTTCTGTAATCAACGATGTTTGCGAACCCTGGTCTAGTAGGGCGCGCATGATATGCTCTGAACCATCTTCTGCTTGAATTTTAATTAAAGCGGTCGGTAATAAGACTTCAGAACAGTCATTCTGAAGTGACACGTGTGTGCTACTTCGGACCGACCTCCCCGCGCCAGCATTTGCTGTCGTGTCGTTTTCTTTGCCGCCGCGCGCGCATGAGTCATTCCTGTCTGCGGTTCGTGACGCAAAAGCCTCATGTAATAGGCGATTATGATCCATATTGCATTCACGACACGCTTTATCTGATAGGCATGGTTTTCCATGATGATCATATAGGCAATTTGGGCAAAGTTTTAGCTTCGTAATTGTTTTTAGCCGATTGTAAGGAAGCATATCCAAAAATTGTTTACAAAAATAAATTCCATGTTCGTCGCTGTTGCACAACGCACATTTATATTTTGATGACGATGCGTCACACATATTGTTGTTGGTTGGTTTCGAAACATTTTTGCTGCTAGCAAAAGTGGCCTTGTTATAATTAGGTCTTTGATTACTAGCCACAAAATTCTGATTTTTGTTAGGCGTTTGATTTTTCTGAGTAGGGTTCTCTTGCTTCCTACGTATTGATTCCAGTGCTGTAAACTTGCCTTCCAAAAATTGTAAAAACTCTTGGAGGTTTGGCAATTCACGTGGATTCTTGACTGATCCCAGGTATTCTGTGTGCGAAGTTGTGTCTAATTTTTGAGTCAGCAGATACACAATTATGGGGTCCCAGGAGCTAATATTGACCCCTAAGTTCTTGATAGCATTCAGACACTCTTGTGTAGTGTCATGCATGCGTTTGATAAGACCGACTGATTGTTGTTGCATAGTCGGCAGATTCAGTAACAGGTTCATGTGCGATGTAAAGATAAGTTTCTTATTGTTGTATCGCTGATTTAAAATTTCCCAGCAAACCTGGTAATTATCCGAACCGACTTGTAAATGCTGAATTAGCCGTTCTGCTTCCCCTTTTACCTTGGTCTTGAGGTATTGCATTTTCTGCGCATTGGAGATGGAATTGTTATCATGGATAGTGCCCTGGAATAAATCCTTAAATGAAACCCATGCATTGTAGTTTCCGTTAAATACTGGGATTTCTATCTGAGGTGTGGACTTTTCCATGTGAGCTGTAGACCACATTTTCTTGTTTATAGCTTTCTTGATAGCCTGGTACTTCGTTTCATACAACGCAAAGGTGCTCTCGTATTCCACGTTAGTACCGTCCATTATGCTGTCCAATTCCCAGTGTAACGAGTCGATCGTCTTCCAGCGGGACTGCAACGTTTGAAGCAGGTCTTGAAACTCCCACTTCTCATTTACTGATTCCAGGTCGATACCTGTCATGGTGCGATGGAAGGCCTTAAAATTACTGCTCTGCTTTCTTAGCATCTCCTCGGTTTTACTCGCCGTAGCACTCGTTGTCATGGCCTTGCTGCCACCCGATTGCGGGTTGTCTTGGTCACTCGCTTTCGGTATAAACGTGGGAGGCTTTACAAGCGGCGATTGGGGCCTATTCTCTGCTGATACTTGATAACTTTGAATGTGAGATCTTATCTTACCAAATCTCTCGTTCACTCTCTCCATATCCTTGTTGATATAGTCTCGCACTCCTGGTTCTAATTCCATAGCCGACATTTTCGAAAAGTTGGTTTCATACTCGAACCAATAAGTGTCCAGTATGTCCAACTTCATCTTGATGTAATCCAGAGTTTTCCTGCTTGAACCATCCTTCTTGAAGTTGGTGTACAGGGTCTCTATCGCCGAGGTTACCTGCTGCTGCTTTGCCAGGATATCTTTTGCTGACGACATTGTTGCTGCTGTTTATGTAATATATAAATCAAAGGACAGATCTTTCTTGATAAAGTCTGCTTTGCTGCTGATTACCCAAAACCTTGACGCTCGGGCCGACTCACTGTATTCCTTGATGATACAGTAAGTTGCTGACTGATGTGTCACTGAATCGCTTGTTAGAACAGTAACAGTTCTTCAGTTAGTGTAATATAAATCAAAGGACAGATCTTTCTTGATAAAGTCTGCTTTGCTGCTGATTACCCAAAACCTTGACGCTTGGGCCGACTCACTGTACTCCTTGATGATACAGTAAGTTGCTGACTGATGTGTCACTGAAGCACTTGTTAGAACAGTAACAGTTTCTCAGTTAGTGAGAAGTATAGTCTGTAGGTATAGTACTGCTGGCTGCTAGAGGGCTAGCGAAATCGCGAACATGTGTAGTTTTGTTAGAGTCCACCACGAACCGACACGCGTACAAAGATCCCGCTTTTCCGGAAAGCTCGAAGGACCAATGTACGGGGATGCCCGTACTACTTTGACTGATAGGGGTTGGGCTGATGGAAACACTGTTAACTGATATAGTTTGTTATATTATAAAACTGTACTTATACGTATGTAATGAGAGTGGATTTGATGAAGGGTGAGAACGTGCGGTTTGCTTGATGACCGATGACGAACTGATTTTGGTAACAATATAATTTGCGTAAATGTGAACATTTAGGTCAAAGTGATTGCTGATTCGGCAAATGTACGTGCATGCTCGTACAGTCAGATACCAATTCCTTCGCCTCACACATGCGACCACATACACGTATGATATCTCAAAGAGCTATTCAGTCAGTCTTGTTTGTACACAATGTACATACTTAATAAAACATTATTTTCATCCTAAATGCGGGAACGTTATCATTATTCAGACGAGTTTGCTTTAGAGGCGTGTTAGGGCTCATTCTGTACACTGGAATTGGGTCACCACCAAAACAACCTATCAACTGAGGGTTTGATTCAGTAAACTCAATTCGAATTCAACCAAGAATGATACGCGAGGCCATTGAAATTATAAAACATCCTTATTTCAATAGGGAAGCTATCGCGAATAAATATTTTAATTTCATTTCATTTTCAGTAGCTGTAACCTATTGATATGAAGCGTCTATCTAAAATCCGTTTGTTGCTTTCTCTTTTTAACCGACTCCAAAAAAAGGAATAGTCTCTCAATTCGATTGGGTTTTTTTTTTATGACAAAAAGATCGCCTATGGCATTTAGTCCGTTACAATTCTCTCAACAATAGAAAGGACAGCGTAAAAATCCTTTACGCGTCAACTAACATTTCATTTACCCTTAGGCGTTTTACGGTATTATCTAAGGTTCTTCCTTTAATGTAATCCTCTTGGTAACAATAATATGAGACTTAGAATAGCGTTGCGTGTGTTTAGACATCATTGGGATCATTGTATACTATAGCAAGATCCAACCTGATTGGCACTACTGCCAGCAGTACCCCTGCATTCTGTACCGAGGGTTCAATATCCCGGTAGAGGCACTATGTGATGAGCACGAATGTTTGTACCCAAATCGGACGTTTCCATCCAGATTGTACGGTAGGTACAAAGTCAATGTCAAATCATTAATTTCGTGTAGGCAGGCCTACGGAGGCACTTACAAATTGTCATTAACATATTTATTTCTGAGAAGATCCGGCGATAAACGAAGCGGACTTGTCTTTCTTTACAAAATTATTTTCTTTTAATTCTCTTTTTTTAATAGCCATGTTTATTAGAAGAAAATAAAGATCCAGTGTGTAGCCATGCGAGACGCACACACGCTACACTTTGACATCATAAATCTTAATATTTGAGAGATCGTATCAATAATACAAGCTGTTTGGGCCGTATAGTTGCTGTGTCTATCTAGGGATGTTAATTGATTTAACAAAAACAATTCTGATGACAGCTCCCATATGTCTGCTAATATAATTCACAATTTTATTCTAAATGTTGAGACTAGTAATTGAATCAACATTTAAACTGGATTGTAAAACTGTGATTTAAGTTATATTATTTATGAAATTGCAAATTTGAGGGAAACGGTCGACGGGAATTATTTAAGAAAGCTATATTTCTTCACTTGATAGCACTATTGACTACCGCAAACCCCCTACTTTATCTTGTTGATTTACTAGATCAGGTAAAACCAATAGATGCCGCTGTCCAAAAAGTAATAATCAAGGAAATTTACACTCTATTTGCAAGTTCTTAAGGATACATTATGGACTTCTGCAGTTACTTCTAAACTTGGTAAGGGTGCAAATATAAGATCGAAAGGTAACAATAACTTTGCACCCATAGAATTTGTATTGAAGGAAATGTGTGTTGTAATACATCGGAATAAAGCATAAGATAAGAAACTTAGAGCTATTGATATATTTGTAGAAATCAATATAGATAAAATTTTAAATGTTGGGGCGTTTGTTTAAAATGTTTTGCGAAGTAAGAAACTTTATGTGATTACTCAAGAGACTTGTGAAAAGAATTTCAATATAATAGAATCAGATGGAATTTTAATATAATAAAATAGGATGGGAAAGTAACATTTAAACAGAGGCAAACAAAAAAAAACATAGTTTATTATTGAAACGCTGGTATTCAATATCGCATTGATGAAAAAACTTTTTAACAAAATAAAAACCGTCTTCAAAAAACTAAAAAGCAAAAAATAATCTAATCTTGAAATCTACCTTGTCTAACCACATCAAATATTTAACTAACCTGAAGTCGGTGCCAAACAAACAACTGAGTCGAGTATTGCCGGTCTGCGCCAAAGACTATACCTACAAATTGGTCCGCGCATCTTGTTACTGAGTATACTTTTGTTATTCTTCGTCGGTTGTTTATTTGGCACCGACTTCAGATTAGTTAAATATTTGATGTGGTTAGACAAGGTAGATTTCAAGATTAGATTATTTTTTGCTTTTTAGTTTTTTGAAGACGGTTTTTATTTTGTTAAAAAGTTTTTTATTTTAAACTTTTTAGTGGATATATTTACTATTCTTTGTCACTAAAAAGATTTGTATATCAATCTTTTTACTGGATAATAGGTATACCAATAATCGAGATTATCTTGGCGCAACCCGTGAAATACGTATCACTGACAAGTTCCGGTGGCCATTTGTGGCCTTCTTCATCACTTCCACTTCAGCAAATGATACTTTCTGAATGCAAATGCTTGACTTCTTGATGAAAATACCAAAATTGCTATCGGTATGCCTATAAAATTTGAGGAGTCCTCTCAATTCCTCATGGATCCCATGATCAGAACATTTTTTTGAAAAAAATGGGACCAATCTGTAAACATATCCTTTCATATAAAAAAATAATTTTCCAAATCGGTTCATAAATGACGGAGATATGAGGTAACAAACATAAAAAAAAAAAATAAAAAAAAAAATAAAAAAAAAAAATACAACCGAATTGAGAACCTCCTCCTTTTTGAAGTCGGTTAAAAATGATGCAATGTTTCTATAAGATAACCTTGATAACACCGCTGTAACATTTGCAACACTTCCAATTAGTTTGTTGAAATTAAATTACCAAACAAGAACTGGTGATGAAATTTTGTATTAAATAAACAATAATCAATATTAATTTATTCTTCCGTTTCCTATTTTCATACACGAAATGATGCAATAACAATTTCTACAAGTACCTGTTAAAATTGGAATACCCATTGGTATGTGAAATAAATCATTGTTCATACCTACCTACCTAACTAGGGTTCGAGGAGAACGGGGCTTTAACAAATTACATTTCATCAGATTATCACAGATGGAAATAAGTATAGATAGCTTAGATGATGCATATGATTTCGTATATATTGATTCGATTCTATTTAGATAATAATGATGGTCTTCTTGCATCGACTACCCAATAATATATAATCGACGATATATACATATATATTAGTCCATGACTCGTGTCTCGTGTGAACACGAACCCTCTCTCATGCACATTCTCATATACAATCCTCATCAAAACTGCATTCTCACTTTGACTGACATGTCTTGTCACGTTGCAAATTTTGACATTGTCATGACAAGAAAGGGTGCAACCCTTTGGGTCAACAATAACATTCCATAACTTAAGGTTAAAACGTTTAGAACATTTTGTTGCTTTAGAAAGTCTTTGTTGGTAATTTTTATCTTGTTTAGATCTAGAACGGGTCAGATTATATCTAATAGCATTATCGATAATCATATTGTTGCTTAATAATATTAAATTTATTACAAGCCAATGATGTAAGCAAAATCCTATAGTCACTTTGTTACTCTGTTATATAAATGTATTCAGACTCGTCTCTTTCTAATATCCTACTTAGTAATATTATAAATCATTTTGAACTGTGGTTATTATTATAATCTAAACTTTATTTTTGAATAATTCATCTAGTAGGTATGTTCTAATTAACCCACTTCAAAAAGGAGGAGGTTCTCAATTCGGTTGTATTTTTATTATTATTATTATTTTATTTTAATCATCTTACCTACTTATACTTAATGTACTTGTAATGTATTTTAAGGTGGCCGCATAGCAAAATTTCCCACAAAATACAAGTTTTCAACATCATTGTTAGAATTATTTTTAACATTAAAACCGGTCTCCACACGGAAGTTCAGTCGCACGACGATTATTCGTGTTTCAAGTAAATCTTGAACCTCACATCTGTCGGGATCTGTGTGTCTGTCGGCAGTGCCTTTTGTTAATTGTTTGCAGTCTTCTGCGCCTGAATCTTCTTTTATATCTTTGTTATCAACACGTCAGCTACTGACATGTTATGACGGAATCACCTCGGGTCCATGCTATGATCACTATTTGAGAACTTTTGAATTTAAAAATTAATATTCATTTGATTCACTCTGGTACTTGAAAATTCGACTTTTCTTTATACATTCCTTCTGATTGCTGATTATTCCAACTGCTTCTTTTTTGCACACTTTTTTAAACTTTTATATCTGTGTTTTTCTTTTTCTCAATACTTTCTTTTACAGATAACATTTCCATTGATTCTACTATCATGAATCACAGTATTTGGTCCACTGCTTCTTTTATGCAATCTACACTTTCTCCTTTAAACTTTTTTTGCACTATTCCAACAATTTGTTAAACGATCCATAACCAAATCTTAGTAGCGAGAAATTATACAGTTGCTATAGTGCAACTATACTTTTACTATGATTTATGATGTACAAATAATTGTAATGTGGAGTTACGGGTCATAAATTTGTTTAGCGCCTTTGATATGGTTATAATCGTTGATAGTAAGAAAAATCTATTGTGTCTGGTCGTACGCGCATGCTATGTATTATAATTTATGATTTCTATTGGTTTGTGCGAAGAGATGATTATAATTGGTAATAGAAGCTTCGATTAGTAGGTATGTGCTTGTATTATTTCGGTTTGCTATTAGGGAACTGCAATATTACTTCATAACTGTAATAATAATATCAAAGAATCCATACAAAAATATTTTAAGGCTTTTATTTTATGTTTTTAGACTCCCGACGTTTCGGCTGCTTTACAGCATCCATGGTCACGGTAAGACTGAGGAGATAGACGTCCTAGTGTCATAGTTAGAACTGGGGTACCCTCATATTTTGTTGTTGTTTGTGGTCCGATCAACGCAGAAAGTGCTCACAGTATCTTGACGTCTTGCAATGGTGCGCAAAACCAAAACCGATGCAATGGTGCCCCACCATTGCAAGACACTGAGCACTTTCTGATCAGATACTATGTAAAAACAAAAAATAAACGCGATAAAATCCTAAAATATTTTTTTATTTCAATGTGTAGTATTCGCGTAAATATAACAAATCAATATGTTTATCTAAGTACACATTAAATGAAATTGATATTTGACTAATGTTTCTGTTATACTTAGCGTTAGCTAGAAACTGGAGCAATATTATTTTTATTTCCAAGGATAGTTGAATCGTTAATAACCGTTCCCAACGTGATCCCTGCACGTTCCGCCCTTCTGTCTTGGGTGTCACCCTCCGCGAATACCGTCCAATAGGGTTGTCTTAAAATTGCAACTTTACTATCCACCCCTCGTGTCTGGAATTACATAAAAAATGCATCAGTAGCCTCCCTATATCTTGCAATCTTTACAATCGGACCGAATTATTTTGTTCTCAAACCGAATTCAACTTTTTTTTATTTTTTACGCAGCTTGTGGTTTTTTTTTTGCGTTTTGTGGATTGAGATATTTATATTTTAGTGTCATTTTCCTATTGAAGAAATAATATCTATGACTTTTATGGTTGACAACACATTCAATTTCGTTGCGGTTTTTCGTCAGATTTATCAACACATTTGTTCATTGAACTTGGGTTTTTTAGTTATTTCATATATTCTTATTTAAATTGCTAAAGCAAGCAGAATGCTGGCTATGTTGATAGATGTTTTTATTGTTTGCGCAGTATGAGAAAGAAACGGAATTATGAATTCAATGCTCTATGATTTTACTTTATTTGGTATCTTATTAATGTATATGGATATACGAGTATGCCTACAAATACAATAGTTTTAATTCATTCAGCAAATACGTGTTTTTATTATTTTTTGTCCCCATTCATACGATCAGCACCGTGCAACCAATATCCACCTTCGAGTGTCGCCAGACAATAGGATTTGTCTGTTTCAATTAGACTACGCTTGTTACTTGAATTTATTATATCTTCAATATCTCTTACTTCAGCGTCTTTAGGTTCATTTTCATCTGCACTCATTAGTAAGTCTTCTTGAGTGTGGTAAAACTTATGCAAATATTATGTAATAGGGTCTCAGTTCAAGGCTGGGACTTGTTTGTAAGTTTTTACAAGGATTAGTTTTCTAAATACATTTTAATTGGCATGGTATTGTGGTATACCTTTTGTGTCACGTTAAGTTTGAGTTGTGACGTGACTTTGTCGATCGATCAGGTTGAGTGATGGGAAATATTGTCGTTGCGGTTGGATTACCGGGGATACTCTTTTGTGTGCGGCTACCGTGTGCCGTTATCGCAAGATCGTTTTAATCTATATCGCCAGCGATTTGAATTGGAACATTATTGTGATCGATTTGTTGCGATAACTCTATGTGTTTTTTAATTACATTATAGGCAAGTATTTGATCTCGATCTCACCTGATGGTAAGTGACGATGAGATCTACGATGGAGCATACTTGCCTAGGTAGGAAGGCGGAAATAGATAGAGACGCTACATTCACTAGGCACATGCAGCGCAACTGATCTGACCCGCCATCCATGAATGGCAACACCGAACATCATGCCGGAACACGGCTAGGCCGCTTGGCGACATGGCTTTGTTCAGTGGGTGGTGACTAGCCACGGCCGAAGCCTACCACCAGTAGAGTTGTCACCTGGTTGGCCCCACCCAGGGTCACGTGTAGGGTATCTGTCAATAAATTCAACCCGGTCTCTACATTTCTCATTTCTATTCACTCCAACCTCTCTTCTTTCTTCATACGATGTAATTACTAAGATTTTTTTTAATATTTCCATAAATGCGATGCTTATTCGTAGAAACAACTTTATAATACCTATACCTACATGTGAAATCTTTCCTATATGTCTGATTCTGAAGTTTATTGCTCTACAAAGTCTTTGAATCCATAAACCAACTCACCATGGGCATTGAGTTCGCAGTCATGTCTATAGAATGATAAATCATCTTCAAGCTCATCGATTCCAATTTTGGTGAGTTTATCATCATCATTAATCTAAATTCGAACAGTCACTGACGTTTATAGAGCGAAAGTGTTCAGTGATACGTTTGCCGTATCATTAATATTGTGTTTCATTTTCTTTGTATTTTTATTTTATATGTTGTCTATTTAGAAAGTTAATCGTTGTTGCTGATTTATTGTATCGATTTTGGGAAATTGTATTGTGCAGTTTACGGACTTTTTTGTGATTATCATTTTATTTTATTGAATCAGAATCAGAATATTTTTTATTTGTGTAAACTAGTACAGTGGTCATGAATCATCAAATATTTTATAAAATGCTAAGCTACAACTTTACCGCCCGTTCGGAATGCCGTTGCTTTGGAGAGGAACGAACAAGAAACTCCATGTTTGCTCTTAAAAATATATTTTACATTTTTGAGCAGAACTTTGTTATGGATATGTGCGAACAATGTAGGAACGGCTAGGAAGGATTGCGTAACTGGTAATATTTTTTTTATTGTGATCCAGAATATATAATTTTGAAGAGTTTGCACTGACTAAATGAACAAACGCTTCCAACTATCTTATAACCAACGCCAAAAGCTCTTGCTTAATGTATAATGCCACTATGCCACTAATATTATAAATGTGAAAGTTTGGATGGATGGTTGGATGGATGTTTGTTACTCAATCACGCCAGAACGGCTGAACGGATCTGGATGAAACTTGGCAAAGATATAAATTATAGTCTGGAATAGCACATAGGCTACTTGTTATCCCGGTAAAATGTATTCCCGTGGGATAGATTTGTTTTAATTTTTCATACTTTATAATTGTGGTTAACACCGCGGGGCGCAGTTAGTATTGTATAATTCAAATGCAATCCAGAGAGCAGAGTGTCAACGTTATTTATATCTACGTGCGCGGCACTAGATGCAGGCGGTGACCTTGACATAGCTATTAACATACCGATCTAGCGTGCGCGCCGTGTAATTATGGAAATAATGTCGTTTTATAATAAATGGTGAGGCAAATCAGTACTGTTATTAAAATAATGAACACTATTAAAATCAAGCCTGTAATACTCGAAGGGTTAGGCAGAGGTGCACTGCAGGTACCCACAATTCGCCGATGGTATTTGGTCCCAATGTAATAGAGGGCGATGATATCACACGCGTCGCAGGAAGCCGGTGGATGCGAGTGGCGGAGGACCATGATGTGTGGAAGTCGTTGGGGGAGGCTTATGTCCAGCAGTGGACGTCTATCGGCTGATAGATTAGATTAGATTGGATGTAATAGAGGGCGAGCCTATTGCCATTATACTGGGCACGCTCCTCCTTAGTATGACGTGGATTTAGTCCATGGTCCACCACGCTGGCCTAGATAGAGCAGTTTGGTGAACTTCACACGAGTTTATTTGTTACTTTTTTTAAAGGTTACTTATGGAGTAATATCATTATATGGGATAAATTAGGCTTGAGCCTATTTGGATCCCAAATATTATTCGAATGAGACTTACATTATTTCGTATAGTAGCGTCTCGTATCATTGCGATGTCGCCATCGTAGTGATACGCCGCGCCGCGCCGCCACTCTCAACCAAGTCATGCCTTAAAATAAGATTTAAATAATATCCTATTCTGGCATCGTATTATTGCGATTTCGCCATCGTAATGATACGCCGTAGTTCTCAACTAAGTCATTCATATAAGGAAAGATGAATATTTACTGATACTAACTATACTTGTAGGTAAGTATTTATAACGTGAACATTTTATCGAAATATATTGAAAGTACTACGACTATAACCCAAACTCAATATGCATAGAATGGAGATTACACCATCGATAGAACCCGAGATTTTAATATTGCACTAACAAAATAGTTAGGGAGGGTGCATTCTGAGCACGTGTTAGCTAAGTACCCGGAGGGAAATTAATAGGGTTCCGTGAGGTACCTAACCTTAGAAATGTTGGAATATACTATTCAAAAAACAGCGATTATATAAAGCGACGTCAAACTAACTAAGTATCTTTTGCCTGCGGCTTCGCCCACATAAATTACAGAAGTGATTGTACAATTTTTATTACGTACACGGTAATGTAAGACTGAAAATCGCATCTAAATCGGTATCACATTTCCCGAGAAAACATTTATTTTCTTAACACCAAGCGTGGTCCCAAACTAAGCAACGCCTGTGTGATGGGTACAGTACAATGTACTAGGGAAGAACCACGGGGGTAACTAATGAAAGATTACTTCCAAAATGTACCCAAACGGGAACCAAATCTACAGCCCGGTGCACTGGGCCGAATAATCTACGCCAGCCCAGCCACTAAACTAAACGGTTAGTCATAGAACCTTACGTGATGACTTCTAAATTAGAATTAATTTTGTATTTAAGTACCGTGTTTCACATATTATAACCATAAACAGAACCCAATTTTGTAAGTGGCCATCACACTTGTCACAAATTATTCTTCCTCACATTTTCTGTAAAGCATTGAGTACAGTCTCGGTAAGGCGGAGGGCTGCCCCCTGCATGGGGTGTGTAATGTCCCCATTATTAAGCGGCCGAGTCATGTCCTGATGTTGATTTGATGGATTACTTAGCTCTGCTAGAGCCGAAATTTAGGCCGCGGTTAAAACAAAGCCCAAAAAACACTATGAGTATTTGTAATACCAAAAAAAAAATCTTATTTAAAATAAAACTATTCCTGCCTATTCAAATAAAATAAATTTTATCGCGTTTATTTTATATTTTTACGTTCCCAACGTTCGCGACTATGGTTGCTGTAAAGCAGCCGAAACGTAGGGATCGTAAATACATAAAATAAACGCGATAAAATCCACAAAATTAGTTTTATTTCGATGTGTAGTATTGGCGTTAATATAAGAAATCAATATATGCTTGCCTATTTATTACCTACAAACAAACTTGCTAAATAATCCGTAGTATTATGCTAACACGTAAATACCGACACAAATAATGTATCTCTCCCATGAAATTAACTAACCAACCTATCAATTGCGTACACGAGCAACTGGCACTAAACACAAGCTTGGCGCTGTCATTTCCTCTAATATCCGATGTCGCGGTGCAACTAATATTCGAGGAAACCAACAACTTTCTATTCCGACTGGTACTCAGTTGCGGAAAAAAAAATAGCTGGCCTTTCTAGATGGGTGGGCGCAAGGCTTTCCTTCGTAACGTAAAACGAATATCCTCAAAGCGGTGATAGCCATGTTGGTAGAACGCTCGCCATGGTAACGAGAGCCGGAGGTTCAAACCCCGGCTCACACCTCTAGGATTTCTGGATTTCATGTGCTAATCTAATTTTCAACCATGATTATCACTTGCTAAACGGTGAAGGAAAATATCGTGAGGAATCGTGTATGTGTGAGAGAACCCCTGACCCCTGAGCTGATTTATTTCTGGGCAAGTAACAGCATTTTATGGCGGGTTTAACATTACATACATAGGTATAAATTATGTAATGTATCTACGTTTCAGACAATCTGGCTGTCAATAATATTTTCCTATATTCTTGTAAAACATAAAAATAATCTAAACTAAATAATAATAAAACTGCTCATTAAGATGTTAAATATTTCCCCTTTGAGTATCAATCAGCCAGGGACGGCAATTTATTATAATATTAGAATCAATTATAAACAAATTGGTATACCAAGGGTTGGGGGGTGCAATGCTTGGATCCGTTTTGTGACATCTGGCGATTGCTTACTGTGGTACACGTCAAAAGAGCCATGCGGTTTAGTATGAGACGAGACGACTCAAACAGCTATGAAACTATTATACTCGTATATCAGAGACATTATCATTTACTTACAACAAACCAATTTAATATATCTCCTTATTTTGATTTTCCTTCTTATTTCCATTTACAAAAAACCATTTGTAAATGTGGAAACTATATAGCCATTAATTTGTAATTATATTAGTCTTCCCAGCCGTTCCTACATTGTTCTCAAAAAAGTGCAACTGTGGAGTTTCTTGCCCGTTCTTCTATATAGGAACGGCATTCCGAACGGGTGGTAAAGTTGTAGCTTAGCATTTTATAACTTTTTTGTCGATTTATAATTGCTGTACTTAATGGAATACATGAATAAAACATATTCTGATTCTAGATGATATAATTTATACATAATATAATTCCTATCTATGATCATATTTTCCCAGAGTTTGATATATTGTTACTATGATTTCACTATGGGCCATTCTCGTATCGCAGTTACGTCAAACTTTAATATTTTTTTAAATTATTTTCAATAGAACACAACCCCATGATAATCTATTGTTGTAGATACATTTTGGGCATTACTACTTTTAGCTTTATATCGCTAATTAATTACTGGATCATTGCAGGCAGACAAGAGTTGAACAACCTATATGTTGGACCATACAACAATTTATATTTGTTAGCTACAATATTCCGTGGTTCCTAGAGCACTGGACCGGTAAAACTGTCACGGCTAAGTAGCACCGGGTGCATTGGACCTAGTACAACACTATTTGGGTAAAAGGGGTAGGGGTAGGGGTAAGTACTGACATATTTTGTATTATTCAACTTTTAATGACATTAATTTCAAATATGTACCTAAGTAATGATTTCATATATTTACGCGAATACTACACATTGAAATAAAACTATTTTTAAGGATTCTATCGCGTTTATTTTTTGTTTTTTACGTTCCCGAAAACCAAGCGTACCATTGCAAGGCCTCAAGACACAGTGAGCTCTTTCTACGTAGATCGGACCGCAAATAAGAACTAAATATGAGGGTACCCCTGTCAAACTATGACACTAGGACGTGAACCACCTCAGTCCTCCCGTGACCATGGTTGCTGTAAAGCAGCCGAAACGTCGGGAACGTAAAAACAAAAAATAACAGCGATAGAATCCTTAAAAATTGTTTTATTTCAATGTGTATTTAAGTAACCTTAAACCGGTCATTAGTCTAACAAAATGGTCTCCAATTTGTTCACATTTCCGCTAATTTCAACCGTAACTTAATCTCAGAATAAAGTCTCAAAATTTGACGCTCGTAGTATCAAAAGTTAAAACGTGAAGCGTCAATTAAGTTGGCGAAGTTATTAGCTTGAAGTGCTCTCACAAGAAATTTCGTACTCGTTATAGTTAGCGAACTAAGTTATCGTCAGTTACTACCACTCAAACTTGAAATATCGCATGAAATACAAGGTGTAACAGAAATAGTGTATAATATTTTTTACAGGGCTAACAGCATAAAGATAACATGCCCAAATAAATAAATTGATGATACTTATGGCCTGATTAGCGTAGTTGGGAGCAGGGTTACTACCAACTGCGCTAATCAGACCGTCAAATTGTATGGGAATAAGAACTCCCTATGCACCTAATGGATGTATAGGGCGCTTAACATTAGCGCAAAGCTACGTAAAAAATATTGCACCAAGTCAAGTGCGAGATTATTCGTAAGCTAACCGTATACTTTATATTGTACCGTATTTAGACATTGTGTATGGAGAATTGAAAGTTTTAAACCCCGTCCGCTAGAAGCGCTTTTCAATTCTCCATACAAAATAGCTAAATACTGTAGACTATAAAGTATACGGTTAGCTCGCATTTGACGTGCAGATCCTTGTTTACATTTAACAAACTTCCTCTAGTATGTAATAGCATCATTGTTTCTACATAAATATTTACTGTATAGTATGAGTGAGCTTTCAAAATATTTACTCGATGAGAGTGATAGAGTGAATGTGCGACGGCGCTCCAGTTTGTGGCATCACCTTCAAGTCTGCCGCCGGTGACCTATTTAACGGATTCGCGATAAAATCATTTATTTTTGGATATGACGTCAATGAAATTTTAGTGTCACGTTACAACAACATTCTTATCCTGCGTGTGTATTATCCGAGATATATTTTCGAAATAATTTCTGTTTTATTACCTAACTGGATATGCCCGCAATTCCGTACTTACTGGGCCCCAAGTCTGCTAACACAATCGATTCATAATCGAACGGCAACCGCGTAGTAACTGTCACTTTTGACAGATATTGTATGGGATATCTGTCAAAAGTGACAGTTACTATGCGGTTGCTGTACGATTATGAATCTATTGTGTTGGCAGACTTGGGGCCCTGGCGTTTTTTAAGGTTTTTATGTATCCTAGAAAAATCCATCCATCTGCCCTATTATTTTATGGGTGGGAATTCACCTATACAAACTCACAGTGTCAAAACCGCGCGAAAAAAATATCCAATCAGCGAATCCGTTATCCATTCGTTTACACTGAATGGATATTATTGATTTACTTTTTATTACAGTCCAATTTATACGAGCGGACAAGTATTATTCTCATTACTGACCTAACATTACTTTTATCACAAACGTAACGAAAAAACATAAAATAAATGCTATAAAATCCGAAAAATTAGTTTTATGTCAATGTGTAGTACTCGCGTATATAAGAAGTCAATATAGGAGTTGGAAAGATTACAAAGTTTTTTTTTTGTCATGCAGGCCAAAAAAGCACTCTCCAATAGTCTGAAGTTACACTTACCTCCATTGCAAACCGGGACAAAAATACTGAATCAAATTAAACCTCAAGATATTCAATTCTATCAATAGTAAATGGGATTTACCTTCGAAACCAATCGATATTACCTCGAAGACGTGTGAATCTACACCCAACAATTAGTTCACGCCTGATCGATAACCCAATAAATCGAAAAATCGTAATCGATAATCACCCATATGTAACTAACGCGGTGTCTTGCTCGTAAAGTGAACCCAGTTCATTTTGGATCGTAAACTATTAGTAATGTAGTTTTGGATTGTAAAGTACTCGGGCCCTTTTAGTTGTCCGATGTATTATAGTTATTGAGGGGCTGTGAAGACATCAATACATACGAAAATACTACCCTTATGACTTGGAGCTACAGATATTGTGTAAGACAACGGTTCGTAAAGTGAGAGTGTAAAAAAAATGAAATAGCAAGAAAGAATATACAATGACAGTTAAACTAAATAGGAAAAAAAAAAAATAGTATGACAACAAACTATGTATCAAAGAGT
This sequence comes from Pheosia gnoma, assembly GCA_905404115.1. Lineage (NCBI taxonomy): Eukaryota > Metazoa > Arthropoda > Insecta > Lepidoptera > Notodontidae > Pheosia > Pheosia gnoma. Next base: position 1,250,807 of record FR989902.1, read on the forward strand.
CCTTGTCCGCGTCGAATGGTGCCAAGAATGCTGGCTGCATTTCCTGGCTGTATAATGAAACTAATTTTTTGAGCGAGGAAAGAGCCAGCCCTCCTGTCAGAAAGAATATGCGTGAATACTGTGGAAATGTATGAAAGATGATAATATGAATAGGCATATATACAGGGTGAATTAGAAAGGGTAAACTAAGCCTTGAACATGCGCTACTGGAGCGCGTTTTTTCATTCAAAAAAAGGTGTCAACCCTACCTATAACCCAAATAGATTGATATAAGATTTTGATCCTAGAAATCCCAGTGGGTGACGCTAGTTCAATATAAGTAGGTACGTTCCAAATTAAGGACATTTCTACGCAAAATGCCGACCGTATTTAGATTTTGATCCTAACATTTTGACGTCAAATCAAGCTCTCAATTACTCTGAATAATAAATGTATAAGCTTTAATGCCTTTGAGTAAAAACCTGTGTTAGCTTATCCACCCTTGTCACTCTGCGATGAATAATTTCTATCGCAATTACTCTGCTAAACTTCATTGTATAAATAAGTACTCTAATTAGTGGGCTTAATTTCAATTTCCATTGAAGTCAATGAATATATAATAATAATAATACCAGCCCTTTTTAATGTCCCACTGCTGGGCACGGACCTCCCCTCAATGCGAGGGGGATTAGGCCATCGTCCACCACGCTGGCCCAGTGCGGATTGGCGGACTTCACACATCTCTCGAGGGATTCTCTCAGACATGCAGGTTTCCTCACGATGTTTCCCTTCACCGTTTTTAGCAAGTGATAATCGTGGTTGAAAATGAGATTCGCACATGAAATCCAGAAATCCCAGAGGTGCGAGCCGGGGGTTTGAACCTGAGATCCTCGTTACCGAGGCAATTTTCTACCAACTTGGCTGCTTATATTAATCTCAATGAATATATTATTATTTTATTTTGAAGATCTTAAGTGCTATAGTTAGTTATTTCTTGGGTCTATAAAGAAGTGAACAGGCACTATAGGTTGTAATAGAGAGTTCATGATATCTATGGCTATTCTAAATATTCCTATAACAGTATCTGTCATAATAACTGTCAAAAAATTGCAGACAGTGGCCATTGCACGTCTTCTTAATGACAATTACGGCAATAATAATGACATGACCTTAGAAGCTACAATCGTGGGAAATGTCAGGAATCACTGTTAACATTACTGATGTAAGTTTGTTTTCATTACTTTTATTTCTGGTGATTTTCTTAATAAGATAAGACAAGTTAGTTAGATGGTTTGTTAAATTTACGACCTAATTTGTGACATGCCTATTCGAGTCACAAATCTATTGGTGCATTATATCTCCTAAAAATAAAATAAAGAAAACACTTGAGTTTCTCGCCGGATCTTCTCAGTTGAAGTCGCGTTCCGATCCGGTTGAAGAGTCAACAAAAAAATATTTAAATGACATTTTGTAAGTGCCCCCGTAGGCCTATACGAAATAAACGATTTGACTTTGACTTTTCCAAGGATACTTTTCTGAAGTAGCAGCTATTATTTTAGATCTTTAAATATTTTTTTAATGATGACGTGACCGCTTTCTTTAATATATTAGAATTTGTATCCCTTAAAATAGCAGTTTTGTTCAATATATTATTATCCATATATCTCTTATAAAATATGCTTTGTGGATCGACGTAACTTTTTTATAAATTTCAGGGTAAGCCTATGTAGCTTCTATACAAGACTGACAAGTACAAGACAATATACACTTTAAGTACAAGACCATACAAAACAATACCGATTGTGAGATGTTAATTGCTAGTGACGCGACCAATGTCCTTGTGATGCACCAAAAGTACCATATACATATCAATTTATAAAATATTCAATCTTAATCCTTCTATACTAAAAGCCATTTTAGAGTCTTTCTCACCTATCAAATTGTCCCCCGGTTCCCTAATTTCAATTGAAGAAGAACTTTTTATGTCTATTTAAAATTTATCATTCTGGTCCCTTTGGGTCGTAAAATCTTTCATTTGCTCGTTGATCGTCGTCGTAAAAACTTTATTATTTGCAAAAAATTACACATTTTATAAATGTTTAATGTCCATTGAAGGTATTTTATGTGTATCTTATATGTTTTATAATTTAATTACTCTACTCGTGATCATCTAATGATGTTTTAATCTATACTAATATTATAAATGTGAAAGTTTGGATGGATGGATGGATGGATGTTTGTTACTCTTTCACGCCTGAACGGCTGAACGGATCTGGATGAAATTTGGCACAGAGATAGATTATAGTCTGGAATAACACATAGGCTACTTTTTATCCCGGTAAAATGTATGGTTCCCGTGGGATAGGTATTTTAATTTTTCATACTTTTTATCGCGGGTAACACCGCCGGGCGCAGCTAGTGGTTTTATAAATGAGTATCTTCTTTTGTTGCAGGTAATTCCACTTCCATCAAATCTTCGATCTGAGCTGAGTGAAAACGTAGTCCTTATTAGCACAGTTGGTATTGAACATCAAATTGTACAACTAAAATTCTCCTTATTATAAGAGCCCCTTGACACATCTTGTAATGCGTGGGAAAGTAAAGGATGCAACCGGTTCTATTCCCGATTCAGTCCAATAGGCGGACGTGGGCGAAGACTGCATTCTCAAAACGGACTTTATTCAGCACTGACACAAAATAATGTTTGAAAGTAAACACACTAATGTCTGTTGACGTGAAGTTACTTGACACTACGATTTTAATACCTAAATTTATGGGGATAAAGTTTAAAGTTCCGGAAGCTATTGATGGTTTGTATAAAATATTATTGCAGGATCAAAGGCATAATTTTAAATGATATGGGTTTGAGATGATTTTTTGAGTAAAATTAAGGTTACCTTGGTTATCCGTTTTATACCAGTTACTGGATATTTGACAGTGCCTTAACATAACATTTTCTTACACAATCTCAAATACAAACCTCTTAGAATATCATCTAGAAATAAATCCTAGTTAGAAATACCAGGCATGCACTGTCTATTTTAGAAAGACCCTTGAAGAGGCAACAGATTTCTTTGCTCGGACCACTTTTAGAAACAAAAGAGAGGGTAAAAAAGGTCATGTTAGAGCGGTGGATGATGCAAAACGTAAACAGCATCGTGCCAGCGCTACGATGGCGCGATTAGAATATGCACGACTGGAAAATGGTATTTTGTTAAAAAAGCGATGCAGCGATTTATATCGCTATAATTTTATTTGCTTTGCTATACGACTCAAAGGCTACTAATTACTCTAATTATACGCTAGTGCGAGATGTTTATACTATATCTCAATGTTGTTAGATAGCAAAATTGTGTTTGCAATGATATCCTTTGAGTGCACTTCTATTTTGATTCTCGTTGTTCCTACGGGTTTATCTGCAAGCTCAACTATCTTTCGTTAGTACCTATCAATTTTAAGCTGCTGCTCATCCCCAATATTCATAGCATGATGATAATACCCTATTATATATGTCCTATTATAAGCTATCCAATAGTGAAAGCCCCGTTCAAATCAATGAGATAGTTTTCCATTTATGCTTGAACGAACTGACATACTAAAACACTTGTTTTGGCTTCATTGACGTCCCAACTGCCTATATGGCCTAGTTTATAAACACCTTCAATATACAAACACAATAGTCAATAATTTTGGCTCCAGAACAAGATTCACCACAAAATGAATCGAAGTCAAAACTTTGCTATCGTGTTGGCTATTACTATTATGTTCTGTCTTGTTACACAATTCAGCCCGTAAATAGTTCTTATGTATAATGTATTCCAATGCATAGCATTTGTCACAGTTTTTCCCATCGGTTACGGATATTCGCTAGCCTCGCATTGTTAGTTACATGCAAATTTTGTCACGACTCGAGCATAGCAGTCAAGAGGACAGAAGAATTCCCCAGCTACGAATAAATTATTGGAATATGGAAACCATTCTGTTAGTCGACTTCGAATTGAACTTCTATTTTATTGTAGTTTGATCATCATTGTATTGGAGCCTTTTTTCTATTACATAACTATTATAATAATACTTGAATAATTTAATCATAAAACCTATTATATGTTTAGTTTAAAAAGTGGCATCACTGTGTTGCTCTCTCTTCTCCTTTGACATGTAATTATCGATGGCGAGCGTTCTACAAGCATGGCTATCACTGTTTTTTATGCACGATAGGAATGCACATCACCGATAATTTATTCAGTAAAGGAACTTCATACTGAAATGTTTTTCAGTACAATAAAAGTGGCTGTAAATTAATTAGCGCAATACACCAACAATAAAGGCGAGTGGGCTGTGATCTAGGCGCGGTCCAAATGTTAATTGAACGGAATGCCCGTTCACATAGGGCTGTACCTAATATATCAATACCTGATTGAACTGCGCGCTGAGGACATTCAAGTTGAAATGCCAACTTGAATACTGGAGCGATTGATTCGAGGAAATAATATTTTTCAAGGCTAAGTACTCTAGTAGAGCGATAGCCAGTTGTATCGCTTTGGATACAAAGTGTGTAGGTTCAAACCCTGGCACTGGGATTTTCTCATTTTAAGTTTGAACCCCATTTTAATGGTGAAGGAAAACAGCACAGTGAGGGAACTTACATGTCTGTCAGGAGACGTGGGGGACTATGTCCCAATTCCCTCGCGCATTTAGGATTGAAATATAGATCCAATCCTCAATCGATGCCAAAATGTGGGTGCACTACAATGCACCTATACCCGGGAAATACAAGCGGGAGGGTGTTTATACAGATTACAAGTAATGTGCGCTAGGCCCTAGGCTCACTTTTTTTTATTTTTTTTATTGCATTATAGGCAAGTATTTGATCTCAATCTCACCTGATGGTAAGTGACGATGAGATCTACGATGGAGCATACTTGCCTAGAAGGTATCTGTTCACTCTCGACTTGAAAACACCCAGATTGAAGTCAAAGTCAACTTTAATAGTTAAATGTCCTGGGTATAGATTGAACCCGAAACCTCTCTACGCTCGAGCGCACTCGTCACCTGCACGACTCGGATATCGCGCGTTGTGTTGTGACCGACCGTGACCGTTTACGATACATTGCGCGCTAAAAAATTACAACATTTTCAGTCCATGACTTTTGACAAAACTTATTTCTGTAATTCTATAATAGCTTTTAGTGTAGCCTTTACACAAATTTTTCGTTTCCATGCCCCTTATACCCTTTATAAACGCCACAAACTATTGGCAACCCTAGCTATAATTATGATAAATGTGGAGCAATTTGTTTGAGCTGTTGTGCGCATATTTTAATTTAGCACGTTTGGCTGAAATTTTTTGATGTCATAGAATTTTTTATCAATGATTCATGTTGATCTAGTGATAGTAACACGCGGAGAAGATGAAAGCGAAACTTGGCACTATTTTGGCACTTCAGCGTGAGGCCGGATTTTATTAGCTGAGTACAGGCTAACCGCGCTGCCTCGTGCGAGGGCTTTCATCCGTCACTATGCCACGCTGTCAGACCGCGTGCGGCATGAGGGGTCAGACTCGTGAGGCTGGGCCGCCGGTCTGTCCATGGCCATTTACATATTTTACGCAGCGTACATCATATACGCTATAGTCTGTCGCTTGTACGAGACTGTCCGACTGCTCAAAATACAAAAAAATAGATTTTAGATTAACTACTTAAACTAGTTCTATTATATTCATAGGTCTACCTAGGTTATACTTTTCCGGAATTTTTTTAGAAGCTTATAGTCGCATTATGCTATTTTTTCTCTATACATTTGGTGATTTATTTCTAGATAACATTAGCTGCTTATCATTTTGTCTTAAGTACTTATATTGCATTACTGGTAATATAAAATGAACCCTGATTAAAGTAAAATGGCAAGACAGTGCTCTCTGCCGAGTATACAAGGTTTACACGTACCGAGCAATCGGCCAAGAGCACTGTCTCTCCATCTTACTCGTTACGTATAATCAAGACATAAGGCTGTTTTATGGGCGTTCTATGATTCTTTCCGCAAAACCATCCCTTCTTTTTAAAATCCAGCGGGCGAACAAATCCCACTTACCACTAATATTATAAATGTGAAAGTTTGGATGGATGGATGTTTGTTACTCAATCACGCCAGAACGGATGAACGGATCTGGATGAAATTTGGCATAGAGATAGATTATAGTCTGGAATCGCACATAGGCTACTTTTTATCCCGGCAAAATGTATGGTTCTCGTGGGATAGATTTGTTTTAATTTTTCATACTTTTCAATCGCGGGTAACACCGCGGGACGCATCCAGTTAGCCATATATGTGTATTAATACATTACCTTTTATTTACTTTTGAAAAATAGGTGCCCTCGCTTCAAGACTCGTCCGCCCTATACGCGCACCCATTAAGGCGTAAGTCGTGAGCAGCACACGTAACAGGTGCTACAAAGGATGGTTGTATATATGGTCATGGCTCGGGCCTCTCTGAACACCCTGTATGGAAACTAGAATGAGGATAATGTATGAGTATGACTCATAATTTTATTCAATTGAGAACTTAGTAGGAGTGCTCGCAACTTCATACTCGTGGTCGTTAGTGTTTTGGCTAGCCTAACGGCACCTTAAAATGTTAAGGCGGAAAAAAAAAATCACAGAAAAAAACAAAAATGGCGGATACGGGCTGTTTCTAAAATATGATTATTTAGGTGGCGAAAAATATTTCATTTACGGAGATAAAATGACTTTTACGTGTAAAGTTATGTTTTCTAAAATAAGTACTTAAGAAGTCTTTCGTTAGGAATACATATAGGAATGCCTTGTTGCGTTGGTCAAATAACTTTTTGACTCATGACTCTATATTATGTGTCAGTCGGTTTGATATCACACCGCTTTTGTGGTAAAAAACATGCAACATCTTGGCGTTACCTTTCGTGGAAATCTGTGCAACCGTTACCATTTTACTTGTGAGGAGAATCTAAGATGTACGAGTATAAGTACTAGAGTGGCAGGTTTAAAAACTTTAAATGCGCCCAACTGAGACTAAGATATGGCGAGGCTTGCAAACTGCGTGCTCAATGCTGTACAGAACCGGTCTAATCTCTAGCTATTGCTATCTTATCACATGTTAAAGCTGCTTCACTCCGTTCATCTCGTCTTGCGGACGACATTTTATAAGTAAAACGGTATACTCACATGTTTAAAAAATACCTTAGGTTCACTTTTTTAAAAGCCAACTTGACTATTTGACTTGTACATACCTGGTACCAATTTTTCGTCACAAATGTCTATGAAACTTGTCCAGAGAAGGAAAACAAAAAAATATAGTTAATAAGAATAATTCATACATACATTGATAATTAATTGCATGATAAAACTAACATCTGCCTACACGTTGCTTAACGTGTTATATACACGTGTTATCATATCATTCAAGTTCAATAGTAAACATTAATAACTGAACTCCATTCACACCGACCTTGTTCACGGTTATCAAGTTACAGTAAATTCGTACGACCTTATATCCATTGTACCAAGGAATAGGTAAACTCTGATAACACAGATAACGTGTGCGAACCATCAGCTCTATGGGGCCTTGCCCCCCTCTATAAAGTAGTCGGCGAATTCAGTGCGCTTCGAGCCGCCGACGGTTGTAGTCGTGTTGCGTGCTCTGGGAAAAGCCCACGACATCATCCATATAAGCAAACAGGATTTTCCACTTACCCCGTGTTCGGCATAGTGATGGGGACAAACAATAGTGACATTACTACGAAAAAGGAATAGTGCCGACGGATATCAGATCTTACTAATTGATGTGAATTAAATTTTATATCGAATGACCTTGTCAATCGAGTAGAAAAATTGAATTAGTTTTAGGTTTATTTGTTTGTAATCGAATATGACTTTAAGATAGGGATGGCAAATCGACATCTATCAATCGATTGAGTGAAGGAAGTGTGAAATTGTGATAAGTGACAATGTTGGCGGTGAAGAATTTTTTTATGCCGGAAAAGAGAGTGGACTCTCCGAGGTTTTCGAGGATGCCCGAAGCCTTAATGAGGTCGATAAGGAGGAGATCGTTGAGGGTGAAGAGGACCAAGTCGTTGGTGCTTGTGAATGAGAAACGGAAATCCGGTGAGTGGTAGCGTATGACCTTTCTGTTTTTAAAAACCCTTCCGTCCGAAACGAATGTCTTTATAATCAATCAAGTTTCTTTAATTATTTTCTGTACATTTTGAACTAGCATTTTTTTTTAATACAGGTTGAAGAACTTCCCAGTCTTAAATTGAATTACTGTACAAGTAGTCTTTAAATTAACTTTTATAATATTCTGTTGCTATTAAGTGAATAAACTGTGTAATTCAATCTTTATCTGGAGAGCTATTTGCTGGGATAATAAATACAGTTGCTTCTTTAAACGCATTATTTTCTCTAATGATGTCTTTTTCTTAATAACAAGGCAATCCCTGAAACATAATTAGTAAATCGTCAAGCCATTATGTATGGCGTAAACAAACTAAGCGTCATTTAATATATTCTAATCACCGGTTCTAACTTCCAATTAAAGTTTTGTCACGAGAAAATTACCAATTCGTTTAGCTTCAGTAAGTATTGTATTGTAATTAGAAAACATTATATTTTGAATAATTCATAGCACGTACTTACAGGTTATACAAGATAACATAATAATTAATTTCTAATAAGCTATTCAGATTATTCTTCCGTAAAATTGCAGTTGTTAGTTCATTCATATTGATTGGCGCCTCATTTATTATGCACCTTGCATCATGTTTGTTGTTCTGACTAAGCTTGATTAATTAAATTTCAATAACATCCTCATCACTAATATGTTTGACTAGTTCAAGACCAAATATGAGAGAACCTTATGAGAGAACCTAGTTCTACAGTATTGTCAAACGTGTAATCAAACCACCTACCTGTTTCAGGTAATATTGACTGTCAGAGCAATTTCGATCAGGTCTCAAGACTATGTAACGTGTCTTATAGCTATGTATGCAGGATTGGGACATATGTTGTAGCGTAAGAAGGAGACGTGTGAGCGGTAAGCATGAGTTGAGCTATAGGAATAAATGGAGAAGAAAAGAGTGAGGGATGAACGTACATAAGTGCTGGTTAAAAACTAAATTTGTAAAAGTATTTTATACAAGGTTGGAATGAACTGGACGGTAGACAAATATAAATAAAGAAATAAAGGAGTGAAGAAAGAAAGGAATGAATGAAGTGAAGTGCGTTACAGACGAAGATATTAAAATATTATATAAAACTGAAGAAGAAATAATATAAGATTGTGCACCATAAATCATATGATTTTGTCTGAATTCTACAAAGATACTTTATGCTAGATAGATTTTAATAATCGTATAAACCTCTAGTTGCTTAGTATTGTCAAAGGTCTTTAGTTCTCTACCATAACACGAAATGTGCCATTTCCTTCATCTATTTAAAGGGGGACTCCTTGGGATTCCCTTTTATTCATGCGTCTATTTCCTATTTGCATTCACTGCTGCAGACCATTCATTCAGCTACGTCTCAGACACGTATCATCGTCACTTCTAATGACATCATCGATAGTAACTGCTGTTGACATTGACCTTATGTGTCATTGCCTAAAATGTCCACTGACCACTTGATATACCGCTTGCTTTAAATTCGGCAGCTGTGGTCACGGTGACCGACTAAATCCCGTTTTAGTTCGCGTATACGATGTTTGCGTAACGAATTGATATCAATTCAAGAAGGGTCATTAAAAAGACAGGTCTATAGACCTGAATTAACTGCCTAATCCGTCTCTTGTATAATCTTAATGACTACAGCTGCAATGCCTTTGTCACAAATTTTGAGAGACTTACTTGCTTCTACTTCAGCGTTCTTACATACATCCATTTTTGGTTGATGACTATATCTGTCGCGTCATATCTAGTCATAATGACTCTCTACTTTGAATTTCGTGGGCTTCTATCGTTTGCTCTTATGATGATTTCCATTGATATAAAATATTTATTCTGAGATTAGAGACAAAAGAAGCATCATTACAAAATGTCTGCTCTGACCTTCGTTGTCCAATGCCACTCAATCAAGTCAACTGCGCGCGACCAGTTGCTCTTGGATGTAAATGACGACAATTATGTTTTGTATACCTCTCTTTACTTGCTTCCGTTTCTTTAGCAAGGCTACGTTTCGATACAGCTTTACGTACAAAAAAAAACTCACTTCAGTTTGCTCGTTGATCTATGTCCGATTCGGAGCGATTGATTTGCTTTGTATAATATCTGCCGTTACGTCGTTTTTATGTTCAATACTTTTTTGCAACGTCTGTTCTTTGTTTGCTTCATCTTGTGTATGCAGATGACCATGTTTTACAGCAATATGGCCATAAAATGTACCCATATGTTTTACATTTATGGGACGTTTTATAGGTCACATATGGATGACGTTTTGTGTTGGTTGTACCATGTTTGTTTTCGTGTAGCTTCTGCTATATCAGATTTCCTTGACACGATTCCCACAATTTTAGCTTTTTATGCCAAAAGTTTACAAGTATATAAGCTACTGAAACAAAATGTTATTGGTGTAAATACGATTAATTTCATTTTTGGATAATTTTTTTAGCAATAAAATGCCTTTTATGGTGATGATAACGTGATCTCATAAATCCACTAAAATTGTAAGATTTAAAAACTAAACTCAACACTAAATGAGAAACGAGTATCCACATATACCTAAATATTATTATTTACCTTATTGATTCAAAACATATAGCTTTCAGCACAAATCATGTCAAACTTTATAATCTGTGGCGATCTTATCGGATGCGTTGGAGGTTGATATACTTTAAATGCATGAGTGGTACCAATAGCATGGATTTAGGTAAAGTTAACTGGAGGGCAGAGAGTGCAAAGACCGCTCGGGGACGATGCACGGGGGTAAATGGTGCGAATGAATTAATATACCTAAAAAAATTTATAATTAAATTAACTTGGATGAATTGACTTTTTTCGAAGGTTAGCCAAACGATGTTCTTTTTATAAGTATTCAAAATATAGTATGATTCTAATTTGGATACTTTTGATACTTAAATTCAGAACGTATGATGTAACCAATAATACGAGCATACTTAGTTCAAGGCCGGCGATCAGGGCAGGGCATCATATAATAGAAAGATGTGACTATTATTTGCGCCTAAAACGTGCCTACCAGGGCTTTGACCACCAGTGGGTAACAAAAAGACTCAGTATTAAAAGAAAAAATGCAAAAGTATTATTTTATTTCATAAGCTGCAGCAGGTATTTTGGAGTTACAAGCAATTTCCTCACTTGACCAAGATAACGAGTTTCTATTGTAGCTATAAAAGGGTGAAACCGGGTCAGTTGTCACGTACCCTGTATAACCTCAGTGCTGGCAAATGGCTTTCCCGATTGCACTCCGCGGCCCATTTCCAACGGTTTTTCTTTCGCTTTTTAATGTTTCGAAATTGGAACGTTGCTTCATCGTTACTGGCTGTTGTTTTTTTGTTGGTTATGGACGGATTTTTTTTTTCATTTTTTATTGGTCTATTGCAGTTATTATTACAGTTACTTACCGACTGGGAAAATTAGATTTATATTTTATAAGATGTAAAGTGCTCTCACAATATTATTGAAAAAAAAATGTAGGTATTTAATAGTACTGATTTTTTAAATTACATAATATAAGTTTTGGTCAATAAAGCCGATTAGTTTTTAGCTTAAGTAGCACCGCAAAATGACAAGAGATTTACAGAATTCGTTTGAAAATCACGTTTGAATTTTTGTATTCAAACAACTTTAAGTATTTATAGTACATGATGCCGCAGCAGGTACACCAAAATACTTGTGTGTGCATTTTTAATGCACCAATAAGGTCATTGCAGTTGCCATAAAAGTCAATGTCAACAAGGAGGATGAATCATATCGAGCGCTACTCGATTCAACGCTATTAAAAGAACGGTTTTAATCGATTACATCAGTATCTGACTGTGCACCTAATCTTTTTCTTCGTGGGTATCGTTTTTTTTATTTTTCTTTTCGGGTAATTTGTTCCCTTAATTAGATCCGGGAAGATATTTTACAGGCTTTGTTTTTTGTAATTAAATATGGAAATCCGATTTAGTTGTTAATCACAAGGACTCTTTTTGAACTGAAAAAGAAGTGCTCTAATTTACCCCACTCTCTTCAAAAAGCTTTTTCTTAATAATTCACCCTCTCCCGGACAGACTTCCCTAATATATCTCAATCCAGGAACGCCTACCCGAATGTATCAAGCCTCATTTGAGGCGGAAATTGATCCCGTGTGTGTCATGCCAGCCCTCATGTGTTGCCCACCGCAATATGTAGGAACCTTTTCAATAACATAAGGCTGACCCCAATAAATTGTTCTGAAGCTGGATCGTCTCGGGATGTGCTTTGGGGCTTGAGGTGGGCGGTAGCGAGAAAGATTATTGCTGAAAAAATGTAAGATCTCTTCTGTGCAGCGCAGCGTGAGTGAATTATAATTAAAGTCAACTGAGTTATTTCTTCGTATTACAAATTGTCATTTAAGGCTTTTTTATTAGCTCTACAAGCGGATCGGAACGCGACCTAACCTGAGAAAATTAGGCAAGGTATTAAGTGGGATTGTCGTCCTTTGCAGGGATAGCATGAATTCCTGGTGTTATATATAGCGGGGTAAAGAGGTGCGCGCTTGAATTTAATAATGGTTATCCACCAAAATCGAGAATTTATTAAAGCAAAGAGCGCCTTAGAAGATATTATAAGATGCTCTTTGCTGTACCGTAAGATAGCAGTTACTGAGCGCTAACTGATAATTTTCAAAAAGGTCGCTAACGCTTATGAGTCGAGACGTAGTTCACCGTAAGCCGACGTTAAATGAATTTATTATGAGTTCAGGGGCCGCGCTGGCGCAAAACTTTTGCAATTTCGATAGTGTGGCGGTAAAATAGATTATTATTATCATTTTAATGATTGTGTTTGTGGCTGATAAACTATATAACACTATGAGATAAAAAAAGTTTGAGAGCGTTTTGGCAACTAATTAAAGGAGCGAAAAACGCCAAAATAAAAGTAAAGTATGAAGTTGTCAATTTAATTTTACTTCATTGTGATATTGAGTTCGCGAAATACCCACTAAGTTGTGGGTGATGCCTTATTTATATCCATTTTATTTCAAAAAGTCAAGAAGATATATTATTGAGTTCGATATTCAAGTTTTCGTAAGCATTTTTTTTTAATATTTTATATTTCGATAATAATGTTTACCATTTTTCTAACCTATACTTTATTTGATGCTATAAAAGGGTCAATTTATATTCAAGGTTCATAAGGGGGCGCGCCGCGCCGGTACTCCACCTAACAATTGGGCTGCATCTAATCGTCTGTTTGACCTATTTTCCTACCGTATTAGGTCATAGGAGAATAGATCATTTACATGTTTATGATGATGGAACTACTTTGTAATTAATTGGGAGCAGATTATTTCTACTCATTGCTCAGTGGTAGCTTGTAACTGCGTCGTAACCGGGTAGGTACCTGCTGAAGGATAAAATATATTTTCATCTTTGCAACAGCCAACAGCCTTGGCCATGAAATAAAAAAGATGTGTGTGATACACTGGCTGGCCACAACCTCGTGGGAAACGCGTCGCGTCCGCGAAAACAAGCATCTCGTTCTATTTTTGAAATCATATTTTTTTTCGCAGACAGCAATTTGCGTGGGAAGAATACAATTTTAATTCTAGCTTATTTTTAAATATCATACGGCCATGGCATTCTACCAAATATATTATTTAGTGTCCGCAGTATTATCCGTATCAAATCAGAAAGGGATAAATACCAGTGCCCATAAATACTAATGGGAATTCATTTCTAGAATGAAATATGGCAAAAGTTAATTAAACTCTAATGGATAATAATATGAAGTATTTTGACATGCCGTTCCTATGGAGAAGAACGGGCAAGAAACTCCATGGTTGCTCTATTTTTTCATTTTTGAGCAGTACATTATTGTTATAAGTATGTGAGAACAATGTAGGAGCGGCTAAGCAGACATTAGCAGCTGGTAAAAAAAATACATGCATAGACAACGTGGCTGGATCAAATTTAATTGTATTTTATAACGTAAACTGTGGCATTTATTTAGGCACGCGCTCGCCAGGTGCTCGCGGTAATTAGTGTTGAGCCGTTGCGACGTAAACGAATAGTCTAGTCGACCTTTAAGTTAAATCGATCATTTTTATTTGCCTTTTTAATTAATCGCTTTATACTTCGTGTAGCTGACACTTTTAGTTTTTAAATAAATGTCAAATAAGCATGATAAGGATTCTTTTTTAATAAAATTATAGGAAATTCTGCTATATCATTAGAAATATTAAAACGGGTATCAACGTTAAATATAACAAGTAATATATGTTGCATATAGGTATATACTATGGGGGCGATCCCGGTATCACCCAGACCAAAGCAAATAATGATAAGAATATTTCCGTTTACCCAGACGGGATTCAAACCTGCAATCACCCGGCACATTCAACTGCGTAGCCTATACTACCAAAACCACTAATCCAGGCCGTTTAAGAGCAATAATTTCTCGCAAAATTGTTATCCATGAGAATTAAGTCCTATAATATAATATACGGAGGTTCGATATCTTGTAGAAATGCTCTTTTTCGAACTCTAACGTCATAGAGAGTGCAAAGTAACACATTGTAGCTCTCGAACGCATTACGCAAATGCTCCGCGTCGATATAAAAACAAATAAGCAAACGGCGGATGCTGGGAGTGCAGGAAATCAGGGTTGACGCGAAGTTTGAATTCAAAATTTCTCAGAAGAACGGACGAATAAATTTGACGATCACAGAAAGAGATCATCTTTTATGTTATATTTAAGCGACGAAAAGAAAAGGAAGTCAATCCAATTCGAATTGTATTTTTTTTATATTTAACTACGGCATTAGGTCATTAATCATCCCTCAAATAATAATACTCGTTGGTTTCTCAATTCAGTAAATATGTGAAATATTGTCAGACAAATTGTCATGCTATCGTTTCAATATTAATTGCACATTAATTGTGTATAATAACATATGCCTTGCTCGGGTGATAATAGAAAGGCTTGAGTACAACATGACGTCATGGAGGAAATTTTAAATGACAAAACACACCAATATATGGGGAATTAATGAAAATGTCACATCGCCAGACGTGGCGAGAGCAGCTTAGAAAAGCTCATTGTGGTGGGAAACGTGGAAGGGAAACGTTCACGAGGCCGGTCCCCGACCAGGTGGTCTGACCAACTTAAAGAAACACCGACGTCCCGCTTCTACGCCGCGGTGAAGATGGCCACAGACCGGAGCCGATGGAGACAGTTCGTCCGATCCAAAGAACTGCCGTGATGATCACGATCCTCAGTCATGAGGGAACGACCGAAGAGAGAATGAAAATGTAACGGACAGGGGACTAGGTAATGCTGCCTCATGTTTGGTTTTTGTTCTAACGCCATAGTGCATTGAGTTTATTTTTCTATGCAGTATTAATATAAATTATTTATTTAGTCACGTGTCAACCCTGAGCATATCACCGACCGACAAATGAATCGAGATATCAACTGTGCGTTTACATATATATCGTTATTACTGTGCGTGTTCAGATATCTGCAAATTGCGATAGAGAATTGCAGTGGGCGTAGTGATGGGGCTATTATTATCGACAAATCGGACATTCTATGTATTGTTTCATTAATGTCTATATCTATATACATATAATAAAAATGTAACTGATCGCGGTCTGTACATGGTAGATATATGAGAAAAACGATTATTGGGGTATTATGTACGGGTGCGGTTTTCACTAATGTTTTGTGGTAAGCTTCACTTAAAATATATAGTGTATAATGTATTCCGAACAGTTTATCACTAACAAAAATATTCAAAGATGCGGACAAAGTCGCGGGCAACAGCTAGCTTAAAATAAGACACCATTTGTCGAGCTGTCATCTTACGAGTTACGTGTTATACTTTACCATCTTCTCTGATTGAATCTATCTTCTAGTTGTTCTTAAATAATGTCACAAATGTTACCAACATTACATAAAACAAATGTCACAAGTCAAGAACAAACTAAAAACAATCTAATAATGATGTATTTATTCTGCTTCAATATTCTTGAACCTTTCAGTTTTAAAAAATAAGAAAGACTAATAGTAGTAACAACAGAATCTCTTAACGTCAAGATCCCAAAAAAAATATTTATAGAAATAAACAGCCATAAACCGATTGTTATCTTGGATTCGAAAATTTTAAATTCGATCGGTTCGGTGCGCGCGCGCACGTGGCGGGCCACGGGAAACGGAAGTCATTGTTTGGCCGGCGGCGGGCGGCGCGCGGCTTGAATCATAAATCGCGATTCCATGCCGCGTACGATTTGTGTATCGATAACTTCGGGTCTATTTTTATTTTGTGCAACTCTAAACATCCCGAGTACGAGAATCAACACCCATTTCAAATTGTTGTAAATAATATAATACTAGAGATGGATTACATTACAGTATCTGAAACAATTTCACTTAAAAGTTATGGAACACAAAAATGTAAGAAGCCATTGCTTTTATGTCATTTATACTACAACTACGGCCTTATTAGCGCAGTTGGTAGTGACCCTGCTTTCCGTGCCGAGGCTCTCAGGTTCGAATCCTGGTAGGGGCAAACTTTGAGTGATGAGCACGAAAGCTTGTACCCATGTCAGGGATGTTTAATATCTATATATATAAGTAATATATACTGGGTTCGCCCCCAATCCATTGTAGGGTACCCATAACACAAGCGTTGCTTAGTGTGACACCGTCTAGTTAGTGTGTTCGTCTGGTGAAGTATTAAAACAACTTTTTTAGTTTCTAGTCAGCTTGCACGTGTAATACATGTGCAAACTACCTACTACGTCCTGCGGTAACAGGTTATGTTAACCGACGGTCACATTGCAACTGCTGGTTATGACGCAATGTAGGAAATACATCCGAGGATCAAGAGAAGTTGCAAAGTGTAACAATGTTGGAGCAAAGTTAAGGAAAACACTCAATGAAAGTGGAAATTTAGAGTTAATTCTACCTCTTTCAGCTCGACTCCGAAAAATGTGTTTCTTTGATATTTATCAAAGAAACACATTTTTTGGAAATTAAAAAATTAATTACAAGTTCATGGTTCAACTTCAAAAATGTCCTGATTAGGTATTGTCGGGATTCGTTGTCTGTGTTTTTTTTAAAGGAACCCCAAAAAAATTAACGTTAGTATATTCCTACGACTCTTGTGTTTACACGCAATAAATCCTTATCCATATAATCAAAACGTGCGAACTTCCCTTATATATATTGAAATACTGTAGTTCTTTTGTCCCGCCCTTTCCTTCTCTCCATCTCTCATTAGCATTCCTTCTTATAACACGTCATTTGTCATAATTCAATATCAATTAATGTCATAAAAATTACCATGCAAATAATCATACAAACAACACTTTCATACTACATAATAAAGGGGGCATGTGAAAGGAGTCTTGTTTTAAGTAGGCGTTACCATGGTAACCGCGGTCATGATCGTACCATTTCACGTATCAGAAAACATGTGATTTAGTTTTTAAGAAAAAAACAGGAGGGTGCGGTACTATAGTGCTTTGAAGTTCAAGTAGTGATGGGCATTGCAAATTTGGTTTTGCATAAAGTTATTTTTTTTAATTTATCGTTAAATTGTTTTTGAAATAATTTTATCAAATGCCCTAATCATTTAATGTCTTTTTTTGCGTCAGGCAACCCATCTTGGGTACTAGTCTGCCACGGGGCCCAAGGGGCGAGGCGGGTGGGGTTAGGGTTACATAGCCTTGAAGCTATGTAACCCTAACCCGACAAGTCGAGAGTGAACAGGTACCTTCTAGGCAAGTATGCTACATCGTAGATCTCATCGTCACTTAACATCAGGTGAGATCGAGATCAAATACTTGGCTATACTGCAATAAAAAAAAAAAAAGCTGATATTTTTAAGCGCATTTGAAATCATCGTGCGAAGGCAGAATTTCGATATGTCGATATTTTTTTTTAACAAAATGACATTTGCGATTATTGCAAAAAAAATGTTTTTTAATCTGCCTTTTCAATTTATGGCTTCATATTAGGACTTCAAATGAGCTATACGCTAGAGAAGCACAAATTCAAGGCTTAGGCTATACAGGTTGATTCCGAAAGTTTATACTATCTGAATAAAGAAACAGTAAGCCAGCACAAAACAAATATTGACAAAGCTGTAATCTTGTCAGAGTAACACAAAAATCCACTTCCTACATTTATCTATAGATAAAAGTTTAAGAGATCTGGTTCAAATATTTTTATCTTTAAATATAAAAGATAACTTTTTATTGGAATAAAAACATACTTATCTAAATCTATATCGATAATTTAATTTATTATACAAAGGTATACACTTTTTGTTTCAACTTTGAATTAATATTGCGATTTATAATTCGGAATTATTTTTATTGCTGTGCGATTAAAGTTCAACTTATGTAAAAATACTATTGATTCAAATATTAAAATTAAAAGTCATAGATTCCGCAAAAAAATATCGATATCAATGAAAACTCTTCGCATCACTTCTCAAGATTAGGGTTTCGCTCGTGGCACAAAGATTCCTCGATCTATTCGCGAAGGGTAAATATTCTTCAATAGGTATTCTTATTCCTTACAATTGAGTAGCAGATGTGCATCAGGTAAACTGGGGCAGATGTAGAACAGAACCGTTCTGATTCTGGCATTGTTCGATTTAATTAAATTATTTTGTATACCACTTGAGATGGCCGTGATCTTAATTTTGGCATATTTGTAAGAGATTACCCGTGACGAAGAGGCTTTTTGTGGTAAGGGTCCAGGTTTTGTTGATTTCATTTACGTATCTATCTAATGCTTCAGTTGCACTAACACATTGTAGCAACCTCTTCAACTCGCTACAAGATACACAGATGGCGCTGACGATTCTTCATACATTTCTGAAACGCGATATGAGAGTTTTCGGAGAAGACCCCGACATCGAACAACGACACTTCTGTAAAGAGTTATTCAAGCAACGACGTAATTTTCCTGTACTCGTTCTTATATTAAATCAATATTTTAGAAAAAAAACAATTAAGTATCTATAGAGATGTAAACTTACTTATATACTTACTAGTTTATTCGCATACCATTCCGAATTGAAAAAGCAATTTTTGCCAACCCTATCTCCGTCTTACCATTCTCATTTCACGGTCCAGCGGGCATTACGCAAAACACGATCACAGCTTTTTCTACACCCCTTATTCTATCATTCCAACTGCGCAGACCTCAAACGGTCAGACCCTCGTTTTGATATTTAATTCACACCACAGAATAAGGAGAGTGTAGGATTGGTAAAATACGCGTAGCCACCGTAGGCATAAACTACACATACCGTAGGCATTCTACCTACGCCTACGAGTAACGTCAATATGTGACACCTGTCACCACTATTTTTTTTGGCATCACACGCTTGTGTATTATGCCAGTGTCCAGTTTATCTGTGGCCAGTTGTATGGTACATTTATTAAAGCTATGGTTAAGGTTACCAATAAATCTGGTCACCTTTACAGGATAGTTCAGAAAGGGTATATACTTCAGAGCATTTATAATCATCATCATTAAAAAAAATCACAATTGTTTTAATAAATTCCATTCTCTAACTGATTAACATAATAGGGCTGTCTGAAATTACTGAAGAAATATTTTTATTTATAAATTTTAGTAAACGATTGACGATGGACAGCTAATTTTTTTTTTGATGTTTTGTCACCCGTCAATTTCACCATTTAAATATTAGAACTTAGTATAGTTATAGTGATAGCTGTATCTCAGTTCAATATAGAAGCGCCAAACATTTTTTTTTCCTTATATCCTTATCACTATTATACCAACGTTATACGACTGTTATACGACCTAAACTTTTACGTGCGATCACTTAATATGTTACGCCACTTACCTAACGATGTGCGTGTTTTCTAACATAACATTTGCTTGGAATTAGATTCACGTGACTGGCCATCGTAAATACGTGGTTAATTGTTATCGCCTGATATAATTTATTGTGGGTATTTGACAAAATATTCACGCTATTGTAAACTTCATCTTTGAATCGAACCACACTATAGCGTTATCTCAGTATTACCACCGAGAGCGGCAAGACCTAACTACTTGTCTTTAAAAATTACACATGTCTTACTTAACTGTGGTATAAACATTCTAATTATCCACTTCGTGCATTTGAAAGGGCACATAAAACATCTTGCTCGACAAGTTCCCTCGTAAGGCGGCCATTTAATGGGAAATTGCACTCATTAGTACATTTGTTGTCTATATTTAGATCTTGCTCACTTAGATATTTGAAAATGGTACTCAAGTTTATGTACATTAAAGTTGGATTTTCGTTGTGTTACATGATGCTTATGTTTGAGCCTTCGCCAGTTATAAGGTTGACAAACTTAGTATGCTGAATAATAAGTGCATTGAAACTGAAAAACACTGTTTTCCAAAATACAGACTTTTTACCTAGTTTTAGTCACAACATATTCTGATTTGTCTAATAAATGCAATTAGCCTTGTCTGCTAATTTAGCTATTAAGTACTATCTTAAGGAGCATTGTAGTTGTGTGATATATTTGACAGCCTGATTAGCGCAGTTGGTAGTGACCCTACTTTCTGAGCCGAGGGTCCCGAGTTCAAATCCTGGTAGGGACAAACTTTTTGTGATGAGCACAAATGTTTGTACCCAATTCATACTGAGTTCAGTGATATACTGAGTTCGCCCCAGTCCATTATACGATACCCATGATACAAGCGGTGCTTAGTGTGGAACGTATAGTTGGCGTGCTTGTCTGGCGATATTTATTTCATAAAAACCACTCGCACGATTTATATGCATTTTTATAATTTATTAGTAAGTATTGTTTTATAAAGATCAAATAATACGTCATTAACTTGTATATCGATGTGGCAACCCTTATTTATTAGTATTACTCAACGCTGATATACCACAGCATCGTTAATTTGAGATGCATCAGGCCGCGGCGCCGACCAGACAGGCGCTACTGTCAAATGTGCCCCGTGACGTCATAATGCACATGCCCTTTCTTGTTATTTCCAATTTCATTACTCATGATTTATTACTGGTGCACGACGTCACCTATTGCATTGTAGAGATCATGAAGATCTAATCAACTATAATGTGACTCTTTGTACAAGTCTACGTCCTGCCGTAGACTAAGAAAGTAAGTAGCTGAAGATAAAGTCGTGTTATAACTGACAAGGTTACTGCAAAGCGATGTTAGCAACAATCGTTATAACACCTTTTAGTTACGTAAGAGTAACTAATACCTCTGCGGATATTTTTTTATGGACCTTCACTTATCTACAAGCCAAAACACATTCTTCTATATGTATGTTTTTCAAGTTTCAAAGTAGCTTATTCTAATATATCAGCCGATAGACGTCCACTGCTGGACATAGGCCTCCCCCAACGACTTCCACACATCACGGTCCTCCGCCACTCGCATCCACCGCAACACCGCAAATAGCTTATTAATAGCCTGGATTCCGTCTTCTTAACTAACGTTTTAGTAGAAAAAGGCATATCAGGAGTAACCTCAAGTTTGCTTGTAGTGATCGATTTATTAATTAAGACCTAGATTCAGGTGCAGTTCAATAGAGAGAGGAGTGTAAAGATGCTAAATGCAATTGCACTATTCTGCATTCAGTGAGCAAGCCAATTAGGAACCAATTCAAGTAATTCAGTAGGCTATAAATTAAGATTTAGGCAAGTCCGTAGTACATTCAACCGACGGAAGTGTATGAAAAGATGTATGTATGTAGATGAAGGAAAAACGGTATGCCAGGATCGTAGCATATGGCAATCAGTGGTCTCTGCCTACCCCTATGGGATACAGGCGTGAGTATATGTATGTATGTCAGCCTAGCACACTAGCACTACGTGTGTGGTCCTATCTAGCTAAGATTATCAGTATTAATATTGTTAATGGCATAATCCCGTGATAAAAGGCCATTTTGAGTGTGTCATTGATTGGTTAACGGTATGGTTTATGTGACAAGGTCGATGTGGTCACGCCACATTGTGTTCTGGAGGTTAGAAAACTATTGTTTTTTGTTTAAAATATTATACAGCATTCACGCACAGGACGTCAAGCACAAACAAAAACAATGAAGTTGCCTATGCTATCGTTATATAGCTTCTAAAATAACTTCTGTACCGACCAAAGTCGCTTAAGCTCGTGTAGCTGTTTTAGCACGCGTCATACTGACAAGTTAAAAAATATTAAAACTCTTTTACTTTTTGTAATCTCCACGTCTCGCAAAATCATCAAAAATCAGTGGAGCCTTTTAAAACAAAAATTGAATTGACTTTTTTTGAATGTCATATAATTTAAAGAAATACTATCAGGATAGATATATTATCAACCTATTCTTATTCTTCTAATAATATTTTTTTTTATAATGGCTACACACGCTCTTATTTCTAAATTTGTAGGCCGAAGAGGCATAATACTCATTCACTACGGGAGTCCACTTCAAAAAAAGTATTGTAAGTACAAAATTATTTGTCGTAGAGATGAATACGACAGATGCTTTGTCCTATTCATGTCAGATATCATAGAAAATGTAAGGCGATGGGCGATTTATAGGAACAAATACAATGCGGACAAATACAACTGGCCGATTGTTTGATTCGGACCTATACTTTTCTGATTTCAGATAGAGTGAGATAAAACTCTGACGTTACCATTACGGAAAATAATTTTGTTCAAAGCATTCATTCACAAAGCAATTTGGAACAGTATAATTAACAGTATCTTATATTTCAAGAATACACTTATATTTATACTAGCTGTCCCGGCGAACTTCGTACCGCCTCAGAATCAAATGTATGAGAAAATTAATTTATTGGTATTCTATGAAAAATTTAAACAAATCTATCCCATGGGAACCATACATTTTACCGGGATAAAAAGTAGCCTATGTGCTATTCCAGACTGTAATCTATCTCTGTGCCAAATTTCATCCAGATCCGTACAGCCGTTCTGGCGTGAAAGAGTAACAAACATCTATCCATAATATTAGTATAGATTTTTTTTTAATTTTTTTTTTATTACATTATAGGCAAGTATTTGATCTCGATCTCACCTGATGGTAAGTGACGATGAGATCTACGATGGAGCATACTTGCCTAGGTAGGAAGGCGGCAGTAGATCGAGACGCTACATTCACTAGGCACATGCAGCGCAACTGATCTGACCCGCCATCCATGAATGGCAACACCGAACATCATGCCGGAACACGGCTAGGCCGCTTGGCGATATGGCTTTGTTCAGTGGGTGGTGACTAGCCACGGCCGAAGCCTACCACCAGTAGAGTTGTCACCTAGTTGGCACCACCCAGGGTCACGTGTAGGGTATCTCGAGGGTATTTAATTCTCCTACGGACGAAGGTGACTCGACCCCAAGATTAGTATAGATGAGTTTTATGTTTTTATTTACTAAATAAAAGGAATGCAAAAGAAATCCTATACTCTCACTAATAGCTTTTACTTTTGTGTACCTACTCGTATAGTAATACAATCCTGTGTGACTTGCGAATTGACTAGTATATTGGATTACTTAGTGAGTTTTAATCAGAGTACGGGGCTTCTGGGTGGATATGGTGTCATGGAGTTTGTTTGGCAAATAGAGGGTTCCTGGTGAGTAGAGTAGTGATGAGCTACCATCATGCCAATTTTGCATTAAAATTTAAATAGTAATTTTCCTATGTGATGCGGGATGAGTCGGGCAAAAGTTCTAGAACTGGCTGATTTGATTTGTGTGGTATAAATAAAGTCCAATTGAATATTTTTTTATAAGAATATTCAATGTTGTATATATAGACATGACTAAATTACATACTTAAGTATTATTATTTGTTTGGTATAGATATATTAGCCCCAGCCCGTAAGTGTAGGTAACAATAATTGTGTAAAATATTTTAACAGATCCATCAGTAGGATATCAAAACAACATTGCCAAAGAAATAAATAAGAAATTATGAGACTTTTAAAAATAACACTAAGGAGGAACAAACAGTACTATGAAACGATACTAGTTTGCTTTATACATTTATTATACACAAGCTTTGTGTCATCTTATATAGCTTTGAGTGCTATAAGACACGATGAAACACTCGTTCTACACCTCGGAGACACCATAAAAATGACGAACGCCCATGAATGTTAATTCAACCCTACCTCGCGATTAGCGGCCAGGTCAAAAGGACCCCACGACTGTACAACTGATTTATAACCAGCCGGGTGGCAATAAAAGTTAATTTACTACGGGAATACACTTTAATGATTGCTTTGAACGATTTCGGTCGTTGTAAACATGTTGTTAAATGTTCGAGTGACATTTGTCGTTGGGTATTTAAGGGTGTGCAATGGGAATTATATTATAGTTTGATTCTATGCATATGCTATTTTGAAATGTTCATTTGCAAAATCGCTTGTGAATCCGCGGCTCACTCATTAGTTACAAGAATACGAAACTCTTAATGAAAGTTTATTGTCAATTTTAGTTCTAATGAGTATGTTATACATTAGCGACAAAAGCACAGATTAAGTAATAGCTCTGACGGATGTGAGAAGACTTACTTCGAGGGAGTATTTCGACGATGTTCAATGGGAATTTGACCAGCAGCTCAAGCCTGCCGCTCTCTCATACCCATAGCAATGTATTGCTCAAACATGTACAGGCAGCGGTATACTGTTGAACACCCGTTTTAAACGATATAGTGTTTGGTCCCGTTGTAACTTAAAAACTGTTTACAGGAAAGCTAAATGAATTTGTTCGAACCGGGAATCGATTCCCGGTTTTCAAGACCGGCTGCGCTTGCGATTGATATATTCGTATCAATATCTCTTAGATACGTTGTCGTAAATAGAAACTACATAATAGCAACTTGCGTAAATACCACTTTCTATGTTGACATGGTATTGGAGACGTTTGTGCGCTTTGTTTGTTATATAACAAATAGTTTTTACACTAAGTAGCGTAAGCGGAGGCGATTAGGATGTTATTGTTATCCTTGTCATAACGTTCTAGCTACTTACCAATATTATATTATGATAAATGAAGTTTAAAAGTAATTTCTACTTCATTTGAAAACGAAATTAATAATTAGTTTTCTAATGGCATACTTATTATATGCATAGAATAGATAACTTCAACAGTTTTATGATTGTATTGAGATCCGACATGTCTGAGATATAATTTCGAGTAGACATGTTAGTTTAGGTTCATTGCTTTATTATAATACCAAATAACTATAATATGTGCTAAAAAGTATAATAATAAGTAGAGTTCTTGCCGTGTGAAAGCCATCTATCTGTTTATTGCTAATACTCAATTACTTCTATTCGCCGCTAGATGGCAGTAAATGCATTGAACTATATTAGGTCTGGTTCTGCTGCGATTATAGTGGTATTTTTGTTATTTACAGATTCATTCGTCAACAGTCAAGAATGGACGGCTTCACGAGGTGTAACAGAACTTCGAGTGGGAGTTTTGGGGTCACCAGACAGTGGGAAATCAGCTTTAGTCCACCGGTATTTAACGGGTGCTTATATGCAAGAAGAAAGTCCAGAAGGTATGTTGAAATATTGTCACTTCAATTGAATTTACGTTTAGATCGATCTTAACTAATAATTCATTATTTTACTGGATGTCAAAATATTGAGAAAACTGACATCTATTACCACGAAACAGAACTATTTTGTAGTTTCTCTTTCGTATCTAGATGTCGTTTATTTGAATATTAGCGCCATCTATTGATACATATATCTTTGACTAAATAGTTTTGTGAAGGGTCAATAGATGTCGCTAACATCGCGAATCTGCTCGCCAGGTTCAACGAACTCCTCATTGCACTGATTACACTCTTTCTTTACTGCTGGTTTGATTCGTGCGTAGGACACAGACGAGCTGTGGCGTAGGACTGGAAATTCTATTTTATTTATACGATGCGCAACCCACACACTAGAAACACGCGACCATTATCGTCCCAGGGAAAATATTGACGGGACAGAGCAATTCTATAGGTAGGTAGTAAGACTGTTGGCCTTTTATTAGATTCGGCTCAATGTTTGGATGTGGGTAGGTAGGTACCTACGTAGGTTACTAAGGAATGTTATGAGTGATGGTGAGTTTTTTTTCTTCTGCGTAGGAATAGGTTCTCCATAACAACGTAAATTTCTCAGACAATCCTAAGGAATTAAATGTACTGACAATGTTCTAAAATCGATATTGCGTCAAAACTATCGACTCTGATAGTTACCTAGGTCGATTCTGTCCATGAGAGTCATCGACTCGTGGGTACGTGCTATCGCACTGCACCGAGATAAGGCCCATTTATCTAATATGTTGCTCTCATATTGATAAACATTTCACTTTTCATCATAAAACAACTTTACCGTTCCTGGTTCGAGTAAAGTTCTAGCAGCCAGTCGCCAAGTCTGCTAAGACAATTGATTTAGAATTGCATAGCAATCGCATCGTAATTGTCAGTTTTTAAAGTGTAGCTCTGTCATAAGGGAGAGTTATGCCACCGTTTTTTTATACCATTTTAACGAATAAATGTTTTCATTTTCATTTCACTGTAATTCCATTGCGAGTCAATTGCGTCCCCGGCAAATAATAATAGAGCACCACTTACACACATACATTTTCACTTATACATTTGCACTTATACTAAGTACGTACCTTGTACCACGTACCCTAATAACTTGCTCTTTGACCACAGGTGGGCGCTTCAAGAAAGAAGTCATAATCGACGGACACAGCTACCTTCTTCTGATACGAGACGAGGGCGGATCACCCGAGTTACAGGTTAGTACCTACTTACAATAAAACTAATACCTACACTAAGTATTTTATAATAAACACGCTACGGTACGCTTGGTAACCAAAACCAAGCGTACCATTGCAAGACCTCAAGACACTGTGAGCACTTTCTGCGTAGATCGGACCACAAGCAACAGTTGAATATGAGGGTACCCCGTTTCAAACTATGACACCAGGACGTCAACCACCTCAGTCCTCCCGTGACCATGGTTGCTCTAAAGCAGCCGAAACGTCGGGAACGTAAAAAACAAAAAATAAACGCGATAAAATCCGTAAAATTAGTTTTATTTAAATGTGTAGTATTCGCATAAATATAAGAAATCAAAATGGAAACAATAAAATGGACAACAAGTTCTGTGAGTAAGTCCTACCTACTTGAACATCATGCACAAAGCACCTTTTAATGGTACCCCAGTGCCATGGCTACCTGAAATCAATACCATTGCTTATAAAATATTCAAGAGAACAGCCCCTTCGTGTTCTTGTATTTCTAGCTCTGAAAGCAAGGGACAGCGGCTGAACTTTGTGTGCTTCCAAATAGAGTGACCTACTCGGTAGCGCGAGGTGTGCGGTTACATTTTTAAATACGCCACGATACCTATATCTACCTACGCCTCCGCCCATACATTCATAAAATTATAGGCATTTAATGCCTACGCAGTTAGGTAGTTAGGCTAAAAGTTGTTATATTCGTCTAAAACCGCTCGTGCGAATTAGGTAGGTCTGGGTATACTTACTAGGAACTTCACACCTACTAAGTCTTGGGAATTACGAACTTGTATACAGCAGGATTCGCGTGTTCTATACGTTTTTTTGCGCTGCTATATGATTTTCGTGACACTCCGTCTGTGTTTTTTCGTGTCATACCTAAGTAGGTATAATTACATAGGTATTCAATCACGTTCAAACAGTATGAATAGAAATAATAATTTAAATTTAATTAGTATATTTTTTTTTTGTTAAATTCGCTCCTTCGAACAGGCTAAAGTCATTATGACCATACCGCCTCGTCTTACGTAGTTGGTTTTCATAAATGTAATAATATAACAATTAATTTCATTCGTGTAAAATCATTTATGACAATCCAAATCCTGTAAATTCTACAGTTTTTTTATTTTTTCACAGAGTATCCTTTAGTTTTCTCTTACGTCATGTCCTTGAATATAATGTCAGTTTCCTCGTCTTTTATAGTCAAAGTCAAATTTTATTCTATCAATTTGATAGAATAAATGAATTGATTGTAGGTTACGATATCGCTCAGCCTCTGTTTAGGTCATTTTATACTAAGTATTTATATTACACAAAGATTATGTACAATAGCATAGCCTTATCTTACTTATTCTAAATTTAATTAGTATAAATCTTATACATATATAAATAAAGAGTTCTTCTCCTTCTTTTTTAAGACTAATAAATAGAGCAAGAGGTTCTCTATGATCGTATCGTATCCTAGAACGGGCACACACCGCCCGTCAGGATGCTATCCTATCGATTTGTGCTACAAAGCGGGAAATCGAAATTTTAATAGATGTTTCACGTTATTTACGCCGCAAAGCCGCCGGAATTTTACGATCGTGTCGTATCGAATTTATTGGCTGCTTAGCGGGTTTACGATATTTACGAATAAAACGACATTTACTACCGCAAACAGATCATTTGTGTTTGGGTTTTTGACTTTTAACTGACTAGTTGATGGTAGATCCAAGTATAGATGGGTAACCTAATTGAATTTTTGTTTAACGCTCGGTTTAGCGGCTAGGAAAATTTGCTCAAAATGTGAGTACCTATACGTCGGTAGGTACGCACTTGTAAAATAATGTCAAGATTCTGATGCCGCTCGAAATTTTTGCTATTAACCAAAAATAAGATCTTATAATTATTTAAGCCATTTATATAAATTAATAATCAATGCCATATACAGCTGGTAGTATGTATATAGTAGTAGGTATGCATACGTTGTGTGTGGCTACGTCCACCACCCCACCAATAAACCAGTGCATTGTATACCGTCTTGTGATTTGCATGTCCCACCCGCAACATACTTATCAGTGGCGACGATTATATACCCGCGTTTTAAAAAAATAAGTAAAAGTTAACGAAAATGTCTGGCCATAATTCGTTTGGGCTGATTTCAGGGTTTAATCATCAACAACAGGATTGGAAGACCTATAAAAGTAGATTAAACCAGTGGTTCATCGCTAATGATGTAACTAATGAAACCGATAAGGCGGGAGTGAAGAGACGTGCTACACTGCTCAGTGCACTCAGCGAAGCGACGTTTCAGCTCGCGAGTAACTTAGCGTTACCAGCTCAATTGGAGATGTGCAAGTTCGAAGAAGTGGTGAATTTGTTAGATAAACATTTCACACCTAAACGCTGTGGTTTTGCCGAGCGGCATCATTTTTATATAGCATCGCAGAAGACGGGAGAAGGTCACTCGCAGTGGGCTGCACGGCTAAGGGGCCTAGCAGCTTACTGTAACTTCAAGAACTTGGAAGATGCGCTGCTGGATAGATTCGTTATGGGAAATTTACCCATTACAATTGATGAGGTACGTCTGGAAACCGGTAAAGATCTAGTGTTAAAAAAGGTTATCAAATTTATACATAATGGATGGCCTAGAAAAATAACCGATAACAGTATAAAACCATATCACCAGTGCAAGTCTGACCTTGCTGTCGAGAATGGTTGCGTTATGAGAGGGCACAAATTAATAATACCCACAGTGTTAAGAAACAAAATACTAACAGAGTTACATAGTTCGCACTTCGGAATTGTGAAGTGCAAGGCTGATGCTCGATCTCGATTCTGGTTTCCAGGTGTCGACGCGGCTATAGAGAAATTAATAAGTGAATGCGAGCTGTGCATTAAACTGCGCCCGTCCCCGCGCCGCGCGCCTTTTATCTCGTGGGAATTTCCTTCTAAACCATTTGAAAGAATTCATATAGATTTCCTTGGCCCAATTAACGACCATAGTTATTTAGTAATTGTGGATGCGTTTTCTAAATGGGTTGAGTGTTTTAATCTAAAGAATAATACAACATCAAAGAGGGTTGTAGATAAACTTCACGAATTCATGTCGCGCTTTGGGATACCGAAAAAAATAGTAAGTGACAATGGTACATCTTTTACTTCGGAAGAATTTAAAACATTTTGTTCTTTAAACGGAATTGTACATATTACATCTCCGGTTTACCATCCGGCTAGTAATGGCCAGGTGGAAACATACGTTAAAATAATAAAAAAAGGTATAAAGAGTACACTCTTATCTATAAAAAGTATTCGGGATCTAGATTCATATTTATACAAGTACTTATTTGATTATCGTAACTCTAAACATAGTACTACGGAACGCTCACCAGCAGAACTAGTATTTGGACGCCGACTTCACTCAAGATTAGATTTATTAAATCCTTCTCGTCCTTTTTATTCATCACCTGACCTCACCTCAATCGTTAAACGGAATCAGTGCTTGCAGAATAAACATTTTAAAGGTACATTGCGCCCCAAATTTAAGGACAACGAGAGCGTAATGTATAAAAGTTATATTAATAAAAATAAATTCATGTGGAGAGAAGGCAAAATTTTGAAGAAGATTGGAAAAGTAATGTATCTATTGGAAGACACCTTTTCTAAGAAGGTAGTAAAAAGACACATAAACCAGATTACCAAATATAAAAAGTATGCAGTAAGCGATAACTCTAATGGAAACGAAATACAATCTCAACTACCTATTCAGGACTCGCCAAATATTCCCAGCGACACAACAGAGTCACCGCAGGATCAATGGGTAGTGACCTCTAGTACGCCGGGTAGCAATCTTGTTTCACCTCAAACTACTGAAAATATGTTGAATCCAACTCCTTCAGATAATGAGGAACCAGCTCGTTCTTCTCGCATGGCATTGCGTAATATACCCAGAGTAGATTATAAGATTTTTTTCTAAATGTTCTAGACACATTTTTTTTTGTTGTTTGTTTTTTTCTACTTTGTTTAATTAAGTTTTTAATTAGGGGGAAGAAGTAGTATGTATATAGTAGTAGGTATGCATACGTTGTGTGTGGCTACCTCCACCACCCCACCAATAAACCAGTGCATTGTATACCGTCTTGTGATTTGCATGTCCCACCCGCAACATACTTATCAGCTGGCGACACGATTTTTTTTTTCGTAAAAAAACCGTCAAAATGTTAAATTTCGCGCTTGCATAACGATCACGATCATCAATCCACCAATTTCAACAAAACAATAAGCACTTCACTAGTTCAACGATTCTCGATCAAACTAACCTCAAATCGATTAGAGCGCACACAGCAGTGTCGCCCCCACTTGCAAATTAATTAAACCATCTCTGCGATCAAAACACTGGCTGAAAATACCAACAGGGTCTTGATTGATGATTTTTTTTTATTGAATTTGAATTTAGAATGCACATGTTCGTAGTCCGAGTTTTGTTTTGTCTATACTATGACCATAATTAGTCGATTTCGAATTCGCTAATACCTCTGCAAGTTTCCGGTAGGGGCGCTGCAGGTAAAAAATGCCCCATAAACTCGAAAAAGCTCCTCTTGATAAGTAATTCTAAAGCGTGCAACAAGAGAAGTTCAGAGATATAGTAAACCATGCCATCTTCGTCCGTAAAAGGGCAGCGGGGTCAACCACAAACCTACCTTGACATTTTGACATGACGTGGATACTCGCATTTCGTATTCCCGCTATAAATCTACCCGTTCCTAAAATCCGAGCTCACTCCCATAGATTTACGACACGCAAAATGGCGTATTATCTTAACCCTATCGCTGCTACTCCCCGTCGGCGTGGTGACGTCACTACATTAGGTCGAATTGACCCGCGCTCGCACACCGATTGTCCGGATATAAAGTGGTCTTAATATAGGTGTTGGAACGCGTCCCTTTGGTGTGAGTATGTTTGATGAGAATTGAGGGACATGAGCTGTATCGAAGACTACTGACAAGCTGTGTTGTGTGAAATTAGCTAAGGATGTTGAAATGCGTTTTATTGCCATAATAGTGAACAAGCAAACGTGGTATGGTAGCACCTACTCATATTAACCACAAAAAAGGGACTTTAATTTCGTCGTCAACAAAGTCTCAATTAGCGTAACAATAAGTCGTGGTCGCCCTACCTACACAACCCACCCGCATATCCACACCTCGCCACACCAATTTGTGCCAAATTGATCTATTGTATAAGAGCGAATGTAACAAAAAAGCGACATATAGTCATTAACGGACATATCTGGATGAAAATAAAGTTTCAAAAATACCTAATTCCCTGGTAGCCGCGGCGCGAAATAAATGTAAAAACATTTTCCTACCTTCAAATCAAACCCGTGACCGCCTTTACATTTATACAATAATTAAATGAGGCTATATTCATATCCATTTTGTTTCATCGCATTTCATTTCGTAAAAAAAGAAGAAGAAATACACCTACAATTACCGACTTATAATGTTTTATAAGTACTAAAGGCTTTGATAATATGTTATTTCAGACGCCCAATGCGGTCGAACGAACGGTTAATACTTTTGTATTTTTTTTTTGTAATTATAATACATAAAACAATACCTAGTACGTACTTACAAGATATAATAATAGGTACCTACATTACTCTAGATGAGGTTTATATCCTTTATTGTAAACGCCATCCTTCCTGAAAGCCTGAGTTCCAACCGGAGCTTATCCCATAATAGTTTTAAATTGGAATATCCCGGGCATTGTTCAGTCCCGGCAAATAGACCCGCGCTCGCATTTGCCCTATTTTCCAAACGGACACGGAAAATTGCATCGTCTAATTGCTGCTACCGAGGGGAGGGTTAACTCTCGGTTTGTATTTTATTTAGATATTGCTTGGTTTTTGAAATATTGATTTCCTATATTTACGCGAAATAAAACTAATTTTACGGATTTTATCGCGTTTATAGGTATTATGTTTTTTACGTTCCTGACGGATCGGCTGCTTTCGGCAACCATGGTCACGGTAGGACTCGGATACGGTGACCATGGTTGCTGTAAAGCAGCCGAAAAATTTTATTTCAATCTTAAAATATTGAAAGGTTGCGTCGTGTGGTCATTGGAGTGTTATCTTTAGATTTATACTTACAATGCCCGGGAACACCTAGTATGCACGGTAACAACTATACATAGTTGCCTTGGCATTTGAGAACTTAATCCATTGTTTCAAGGGTCAAGTGATGATTATTGCTTGTTGTTTAAAGGTATTTTACTAAAACTTTCTCAGAATAATTTTAAGCAAAAAGCAAGTTCCGTGAGGTTGTATACTCCCATTTACAATAGGTTATAAGATATTATAAAATTACATGGTAAATCTAAAAGATGTATCTCTTGCTCAGCATTCAGGAAAAATAAACCTACGTACCTATCCTGCGTATCACAGATAACAAAAAGAAATTAAGCCACTATACAATAGAACTACTTCAACACACTGAGAGGAATTCAAATTAGAAGATTACTCCCGAAGCTCGTGCCTACGAGCAGTGACATCAGGCGGTGCTGTGACATCACTGTATCCTGACTATTGTCCTGGGTCTTTAATAGTCCGACCTAGTTGCAGTCCCCGGGAGATTACAGTGCTATTTGATTAGGTCGGTTTTCTGGAACATTAAGTCCACGACGATTCAAGAAATTCCCTTTTGGCTAGAAATCGGAGCGATGGGGCTATCATTTTTTATCTATATATTTTTATAAGTAAATTGATATGTAACAAAAGAAACACAATTTCAATATTGTTAATTTAAGTAGTTAAAAATATATATCCTACTGTTTTATCAGCGACCTGTGGTGTTATCTACGTGAACTAATCAAAGTGAAGTGATGTTTCTGGAGTGTAACTGGAACCTGGAGGTTTTTGAAATAAATGAATCTGTCAATCAACTAGACTTCAAAAAATATAAAAACAAATTAAACATAAAAAATAAATAAACACATAACAAAAAGTCGGTAACACGATTTTATTGAATAAAAGACACCCGTCAAAAAAAAAAAAGAAAAGAATGAATGATTTGAGTTTTTTTTATTTATCTGTGTTAAACTCGCCTACTCGAATGTCATGGCATGGCGCTTAGGTAGGGTGAAAGAATTTGTTGTCGGGCGTAGGGTGGGTTCGCGTGCGCGCCATCGCGGCGCCACTTTTGTATACAAACTTGTACTTAAACTAGGCTTGTTATCTAATTATAAACTTGTCGATTGAAAACAGAATATGTTTAAGCAGGCCCTTAGTAAATTAACAACACTATAATTTAAAGAACGTGCTTTATAGAAGAAAAAAATGTAGTTTTAGAATATGAATTCATTGTTTTTAATTTTTCTGTTTACCTACCGAATATTAGGTTATTGTACCTACCATAAATACAATTTACCTGGCAGCTTACCTTGCATATGTTATATTTCTTTTAATAACTGGAAAAGTCTTCTGCCATTAGGATTAATATATTCATAAATTTGAACCCGGAAGGCGCGTGTTACCAGCACCTGTGCAAATCGTAAATAAGTTTTTGTATATTTATTATTTACATACAAATACGGTTCAGGGAATACCCTCATTGCGAACTTGGACATTTTGAAAGGAGTTGTAGAATATGTACTAACGTACACTTTTAGCTTATTTTTTTTTTCATTCAACTCATACACTTATACTGAATTATTTTATACACTTATTGAGTTATATATTATACGACTATCATCTAAAAGCGGTCAACTAATATTAAATCATTTTATAATTGAGTCATCTTCCAAA
Organism: Pheosia gnoma; assembly: GCA_905404115.1. Taxonomy (NCBI): domain Eukaryota; kingdom Metazoa; phylum Arthropoda; class Insecta; order Lepidoptera; family Notodontidae; genus Pheosia; species Pheosia gnoma. Next base: position 1,285,573 of record FR989902.1, read on the forward strand.
GAAATTACGTTTGGAACACGTTAAAGTTTTCAGCTGGAATACCGTAAATAATTGTCTGCACCAAGTGCGAGCTAAGTTTTAAATACCATCCGCTAGGGGCGCTTTTCAATTCTCCATACAAAATGTCTAAATACGGTAGACTATAAAGTATACGGTAAGCATACGAATAATCTCTCCCTTGACGTACTGTTATAAACTATCGTGATGTAACGAAGCGTTTATAGTATATTGAATATACCATGACCGCTGTAACCAATACATCTCTTAAGTTGTTAAAATCCCATACATTCAAAATTGAATCTGTAATGGCCGTTTGATCTCTAAACCCAACCGTTATTTCACATTGAAAGTGCGTTGATCTCATAGGTCACAAAGCACGACGGTTGACTTGCAAAGTTGCGTATCGAAGGTCAAATATTTGAAGATGGAGATAGAAAGACCGAATTTCGACATTACCACACCGTGCTTCGAATCCAAGTGATCATGGTTCAAAGAACTGATATATTGGAATTCATGAGATGTAAGATGTCGAGCTGTTCTTACCTGAGTCACGTATTTTGAAGATTGATTTATTTTATAAGTACGTTGCGTTTTAGATATTAAGTCTACTTCTTATAGACTGAGTATATTGGCATTATCATTATATTTCTCTCAGCCTTATTACTCTTCGCTGTTTACACGAATACCTATCGATTTCTGGGGATGCACCCCAACTCTGTATCTAATGGCCGAAAGTTTCTCGTAGAATTTATCATCAAGAGAGATTGTTTCGGAAGAAACTGGAAACAATATATTTAATGTTATCTAATTTATTCGTTTATTCCATGCCTGCTAATTTCAGGCGTATACATGTAGGTATAACTTCCTGAATTAATGTCATCGTTGTGCTCTCGTTGTAAAACTGATGCAAAAGCATGCATGACTTTACTTACCTCTCGCGTATGGTGTTTTCAGTATTTTCAATCGCCTGATGTGTTGTACGCATAATGCAGCCATTTCATAATCTATGACAGTTCTTATCAAACGATAACGGTAGATCGATATGATATTGGTTTAGATATGATGTGTATTATTATTATATATATATATATATATATATTTGTTATCTATCAACTTATTAGTATAAATTATCTGTAACTAGTATGTAACAGGCAACGGCGTATATTTACACATAGTTCAGTCTCGTTTAAAAAATGTGATGTAAAGTTTGTAGTTTTTTGTGTTGCAAACCTGTTTATATGCCAACAACGGGCCAGAAATGTAGACTAAGGTATTCTACTAACGTATCGTATAGAGTTACTAAGGTATTTCAGCTCGACGTAACTTTACATACCTACTTAGCTATAATGTTTTATGAATGAGGTGTTATTTGGTCACGTTTTACCGGCTTTTGTGTGTAGATTATGTAAACACTTTAAAACTAAACTTAACATATGCATAGTTAGAAAGTTAGCGTTAAAATCATAGATCACAATAATAATTTAGGCGAAACCTCGTAGGTACTCGAAGTAATAGAATGTAGCGACTACTTCAACCGCACCACAAGCTACGCAGATGGCACTGCAGACGCATTCAGAACAAAGACAATTGACGTCACAATCCTGAATCGCGCTATAAGAGTTTTCGGAGCAAGTAACATATATACAAGATCCCGACAATAACTGTCGGGGCATAGCGGCCGCCCCGCCAGGCATACCACCCGCCTGGCTGGAAGATCTTCCCTTTTCCACCAAAAGAAAAATAATTGTTTTACTGTGAATTCCATGAAATAATATAAATATGTACCAACACAAGGTGAGATGAAAGCAAAAGATTTTCAGAGTAAAATTACTAGAAAATGTATCAAGAATAATAGAGAACTAGCTCTTATCTAGAATCCGGATTGCTTTGAAGAAAAGGTCAGCTTATACAACTATGCCAACATTGCGATTGAGACAGATGCTATTTGTTTTTTTTTTTGTAATTCTCAAATAGCGGAATGCTAAGTTCTTATGACGCATTCGGAGTTATTTAATAGTTTTGCTCTCTATCAAGTAGGTATCGCTATCGATCGAGATGTTTTAATGCCCATAAATAGAGCTACCCAGCTTTCGCTATCATTTATATTTTACCAAGTAGGTATTATTTGAACGAAAACACGGAAACGTAAAGCGAGTCAAGCTCAAGGTCGTACAAGCCCGTTGTAGCGATTATTACTTTTGCATAAAAACTCAACGAACCACTTCGAGAGCTAAGTAACTTACCATATGTTAATAGGAACATAGAAACTATAGCTTTTTCGGCACCTAGGTCCATAAATAAAACTGTGGCAAAATGATTCCGGTGTTATTTTGCAACTGCTATTTTATTTAATTTACATATTATAAATAACACTTGCAAATTAGTACTTCCACCCTATTTCATCGTTTATTCGTTGATTAATTATTCATGAATCATGATACACATTCAGGAACGATTTTTATTTTATTTCACTTCAATGGGTACAAATGGTACAATGCTTTTGAAGGCCAATATGTTGCCATTTAATAAAATATTCCCATAAATCGGGGAAAAATACAATATTTTTACTGAATTAGAATACTTTTATTGAAAAAACACATTCCAAAATATTTTTTTACCAATACCAAAATTACCAATTTCATGGTAAAAAGTTTTGTAAATATGCTGTATTGACGTTCCTGTAATATTTTAAGTAGGTAGCAGAAGCTTTACAGCATAGTACATAAAGCTGTTTATCGTTGTAATCGAATTTACTTAACCGAAATAGAAAATCGGCACGAGCCAGCAGTCATTCGTAGACAATTTAATTACGATGGGGTTCTTTAATTAGGTCGTAATTTGGTGGTGTTTTGTTGGCAGCGAACCCCATTCGGTTTGTTAATGTTTAACCAAAATATAGCACTGTTTACTCACATTACCGGAACCTTTTATACTCCAGTTAAACTATTTAACATTCTACACTGATCTATTTGAAGATAAGTTCGAGTGTAGCCGATTATTTGTATTATATCTTCTTCCTACGTCCTTTTTTAATATGTTAAGTTAATAACGTGTGTATTTATTTCTTAATTTGTCAATTGATTTTATTTTGTATTTTCTCCCAATCCTCAAAGTGTCGACGAACGACTGACCAATGGTCTTACGAGTAAATCTCTGTCACGTTTCCTTTCCTCTTTGAATAGCATCAAAGCCGCTTTAGGCTCATTTGTTCCGGTGTTCTTTGCTCCTAATAGGGTTCGCAGGAAATGTAATGATCAATCTAATCTCATTTCGGGATTATGTAGAAAGTAGGCTAAAAAGTTAGATAGATAAGCACATGACATGGCACATGAAAAATAAGTAATCTTATTTTTGTGGTCTAATTGCGCGCGAGCCCCGGCTTTCAGGGCTGGGAATACGTGCATTAGAAATCGATCCTTATTTTTCATATTAATAAGGAGCACAATCGAATTAAAGAAAACAATAATCGTTTTGGACTTTCAAGTACGTTTTTTTCATCATTACGATTGTGCTAATTATTTATATGACTATAAAAATACATTTTCAGTGCAATACTTTCAAGTATTTTAGAACCTGGTTTTCGATCCTGGTATTTTTACACAATCGCACTTAGAAGCTCTGTTATTAATTTTGCAAGTATATCTCATCCCTAGTATAAATCGAGTTTGTTGAACAACCCTAGTCTGACAAAAAGCAATATGCATTTAGTTACACAGTATTTTGACCTTTATCTACACGTGTAATAGTAATACAAGTTTATTCTATTGAACGTCTGAAGTTTTCGAGTCAGTAACCTCCTTTAAGGGCGTTCATCTAGTAGGCACCTACTCCATCTAGGCTATTGCACTTTGAATTATAGTGTTTTATAGATTAAAGAAAGTCTATTTGTGGGAAAAATTTAAATATTGTTATCTGTTTTATTTATTGCCTTAGTTCTATGTTGAGTGTAGAAACACTAAATTATTACGGTGTAATTTACGACAGCAACGTCTAGTTTTAACAAATTAATTTTCCGGATTATACCTAGTTGAAAGAAATTTTATACGTAAACGATTATAACGTTTTAATGTTATTCTGTGACGATGAATTGCGTTGAACTAATTACGTAATTTCCTTAACGATGCTTTTCACCGGCCATAAACCATGTTTTGTTATTTATACGTGCCCGGCAAAAGTGTCATGTTGCACGAACAATGTAGGCGAGAGTAGGATCACGTACGTATATCGGGTTACCTGACCGGCATTATTCTTTCTTCTATTCATGCTTCGTAAAAAAGTGTAACTAACAAACTGTCGTCACGTAGGAGAGGTTGGGTTACCTTACGCAGAAATATTTTTATTTTGGCATCAAACAGTCGTATTTAACAAAAAATGTTCCTTATAATATAAAACTACAAAATAGACCTACAGTAAATTACTACAGTAATATTTATGCGAAAGAGCAAAAGTCAGTTTGTTCATTTTCTTATTAATTACTATAGAGGCTTTAATTATGCCATGAATGTATTTGAAGCCGCAGCGATATAGTCCCGTGCTACTCATTCATTTCATAGACGTATTTTTTTTTACTTTGTCTGGAAAGGACAACAACCCTACACAGATAGGCCCTATTGTTCATCCAGGCCGCATCCCGGGTTTGTAGACATGTAAACCGGTTTTAAAGTACTCGGAGATAACAAAAGCCTTGAATTTGTATACGATGGTAGTTTACATTGTCGGCAAGTGTTAGAGGTATGGGTGTAGTCATATTATTATTATTACTTTTTTCTCCAAATCATCGCTTTTTATAGGGAAATGTAGTGTAGGAATTTGTTTGGTAAAGCCAGTCTTTAGGTAGATTTTAATTTTAATAGGTACCTAGTACTTGCCCACATAACATTTTAAAACTGTGCCAAAACTGAAAACTGTGCCATTTTAAATAATGTTACATTGCAGTATTCTTTTTAACTCCGGATATGTTATCATAATTATATGCGGATGTACAAATGGCTCTTTCGGGTACGTTGGCCCCAAAAGATAATGCTCGATACGCGCGGAATAATGGCGAAAATGTTCTAAAACTAAAATGTCACTACCTTCCTGTCGCTACTTCCCCAGTAATATATTATTTATTCAAAACATATTTTATAACATATATCTACCCGTGAAGTTGTTTTATGCAATTAGATAATCATCGACAAAAACGATAGAAGTCATAATATTTAAAAAAAGTGAAGTGAACACCATAAAATATGATTAACACCTGTTTGAATCCTAATAATTAATTACTGCCGAGTATACAAGACTAACTAAACGAATCGAAAATGTATATTTCCCTAATTTCAGGGTAGTTTAAATCGATTTTGTGCATCGCCGATTAATAGCGGGCCCGGCACGCATGAGTCGAGTTCGCGTTCGATTTACTTCCTTGACATTTAGCTTCCTGCTTTGCTCATAGCATAGAAGATGAAAGTGCATTCTGAATAATACGCGGACTCTGTGCAAATTGATTGATCAAAGTGAAAAATAAAATTAGTGTGTTTTTTAACGCAATATATGAAGTCATTGCCTTTTATACATCTAATTTAAGGTCAAATCGTACCTTGCCTCTGGTGAGGGTATTCAACCAACACGGTGTGAACTAGGGGCCGTCTGCGGACTCAAGGTCTAGAAAATTGGTCCTTGCAGTCTGTTCACCCTTAACCCCAGTCCTTTTGACGACTTTCTATACTTATTACATAGGATGATTGAATCAAGTGTTTTTGTGTAATTTAAAGCATATTTCTTCATCAGCCCCAAATAATTTAACCCTTCCCTGACCTATGATCCCAGTCCATTGTATGGTACCCATGATACAAGCGTTGCTTAGTTCGGTGCCTTAAAGTTGTATGTTGATCTGGCGATATTGAATTAATGTATTTAGTCAATATTAAGATATTAAGTATTCATCAATCGTGTTCAAGAATATCCAAATAAAATATTTTAATTATTAATACATATCAATATTTTAAAATGATCAGGATGCGCTTTAATTGTGGTTATATTACCTACTTTTAATTACCGTTATTGTTTTTTCAAACGCCTATCCTAGAGTCGTGTGCCAAAAGTTCAGGTTTTCAAGGCTTGCATTGAAGTTGCACTAGATGTTTCTATCTCTTTCTGTCAAGGTTGTGAGAGGGAAATAGAAATAAGTGAAGGCTTCGCCGCCCCAGCTTACAGGCGTCCGCCCGCCCAGTCACCACCGACACACCGCCCTGCGTACACTGTGCTGTAAAACGAAATCGAGTTATTCTAATATAAATCCACTTTTGTAGACACCAATTCTATAAAATATTTTAAATTCATGACTGTATTACACGTTTTGTGAATATTTAATCTAGTGACTTAGTGGAATAGGGAGATTTATTGATATCGAACTTACTTTGAGTCACATGAAATAATTTTACGATATTGACAGGAATACGATTTATAAAAGGTGAGACAAATATCTAAAGATAATGATTTCGTTTTAGATAAATAGTTATATTATTACTAAAATAGTACTAAGTACATTTACTTTTTAAGTGGCAATATTTAAAATCAATCAAGATTATTATGTTATTTTTGTAATAGCTCTTTCCAGGAACCATATTTCTTAGGAGGAATTTTATACGAGCGTATTTATGTCATCAGCTATACAATTTCACGCATCGATTAAAGTGTTTCATATGTATTGCGGGCTGGTCGCAATATCAACCTTCGCATCAGCATTTCACGGCAACGATTCCATTTCAACATGCGATTTAGTCGTAATACTTTATACGTTGGGGCATTATAATAACTAGCATCTCTTTGAATATTAAATTAAGCCTTGATTTAAGTCATGCACGCTGGTTGATAGTCTACTTTGGTTATCTAATTCGGGTACAAACTTCGATAAGATTCACATGATAATGGCATTCTGTCAAAAACGTACCAAGCAAATGGTAATATTATTTGAACTTATTTTTACTGAAAGGAGTAAAACTGTAGTTTGGTTTATTTGAATTATAAACGCTACTCTCATCATTTTAATTGGCTAACATAGCAACAGTGGCAATCGTTAGTGTTTATTTTTATAAGCTCTTTGTATGTATTGTATATTTGAATTAATGAAATTTCGCCGTTTGTATAAGTTATAAAAAAACATTCCCTTTTTGCTTTCATTTTGAAAGGGATGAGATAAAGTATGGTACGAACGCTTTGCTCTGAATATAATATTTTATACGTAATAGGTTTCCTTCAGACAAAAGAGCTTGTTCTTTGTAGAGGGTGGGTGGTTTTTCCAAGGTTTTTCCTCTCGTGTCATCGTCACGCACTCCATCGCCGGATGAGGCTCCTCGTGCCGCAGATTGTTGAGAGGAAAGGGGTGACACCCTCCTACGCACGTATCTTCATTCAAGTGGAAGCTGTGTTACTCATACACGCTGTCCCTCTGTCAAAGCTATAAACAACTTTTATATTCTGATGGTTAGGGAAAATTATGCGAAGTAGGAAAATTATATTAGTACTAGCATTATATTATTAGTACTATTCCCACCGCTTCATTTGAATATAAGCATTGGTTCTACTACCGTACCCAGTTAAATAAATATTTCGATTTTTGACAGAATTTATCAAAAAGTCTTTTACCTATTATGTTTTAATTCATATAAAAATATCGTATGTACAGTAACAGCTCCAATTTACAATGATTATTCTAAGCAAGGGTTAGTAGACAAACAATACCATTACAGAACCTCCTTCTTGCAAACAATTTTACTGTTATTGCTTTGTAAATTGGTAAAATAAGATTGTCTTTTCTGTTTTGTTATTCTTTTCAGTAAACGTTTTGTTTCTTTTAATTTTTTTTGTTACTTTTAATTTACTTGCTGCTGTCACTTGTTTTGTAATGGGTAATGTTTTCATATTTTCGAAACATTTCATGAAGAAAGCACTTAGGTTGATAACGCATTTATATATTAGTAGGTTATTACATGAATTTGTACTTGCAACATATTATCTGCAGGCGCATTCACGTATCGTGTAACCCCTTCCGTATAAAACCCTTACGACTGCCATAACCCCACGTAATTATTATGGGTGTCATTGTGGGGTGCGGTTTTTACGTTATTATTTTGCTTCAGGGGTAGTACATTAGTGGATATTTTTCCCAAGAATATTGGAATGACGTAATGAAGCTTGTTATTCTAATTAAAAATCAAGAATGTAATGTATTTATTGGCACACCCGTTTCATTTTAAGACAGTTTACGTACTATACTAATTGGTACAATGAGTTATATGTCATGCAACTTTGAAATAATTATGTTCAAATTATAATTTCAATACGTTTTAATAAAAATATTACTAATATTTGTGTTTCTCTTGTTACAGTTCACGGCTTGGGTGGATGCCGTAATCTTCGTTTTCAGTCTGGACAACGAGATCAGTTATAATACGGTGTCGAGCTACTTCAATAAAATGTCCCATTACAGGAATTCCGCAGAGATTCCGATCATATTGGTCGGGACCCAAGGTGAGTTTATTGGGGATTCCTTCCCACCAATAACTGCATTTATTTTATCTACCGATTCAAGATTATTCAGTCTTAGTAATAGAATCCATACGAATTCCATTCTTAGTAATTGATTAGAGGCTGAAGCACATTTTACTAATTAATTACTTATGAGTCACGATAAGGATATATAGAAAAAATATTATCTTAGTTTTCGTAATTTTAGAATTACACTCAAGGACTTAATTTATAGGTACCTACCTAATATTTGTTTTGAATAGATTATGATAGATACCGACACATATAATCAAAACCACCATTCAATAACAACATAATTGAATTCCTCATTTGCATAATTACGTACCAATAGGCTGTTTCCTATGTAATGATTGGTTGATCTTCCAGATGCCATAAGTGAAAGTAGTCCACGCGTAGTGGACGACAACCGCGCTCGCAAGCTATCGAATGAGTTGCGAAGATGTTCCTACTACGAGACTTGTGCTACGTACGGTCTAAACGTGGAACGAGTTTTCCAAGACGGTAAGTGTACCAATTCCGTGACCAATTCCAAACGTACAATCGTATATTTATGTCCGATGATGTCAGTCCGCTTTATCTACTACAATAATGATTTCAGATTTTCGTTACCGTTTTTATATTTGCATAAATGGTTTCGTTACTTGAAATTGGAAACGTTCTGGAAATGAACTGCAATTAAGTTTTTTTTTAAATGATGCGTAGTGCGTACTGAATCTTTAGTGGTCGTAGAGAATTTCTTGATTAGGCTGGTTTTTTTTTTCCGAAAATATATACAATTTGTCTGTTGATACGCCTAGATCGTGTGTGCTGGAGCGAATCATTAAAAATATCTCTGACTTTCAATTGTATTTTATTGTAGGTATATACTTGCACGTGATTATTTGTTTTTATGATAATCAAACGGAAACATGACAAAGGTTTCATCGACATGTAAATTCACGCTAACCGTTATCATTTTGAGAATAATCAAATCATGTCTGATAAACATAAATCGACGCTATCAGCTCTGTGGCTATGTGTGTGCTTGTATAGGTACTAGGTATTTCTTTTCATTCGGATAATTAATTACATAAGTAATACAATAATGGTTTTTATGAGTATCTCGCGTAATACAAACACGTGATGACACTTTTATTATGCTGTATAAGGGTTTTTGTTGGTTGTTTTACACTGAAGGGCCAGCGCCCGACGGAGAAAGATAGAGATAAAAAAACAGTGGTCATGTAACGTGTTCGTTTTGTTATAATATACTCTGTCTGCCAACCGAGAGCTATTGGGTGGTTATTCCGATGGTGTAGTAGCGCTGTAAAGTAAAGATTAGTCTGTCTGTGGATCTCGTTTCACCGACAGCGGTGGGGAATTCTGCCGTACGCAGTGGCAACACCGGCCCCAAGCCGCGCGGACGTTTGGTTGGTTCGTTCTCGTTCATTCGGCGACTACTTCGCATTGTTTACATGTTTAATGTTTTCATAGCGTCGGTTGAATTGTAATAATATCGTTTATTTATTATTTTGTTTGTGTTGTATCCTGAATGGAAACATGGAGAGAACACTCATATTTAAGTCTAACATGTCCCCAATATCAAGTTTGAGGCGTCGGAGTTCTTGCTACAATATACAAAGAGCGGAGGAACGCGATCGTAGAAAATCGTCTAAATTTGAATGTGCGTGAATTTTTTTATTGTCCGAAAATACGAATTTACCGTTTAGAAATAACTAGATGTCGTGTTCATTGAGCATTGATTTTGTGAAAGTTTTATGTGTCGTGTGGTGATTAAATTTCAATGTTTTCCAGCGTGTCAGAAGATCGTTGGGACACGGCTCTCGTCATCATCACAATGTTTGTCCGGTGGTTCGAGACCCGTCACTCCTCAGCCTATGGTCAATTCGCCAAGCCACAATCATTCCACGTTTCTTTACAAGGTAACTTTTTACTTACATACATAAATCCCAAATCATAAATAAGATTATGAGTTAATTTTATACTAGGTAGCTAATAGATAGGAATTAATAATTTAGTTAATATGGGCATGTTACAAGAGTATTCAAATATTATGATATATCTGTGTAGGTAGGCAGAACAGACTAATAGCATGAAATATTCATTCAAGATTTTTTTTTTTTCAAACAAAATACCACATGCCACCAATTCAAAGTACCTAAAGATACTTCCTACAAACCAATGTAGTGAAATGGAAGGTAGGCTGAATTGTAGCGTTGTGAAGCAAATGAATTGAATTTTACTTGTAAATTTTCAAATTTGTCACTGAGTTCTCATCTATATAATATTATCAGAAGACTAGCATGGGAATATTGACTACATCAAATATATTTGATACAAATGAAGGGATCATTATTATAATTCATATGATACATTCATTTTTGTCATGTCTGTTTAAATTTAACTACTGTACAATTTTGATAAATGTCGGTAAAATACAATATTCTCATTTTGATTCTTGAGAATATAAATAGATCATTGTAGATTTACTAGGATGCAATCTTTGCCCATAAAATAGTCAAGTCATTGCATAAATCATCATCAATTCAATTAAAGATCATCAGTACTTACAATAATAATAAAGGCTAGCAAGTGACCTCTATATGCCATAAATAAGTGGGTATGTGGGTATGCCCATACATGATGCCAGAGTACTATTATGAAAACTTGTTTATGGGTATAAAAAATACTAGATAATAATCTCCTCTTAATAATACCTACTTATTTGTAAAACAACCATTTAAATCTAGTCAGATGTGTAGAAATATCCTGACAGTTTTATATTGTGGCAATAATATATTTGACACAGTTTTAGGCCGTCCAGGCCCTTATCCCCCTCACACTCAGGAGTAAGCCCCGTATAGAGACAATAAGACCACTACATTATTACATCCTATATTATATAATATTCATTATTATTGAATTAATTATATTTTCATTGTTTTTGTATTGGACTAAAATATCTAATTATATCAGTGAGTGAGTACAATACTACTTTGCCTGTCCCATTGGGGAATAAAGGCATGATGGTGATCAGATCACACTAAGAACCAAATGTATGGGCCTTACCTAGGCAATGGTTGTGTTATTGGTACCTTAGCGGCAGACTGGGGGTGGTCCTAGTATCCCAGACCAGCATAAAAGATGGCCAGGTGTGAATCAAGTGAGCCTAATTGCCTCATTTAAACAACTAGGCCAAGTTGACATATAGGTAGCATTGGAGTAAGATACTCTATGTTTTAGTCACAGTTAATTGACATTGTATTGATTTTAACTATTTGTTTATTTACGGCCAAGCTCAACAACTTATTGATCCTTTACCAAAATATGTGTGTTTACATTTCAACAAACAGGTAAACAAAACAAACATGTTACTGGTCTGTCATCACATAGCCATAGGTGAACTGCAACCCCTAATGCAGATAGATAACATTTCAAATTATTTTTCCTTTCGTGTTTTTTTACAAACTTAAACCTTATAGGTCTTACCTGAAGGTACACTGTGGAGAAACATGCATGTCTTTTGAAACCCTTGTGAAGTTCGCAAACCCGCACCGGGCTAGCGTGGTCGACAATGGCTTATATCCTATCCCCCTTGCAAAAAGGGGTGTGTGCCTGGTATAATGGCAATAGGCTCACCCCCTATCACATTGGAACCAAACATCATGAGTGAAGTGTGGGTGTAACGTAGGTGCTTCTCTCTACCCCATATGGAATTACAGGCGTGATGGTGTTATTTACGTATAATCCTTCTACAGGGTGACTCGGAAAGGGTATTTTTAGTCTTGAACTTGTGCTTCTTTAGCGCATTTATAATCATTACGTCAACTCAGAATTTCGATACAATTTAAAAAAAATCTTTAAAAAAATCACAATTGTTTTTTTTTTTTAACTTTTTTTTTAATTGGCGTATCGAAATTACGACTTCTCATCAAGTTTATAAATGCCATAAAGAAACGCAGGTTCAATGTTTAGTATAAACTTTCTGAATCCACTGTACTTCTGCAAAAAAAAATTGCCAATGTTAACTTTCATTTAAACTGTCGGGGTAACGTTAACAATTACGTTCATGGTTCGTTGAGTCGTTTTAACGGTCTTAACATTTCTGTTATATGGTTTATTGGCGTCATGTCTAAATCAGCCAGTTAGTTTTAGTTCACGAACGCCTTCAAAGTCATTGAGGCGTGAAGTAATTAATCTTAGGCAGATAGGTATGTAACGTACCTAATATAAAACTATGTCTAGGCCGAACTACAAATCTTCTTTTTAGGTAGGCAATCGGCTACAAAATAGTGCCAATTTTGCCAGTGTCGAGTATGGCTTGTTTGATGTTATTGAAATATAGGTACCCCTGATGATAATCAAATGAATTCCCTACCCCTATGGGTAAAGCTGTGGCTACTTTACTGAAAATTTACCGGACTTCTTGGGTGAACTTGAAAAGTCAAGTTATACTATTGTATTTCAATTTCCTTCACTCGTGCACGTTTATGAACACATAATGGTCAATATTCCACTAATTTTACACATTATTTATCAAAGATGTGTTTTTTGGAAAATAAAACAAAATTTACAACTTCATGGTTCAACTTCCCGCCAAAAATCCGTCCCGTCCCGTCAATTCGTCAGTTACCTTATTTAAGTGCGTTCATAATTATTAAGGCATAGTTTACGTACAAAATAAATGTGATATGACCTTAAACATTTTCTCTGAGGTGTTCCTATTTTGAAATGCATCATTTGCTGTCAAAATACATATTTCATTCAACGAATGACAACAAAGCCTCTTAATCTTATTGGACTAACAATGAAACACGATTATTGTTATCAATAAATAATCAATATGTATTCAAATTAGTACCTTCAATTAATTACATTTAGATCTGTAATTCATGTGTTCTGAATAATAACTGCACTGACAATGATATCTAATCTTGGGTTTATCGAGTATTGCGTAAAATCTAGGTGACTGTTCCTGCTCAGAATAACAGACTGGGCAAAGTTAAAATATTGTTGTGTAATCTCAATGTGTGCTCATATTATAGGTATAGGGCCATAAGTCCATGACCACTTATGAATGGTCTCGTTTGAACGGTTCGGGTGCGGTGCCGTAGTAAGCCGTAGCGAAAGAGCTAGGTATTGGCATGTGAAAATGACTTAAAGGTGGTCAGGAATCTTACCGATGATACCTCCTCTGCTTTGGAGTAGGAGTCTACAGGACCTTGTTTCATAAAAACAATTAACGACAAATTATCAGTTCACAAATCGTTGGTAAAAATATTAATTCGTATGGAATGGTGCATTGATGAAACTGATCAAATTTGAATGATGATTAGGTACCGGTTTATTTGGTAGATAGTGGTGACTGCTTATGTAATCGATAATCGTTTAATTTTCTAATCGATTACGATCAATTTCTATGATGATTGCATCACACATCAATCATCACATATTTTATAACCAATGGCCACACAAAACTCATTTAGACGTGTTGGAACGAAACCAGTTTTACTGTATTTGGAAATCAAGGCTGCGATTATTTTTTTAATAAGTAAGAATTTATTAGATGCAACATACAATATAAATTTTAAAAAGCTCTATATCAACGCTCTCTGGCCCCTTTAGCTAATAAACTAATTATTATAATTATAAAACGCGCCTGGATTTGTATTAGTACGACGCGCGCCTCACAGGTAGCAGCGCTTGCTGTTGTAACTTGTTGTAGATCAAAGTATAAATAAGTATCAAGTAATTAAAAAAATAAAATAAAAATAGTTAATAAAAAAAGATTCAGGACCCCTCATGGGTGAAGGCTTCTTCCAGCTTTTTCCATGTTTCTCTTTCTTGGGCTGTGTCTATCCCTTTAAAAATCCATTTAATAGTTACCGACACGTCAATACACAATCAGTTAAGTACGTCATGGTATCTGTTGGTGTCGTATCTGTCTATAACTGGATGATTAATAAGCTATTGTAGCCACATTCGTTGACCATTGTCCTATCTGAATGTGTTCGCTCACGTCATAACTGACGGCGACATACAATACAATGCAAGTGGCTCTAATTGTGTTGACCTAAATGGCTATCGAATCTGTATTATCGGGTCGAAGATCAATACATTGATCAGTTTTCGACGTCATATATTCATAAAATATATATAACTACAATTCAAAGAAGAGGCTCATACATATCCCTCTTCGTTGAATTGTAGCTAATGTTTTATATTTATATCAACAACGGGGAATATATATTTTATTGCATAATTTAATTATACATATATGATTTAGAAAGGGTTCGAAAGCATACACTATAGTGTCATGTGACGTCATTGCTATAAGTGAGCGCGGGTGCGATAAAGAAAGGCGCAAACCCCAGTCTTCCAACTAAGTACTTACTTTTACCGAACGTATATCTTTGAAATTATGACACATATTTTAAAAATTGTTTCTTATATTTACGCGAACCCTACACATTGAAATAAAATTAATTTTACGGATTTTATCGCGTTTATATTAAGTTATTTACGAACGAACGGAACGGAACGTAAAAACATAATATAAACGCGATAAGATCCGTAAAATTAGTTTTATTTCAATTGTTTCTTATATCATAAAAAAATACGTAAAATAGATACGTATGTTTTAATGATGAAGAAAAGGGTTTCCCTTTTAAACACATACCAAGATAACACCGAGACTCAATAACAAAACATGCACATAAACTAGTTTTTACGGAACGGCACTTGGTCATCGACCATGCAGCTTACAGAAGATGTCGACAGTCCTCAAACTTATCCATTATTATTAATTCCAGGACTCCCTGCCTCGCGGTCACCACACTCTCTCAGCGTCCTCCCACCACCTCCATCGTGGCGCGCAGTCCTTCGACGCCTCGTCCAACAGCAGCGGGATATCGTCCACACACGTAGTAGAGATCCACAGCACGAATGGTTCGGACACCTCGTCGCGATGGGGCAACTCGCTCGGCAGCCATGGATCTTCATCAGGTAGGGATTTTATATTTTTTTACATTATAATAAAGTACCAACGGAAATGAGTAATTACATAGTATGTCAATTTGTAAAAAAAATCTTGTTCTTGTTCTCATTTCTTTATTTAGTTGACTTCACCACCTCACCCCCCCAACCGTAGGCATTTTGCCAAGGTCACGTAATAAATAACAATAACAAGTAAAAAAGTAATAAATAAATATATGTAGCAGAATAGATGACGATCGTGTCATGTTCTTAAATTGAATAAAATGCAGACCTTTTTTATAACTATATCTTAGTGCTCTGTGTACTAGCCCTTTGGAGCCTATCAGTTTTTAAACAGACCTTTTCAATCAGTGTTGTCACACCTGTCAAATATATTACTTATATCTGTTGTTTTTTATCAATGATCTGGATTTTTGTCGGAACTGACATTGTTCGTCCGACTAAGATTATTTTATGAAATAGAGGCCATAACATTAAAAAGTTTTTCTTTTTTTGTTCCACAGGCCTCGTGTCCATAGCAACGGAAAACAACAATGTAAAATTCACAGCGCCCCACTGCCTAGACAACCTGCAACCTCCTAAAGATAAAGACCTACCCACACCGTCTTCCACCCCCACCACTTCGAGGAAATCTAGAAGAAGATCCAACCTCTTCACACCTTCGAAGAAAGGGGATGACAGACTGAAAAATGGCGAGCTAGGGTCCGGTAGAGCGATACCTTTAAAGCAGGGGTATCTGTATAAGAAGAGCAGTAAGGCACTGAATAAGGAGTGGAAGAAGAAATATGTGACGTTGTGTGATGATGGCCGGTTGACTTATCATCCGAGTTTGCATGTAAGTTGTAAAGAATAATGTTTACAAAATTATGAACCTTCGTACCAAATTCTATAAAAAATATTTTATAGATTACAAACGTCTATAAAAAACAATATTGATTTTCATTTGAGACCGGTGTACGAGTCTCTATTACTTACTACCGGCGTAATTTTACAAGTTATTACAAAAATGCCTGAGGTGTTAGCTCCGCCATTTTACCGCGACATAACAGCACATTTAATATCAACTTAAATGGCTTAGGAATACGATTTAAAACGTAACAAAGAAGTAAGGCTAAGTATTGATCAGCTTTTCAACCAACAAAAAAAACATTCCCTTTTCGAATGGATGTACAATATTAAGAGAAAAGGCTATGATATTTTGATTTAAAAAATGATACTAATTGGTAGGCTCCGTGTTTGAGCAGATTATTAAAGTTTTTTTAATTTCACACACCTAATTCTGTTATTTTTGATTTTCAGGATTACATGGAAGACGTGAATGGCAAGGAGATCTCGCTACAGTATGTAACCGTTAAGGTGCCGGGCCAGAAGCCTCGGGGCTCCAAGTCCATCATCACGACGGTACCGGGATACAATGGGTACAGCAGTCTCGACATACATGATAGTATTGGGGGACTGTCGCTAGGTGAGTCAATTATTGAATAGATTGAGAAACGAAAAAAAACCTTAGTGATTCAGAAAGAGAATACGAATTAAGTGATGTAAGGATTACGATATCTCAATTGTTTTTCAAATTGCTCACAAAAAATCGCAATTCTCATTTTGTTGGAAATAAAATGTATTTTTTAATATCAAAATTCGGAGTTCATATAATGATTAAAAATTAGCTTAAGAAGCGCAGGTAGAAAGTTTAGTATACCCTTCTTGAATCATCCTGTATATTATAATGCAGGTATCCCGTCCTCGTCATCAATGTGAATTTAATCAACGTTTTTATTAATTCACTAGCTGTTACCCGCGACTTCGTCCGCGTGGTATTTAACAAAGACACAACCGTTAGCAATAGGCGGCTCGCGCGTTCTGAGCCGGTGCGACCGGCAGCCTTTATGATATTAAGTCGTTGCGGGGGGGGGGGGGGGGATTTTTTCTAAAATAAAAGTAGCCTAAATTACTCCTTGTTACATCAGCTATCTGCCAGTGAAAAACAGACAGACAGGCAGACCGACAAAAATTGTAAAAAAAAGGTTTTGGTATATGTACCGTGTATACATCTAAATGCACTTAGTAAAAAGCGGTTATTTTAATATTACAAACAGACACTCCAATTTTATTTATTTGTATAGATTACCACATAAGAAAAATGATATTAAGCAGGTATATAATAACGTCAGGTATGACACTAACAAAATCTTCTCGTCACCAGGTTACAAAGACAAACCTAGCCGCGCCACCGACAAAGCTCTCTTATCCGCGTTCGACACATTGAAGGAGCCGGCGTCGAGCCGACAATCGCTCGCGTCCGAAGTGGAAGTTGGATCCACTAATGGACAGGACAAGGACACGCCGCATGTTAAGAAGAGACACAGACGGATGAAGAGTAGCGGGGTCAAGAAGGATGGTGATGATGGTGAGTGGTGATAAAATTAGTATTTATAGAATTCCTAGAGTTAGTACTTTTTTATTCAGGTGCTCAAGTCTGCCTAGCAGTTTCTACATTGTTCTCACACGCCCATAACATTTTTGTGTATTTAACCTGAGTCATAGACTAGAAATATATAATATCCTTTCTGTTTCACCCGTATATATAAGGTTCAATCAAATTTATTCATTAATTTATGTAGGCAATGATGTTATAGATTTTTTAAGTATTGTAGGTGTAGGACACACGAAATATATATTGATATATATAATAAATAATATATATATAATATATAGTTTTTTAATTTTTTGCAATTTTAATAGACATATCGAAATTGTGACTTCACATTATGATTCCAAATACGTTACGTACCCATATTACAATCGTCGTTAAGATGTTAGACGCGGCTTTTTAAATTAATTATGATATTATGATAGAGGGCGAGTACGCGACGTCGTGCGAGTTTACGATAGTGAGTCTGGACGGCAAGCGCTGGCGCTGGGAGGTGTGCGCGGGCGGCAGTGGGGGCGGCGGCGGCGGGGGCGGGGGCGGTGGCGGTGGGGGCGGCGCGGTGGGGGCGGCCGCCGAGCGCGACGCGTGGGTGGCGGCCGTCGAGGCGCAGATACTCGCCTCGCTGCAGGGACGGGTGAGCCAATTTAATATTTTATCTCAGCTTAAACTCTACTGGATGAAATCATAGCGAATTTATAATTTGAAAATATGCATTAAATCATGAATAAAGTTTATTGTTGATGAGATTCGATTATTTAAAAATTGGGAGCCTTATCTTGAAACTCAATGGAACGCAAGTTTTTTTGGTACAACTTACGTTTTGACTTTTGGCAAACAAAAAAACAACCGCGGCCACGACGATGGGGACAAAATATATTAAGTTTACGAGCAAAAAAAAATTACGCTGCAGTGAAATGTGACGTCACCACCTATGACTTCCTCAACCTCTCTTCCCTTATGACTTACTCAACATTTATAGCGAATATCATTCAATATTTGTAACATGATATAATAAGGAAAAAAAAGTTTAAAGAAATTAAATCTCCTTCATATTAATTTGTTTAGTCTACTAGCATTTAAAAAAATGTTTGAAATTGACAACTAACCTGAAACATTGTTGGCAGACATCCCGTCAGCCGGCTCCCACGGGCGCCAACTCGACAGGCGACGTACGCGCCACGTACTACATACGGCGGGTCAATGGGAACGACAAGTGTTGTGACTGCGGCGCCCCCGGTACGTACAATAAATAACCTTTACATTGAAAGAAAATTAATTTTAACGGATTTTATCGCGTTTATTTTATGTTTTTATGTTCCCGACGTTCCGGCTGCTTTACAACAACCATGGTCACGGCAGAACTGAGGTGTTTGACGTCCTAGTGTCCTAATTTGAACTGGG
Source organism: Pheosia gnoma (assembly GCA_905404115.1). Taxonomy (NCBI): domain Eukaryota; kingdom Metazoa; phylum Arthropoda; class Insecta; order Lepidoptera; family Notodontidae; genus Pheosia; species Pheosia gnoma. Next base: position 1,304,933 of record FR989902.1, read on the forward strand.
GTATCCTCATATTTTGTTGTTGTTTGCGGTCCGATCTATGCAGAAAGTGTTGTTAAAATTACTTTTATTTCATTTCAATTCAAATATAAGAAATCAATAACTTTAATAAAAAAATATTTATAAAAATAAATAACCAATTTAATGGCATTATTCCGAAGTACTTGATGTTTAAAAGGAAAAAAGCAGTAATAGCCAAGTTGGTTAAAACACTTGCCTTCGTAAAGAGGATCGCATGTTCAAACCCCGGCCCCACCTCTGGGATTTCTGGACTTCATGTATGACTCTCATTTTCAACCATGATTATCACTTGCTGCACTTGAAGGAAAACATCATGATGAAATCTGCATGTCTGAGAGAACCCCTTTGAAAAACGTGTGAAGTCAACGCGCCGCACTTGGCCTTGGTGGGCTATGGCCTAATCCCAAAGCTCTTACCAGATAGTTTAAAAGGCTGGTATTATTATAGTCTATAAAAACAACGATTGATTTTGATGCCATTTAGTACGGGGGTCCATAGTTTGTAAGAATTCATTTTCCTTTGTACTTCGAGAATAGATAAGGGGAAATGATGATGACATAATGTTTTTATTGCCTAGATCCGGACTGGGCAAGTCTGAACCTCGGCGTGCTAATTTGCATCGAGTGCTCCGGTGTGCACAGGAACCTGGGATCGCACATATCTCGGGTGCGATCTTTGGACCTCGACGAGTGGCCGTGAGTAATAGCATATACTGGATTCTCCTCTTTTAGCGAGCATTGACCCACTCCTAAGTGATATAGGTTGCGTGGTAACAAAAACTTTTGGTAGGGGTTACACTTAATTCCTAAAATAAAATGATTTATGTCGAATGCCATGGATTCAAAATGACGTCAAGGGAGGTGTATAAACGGTATATTGGAGTTTGACCAGGGAGATGCGAGTAAGAAGTCTTGAGTTCACAGTTGAACAATCAAATACATATACAGATGAAACACGAAGATGTGTTAAATACAACAAATTACTAAAATAAACAGTACGTGAGACAATTATGTAATGTAATAAAAATACCAAAAGTAAACAGATTGCACATTAGAGTAATTATGGTAGATTTATTAAAATCACGTTAAGGCTGTGTTTAATTTTATTTGGATTTTCTTTTTCCAAGAAATCCTATATATAGAATTGTGTTAGTGTGTGTGAGTGTGTTTGAGTGCGTGTGTGTGCGTGCGTGCGTATGCGTGTGCTTGTGCGTGTGCTTGTGTGTGAGTGTGTGTGTGTGTTGATTTTAGAATTAATTTAAAAATACTGAAAAGAAGTATTTAATTTTTCATGAAAATATCGAAGGAAAATACCAACCTTGGAGGGTCCAGAATCATGAATTGAATCTATGGTATAAATTTTCGTTACGAAGCCACTTACACTGTGTATAATACGGCGCTGCCATCTAAGCGTCCAAGCATACGATCGTTTTACTTTTTAATTCGCTCACGTTACGATGCACAGGTGGGTTCTTAACTTTTTCTTCGTTCACCATATAGATTGAGCCACGTCAGCGTAATGGTGTCGCTAGGCAACGCTCTCGCGAATTCAATATGGGAGGCCGACTTGCGCGGGCACATCAAACCAATCGCAACATCCAGTCGAGAGGAGAAAGAGAGGTAAGACTCAAGACTTAACTCACTTATATTTTAAAATTGTACCTTATATCAATATGTACATTAAACATTTTCACATGATCGAAGTACTCTCATAAGATTTTCTGATGTATGGTTGTTTAGGATAGATAGATTTTGACGTCACAGAGAAAGCAAGCTGTCCCTGTCATTCAAATTTATAAAGCCCGTGTCGTGAGCGGGAAGGAAGGCGCTTATCGGAAAGCTACATACCCGTTGCCATTGGTCTTGTTAACGTATGCACTCGAGCGAATTATTACTGTTGGCCGGTACCAGAGCACTTAATAATGTTTCGGTACCGCACCCATGCAGGGTGGGCAGGGAAGCGCGTGTACCTTGTTCCGAACGATTGATCTGTCACGACTGACGAGTGATAGCACTATATTTCTCTTACACTCTGGTACGGGTACAGTCTTGATTTGCGTTAACTATTGTTTTTATACGATATGTTTGAAATTTATAGAATTTAACTATTATAAACTTTATATATATATTTTTTTTTAATCGTCGTGATAAATGAAATTTGCAGGTGGATTCGATTAAAATACGAGAGGCGAGCGTTCCTGTCCTCGAGCGAGGTCCACACCGGCCTCGAGGCGCTGCGGTCGGCCGCGTCGCGCGGCGGCGTGCCAGCCCTGGCGCGCATGCTGGGCGTGGCGCCGCCGCGCGCGCCCGCCGCGCCCGACCGCGCGCTCGCGCTGCGCGCCGCCGCCGCCGCCGGACACCTGGCCGCCGCGCAGCTGCTCATATGGGTGAGTACAGTACAGTACAGTACAGTACAGTACAGTACAGTACAGCGGCGTGCCAGCCCTGGCGCGCATGCTGGGCGTGGCGCCGCCGCGCGCGCCCGCCGCGCCCGACCGCGCGCTCGCGCTGCGCGCCGCCGCCGCCGCCGGACACCTGGCCGCCGCGCAGCTGCTCATATGGGTGAGTACAGTACAGTACAGTACAGTACAGTACAGTACAGTACAGCGGCGTGCCAGCCCTGGCGCGCATGCTGGGCGTGGCGCCGCCGCGCGCGCCCGCCGCGCCCGACCGCGCGCTCGCGCTGCGCGCCGCCGCCGCCGCCGGACACCTGGCCGCCGCGCAGCTGCTCATATGGGTGAGTACAGTACAGTACAGTACAGTACAGTACAGTACAGTACAGCGGCGTGCCAGCCCTGGCGCGCATGCTGGGCGTGGCGCCGCCGCGCGCGCCCGCCGCGCCCGACCGCGCGCTCGCGCTGCGCGCCGCCGCCGCCGCCGGACACCTGGCCGCCGCGCAGCTGCTCATATGGGTGAGTACAGTACAGTACAGTACAGTACAGTACAGTACAGTACAGCGGCGTGCCAGCCCTGGCGCGCATGCTGGGCGTGGTGTGGCACCCGGGGGAAAATGTGGAGACGTCTTTGTGTAGTGTTTAGAGAAAAATGCGTGCAGAAGACCCGTCCTAATAAATTCCCCGATACTCCAAAATTTGTATATCATAATTATTTTATGCGGAAAACAACGAATAAATTATGTGGTGGTCCAATAATGAATGCTCAATGAACGTATTATTTTTGTTTACAGCACAACGGTAACCCAAACTACCCGGACGCCGACGGCCACACTTGCGTTTTCTACGCCCGAGCGGCAGCCAATCACCTCTCAGGTATCCCCACCCAATACCCCAAAACCCTCCAATTGGCGTGCCCATTACACCCCAACCCACCAATCACATCAGCCAACAGCTCCGCCACGAATTCTACATCCTCGACGTCCAGTAAAAGTTCAATAAAAAATCCCGAACCCGAATGTAATTGCATTATATTTGAGTTACTCAACGCGCAGGCAGCGAGCAACGCTCTGGTTGAACTATTAATTGGTCTCCAAAACAATCAGTACATGAACGGATTCGATGGATTGAATGGAAGCAATACGTTCACTCACAGTACGCTAGGCAGGCCGTCTTTGGGCCCGAACCTGTCGTTAACGAACGGTAAATGCGGTAGTATAGTTTAAGTTTTCCTTGTCGATGTAACAGGTTACCGTTCGGTTGTTCGTATGTGCCCAGTGTAGGTAGCTATTAAAGCAGCTATAAGTAATACATAATTATCCCAGTGTTTTCAAATCTCGACTTAAAATTGTAGTTTAACAAAATATAATTTTCGATCATGGTTCTCTGAAAAAGTAATCAAGTTTACAGTCCATTCATAAAGATATTCATAAATCAGTTTTCTTTTAAATTGTGTTTTTGTAATTGTGATTATTGTAAGTGATTTTTTTTTTTCTAAAAAGGTACACTTAATTTGTTGCAATACCTATTAAAACAAAGTCGGGATTTGGTTATGTGTTTGCTAAACCGTTATTGAATTTGTTCTTCTAGTCGTAAAATCCGTCTAAAGGATATACTTTAGGGTTTATTAATTATTCCAAGATAATTTCAAAATTGTGGGACGTACGAACAAACCCTTGTATGATAAACGTAGTACCTAGTGTATTATTATATATTGAAAGTCATACGACCGACGGTACGGATGTGACGTCATCGCACTTACATTTCGAAAATTACTTAAATTATGTGTCTGTCAATTTCAAGTTAATTATTATAGAAAATTATTAGAGTATAAAAAAAAATGTATATTTTGTTCCCTATTGTAACCCGATTTCACATATCCGGTTTTTAATAGTTCAAATTTATTAAAACAATTGTTTTTAACGACGGAAGCGTAGTGAATTGCATTTAGTGACATCTCTACCTTAATTTTTGAATAATTTATTTTAAAAAATTACGTATTTACTAGGTGTTGCAAATTTGGCTCTTATTGCATTATGATAGACATCAAATTTTTTAGGCAAAATTGCATTATAAATTTGTCAATGAGTGCCGTACCTAAAAGAACAGTCAAAGAACATATGATGAACCGTTACCCTAGCCATGAGATCAAACAATCTGTGCTTGTAGAGACTATGTATAACAAAAACAAAAAAAGGGACAGAGCTATACGCAGAAACAGGCAGACGACAGTGCATCTTGTTTTTACGTATAGCTCTGTCTTTTGCTTTCGTTTAGAACCACAAAGTGGCTAGACTTTTAACATTAAGAGGTACAATGTATGTAATATTTTTACTTTTTGTGTACCCTGTTAGGTACAGATTTTACCTGAATACTATGGACATCCTCATTGCCTGAAAAAGTTCCGTAATAAGAACAGCTACAGACGAATTAAAGCAATATTCATCTGTCACTGTCAACAAACAGCGTTGCCATGGCAACAACGGATTTCGTTGATACTTGGCTTACCAATTTGCTTAATGCAATCTTGCGCAAGAGCAGCTTGAATTAACTCGTTAGGGCTAGACTTAAATAGTTAGGGCACTGGTCTATAAGAATACGGTGTTAAGCCATTGTCAACTTTATACCGTTACCATCTAAGCCGTTAATGTTTTAAATAAACGAATACTTATAGTAAGTAATCAAATGTTTATAGTTAATATTAATTACGCCGCGTAACCACTAAGCAACTAAATGTCGTACAATATGTTCGCTGGCAACATGTTTACGAAAAACTTACATGTTATGTAACTCAGTGTTGCTGGGCCAGTGTTGCGCAACATTTTGTTGCTTACGCGGCAATACAGTCTCGTTTCGGTAGCCATTACCGGTATAGTGTGGTACAGATTTAAGTAATAATGATAGTTAATAGCTGATACATTAAAGTTTACAATCATACGTAAAAATATGAAATAGGCAAGTACTAGTCTAGATGTGACGCATCTTATTATAAACACGGTGATGTTGCGATGTCTGAACACATTTTCAAAAAAAACTGGGATCCTCTCGATTTAATAAAAAAAAATCTGTAAAAAAAGAAGCCCGATGAGTGACATGCCGGTTCTTCTCAGTTCCTGTCGGGAAAATTCAAGAAAAAAATGTAAAATTACAATTTGTAAATGCATATATAGGCATATATGAAATAAATTATTTGATTTTAACTTAACGAAATCTGTCTGCAAGATGTGTGTTCTGGCATCGTGACATCCCAATAATTCCATATTAATGGTACCCATTTGAAGTCACCGTATAGGTAATAGATGTGTTAATTAATCGTTTAGAAGTGAGATCTCAGCTCAACGCTATCGTGTAGGGTATAGATATAGGATAATTTAGTGGTAACTCCTCACGCTTTACCCTGATACCCTTGGTCGTGTTCGCCATGATTTTTTAACCAAGGAACGGGCAGGGTGCCGGCCAAGTGCGGATAAAAAAATGCTGTAAACATCATTATTAGAAGATAAAGTATTTTAATCTATATATTATATATATGAAACAAAGACGTGTTAGTTACACCATTTATAACTCAAGAATGGGTGGACCGATTCTTATGATCTATGATTTGTTGAATTTGTGTCCGCCCCGAATAGCAGAATAAGTATTAAAACATGAAAAAAAATCACAAAAAAAAATATAATAAAGATATCAAATTATCTCATAATTTTGATTTTGAGGCGGTACGAAGTTCGCCAAGACGGCTTAGTTTTAAATAGAACACGATTCAGGCGGTTCTCAATTGTTTTTGTATATGATCGCATGTTAAATCGTGTCAGAGTCTATTTGGATGAAGTTTTTTTTTCTTTTTTCAAAACTTTGTTAAAAAATCATGCGCTTTCAACATTCCATTACATAAATCTCACACGCCAAGGGTAATAAATAGTCGATGTGATAAATATAGGGTCTCCCTTTAAACCAAAATGTACTGATCCTTCTGTGCCTACTTTAGGTAGATATGCTTCGCGAGAATAGGCCACGAGCTGTTGATACGGAGATTATTTTGCGAAACCAGCTCCTGGGCTATCGTCGAATTTCCAATTTGTAAAGTATCATTGTATCGCGTCTTAGGGTTACTGATTCGTTTAGCTGTGTGTGCTTTGATGCTTGGTCTTCATTTTAAAAATGGACTTGGTCGGCCCATCTATGATTGTTTTTATTTTTTATTATTATACTGAGTGATTAAAAAAGGGTATACTAACTAAAGGGTTACAAATGCGCAGGTTCCAAGATAAGTATATCCTTTCTGAATCATTATGTATGAGAGCTATCAAGATATATGAGCAATCCCAAAAAATCTTAAATATTTGGATTTCGTAAAATTTTAATTTATGCAGTACTAGTCCATTTTTAAGTTACACGAGCGATTATTTATTTATTTTCGTACACCATAACCTTACCTTACGGTACTTTTTCAATATACATGTTGATGTTTTTTTTTTTTAAAAACTGCAATGACTTGTAGCAGTTAGTTGTAATTGCCGTTTGTAAAGGCCTGGTATCCTACGATCGCGTTATACAACAAATTACCACTATAAGGCGTAACAGATATATAATAACATATTTTATGAGGTCAATCGATACTTGTAAAGATAACATTTACGTAAAACACGTTAGTACATAATTTTCAGTTAAATTAATTTGTATGACCCTTGACCCTTAAGGAGTTACTCCTTAAGGGTGCTTATACCCCAGTTCGAGCCGCGCCAACTCGCTCCCTATCCTGCTCGCACTTCTTACTCGTCTTAGACTGAGCGGGGCTGGGTGGGCGGCAGGGTGGATGGCTTCAAAGCGCGATATTTTAGATAATCTCTCTTATTACATAGTAAAATAAAGTTAATTTTAAAAATCTATAAAAAAAGCACGTATCTCCTTTATATTTAGTTCAGTTATCATGCAACGTTTCATGATCTAATACAAGGTATTAGTTTGATACTAAAATTTTACTAATATTTTATTTTCTTAAATTTTATCATTGCTATCTGGCGATTGATCTCTTAAAATATTACACATTATTTTTGTTAAATACGTAAGATGACGTATGTGCGTGAAATGTAAGGCCTAATGGTCGTGTCCAGCCAGATCAACCTCGCACTCTCGCGAGGCTGGCTCAGGCGTATGCCGCGGGCGGACTAACAGCGCAAATGACAGAAGGTAGCTCGGTCGAGGCAGTGTCAGCGTTTGCCTCGGGCCAGCGCTCCAGAACCCCAAGTCTACTAACACAATGGACTCATAATCGAATAACAACCGCACAGTAACTGTCACTTTTGACAGATATTGTATGGGATATCTGTCAAAAGTGACAGTTACTATGCGGTTGCTATTCGATTATGAATCGATTGTGTTAGCAGACTTGGGGCCCAGGCCTTTTACTGAATTATTATTTACATCATCGATATTTGTATACGTTAAAAAGATAAATACATTGTATTTTTTTTTCGATTCATTGAACATTATTTAATTGTGTAGTTAATTCTGCGCGAATTTACTTATTAATTACTTAATAAAAACGTTACATTTTGTAATCGTCTTGTAAATGTTACTTATATAGGAAAGTAAGTAATTGAATGTTTTGCTCGATTTAATAATATTGAGAAATTAGTATTCTTGATTTTTTTTGTAAATTTAGCATTATAATCGTTTACCGACGCAGTATTTTAAATGAAAAATTGTAAATACACGTCCGTAGAAATTCTGGGCACCATGTATAGTGTATTTTCTTTTATTTTATTATTCAAGTCCTCTGTTGAAATTTTATTGATAATTTTAAATTATGTTATGTTGCGTTAGTTGGGTTCGCAATGTTATTAAGATATTTTTTTTAAAAGGTGTTTCTTTTTTGTGAATTCTGTTCAGAAGCCAAAGAGCTTAATTGTAAATATATTGTATTTAATGCAGCTGGATGGGTTCGTTAGCTGTGCAATTCTTTCGTTAATGTAATTTTTAAGAAATCCGTTAACGTTTTTTCTTGTGAGAATAAAATGATAAACACGTATGTGATTGTTTCATTAGATCCCTTTCCCATAATTGTACTGGGTTGCGATTGTTTTTTTTTTTTTTTCAATTTCATAAGTATAATAACAGTAGAGGTTCCTTCATGAGGAGTATGTACAGCATGTGCACATGCACATGTGTCGAGATGCAGCGTATATAACATAGTACGTTCTCACAGCCAAAACATTATCTACTTTGTCAGTGTTGTAATAATATTGAATATTAATAAGCTCAATTACCTACTAGTGCCCGAGAGCATCGAAACGAATAAAGGCGAAAGGTACCACATGAACGGACGATTTTAATTTTCTGGACTGCAGGCTTGGCGAAAGCAGTGCCAATTTTTTATGAGGATATAAGTAGATACTAAGAATTGAAAAAGGAATGTCGGACTAAACGTAGGTATTCGCTGGAACACAGAGGCTCTGGAGACTGCACCTTTGATCCGGATAATGTGCCGCATCTAGATGTGCGGATATGCTATGCGATGTGCGCCGACCTTAACATTTTGAATGTTAAGGTCGGCGCACATCGCATAGCATACTTGACAACTTCACTGAACTTGCCGAGAGATCCTTAATTATCAGTATCAGCTGAAGAGAACCTCTCAGTTTCTTATCGGTATTTATAGTCAATTATCTTCGAGAAGTGCCAACAATACCACAAGGTTTGCGTTAGTTTGTAGTAGGCGTTTTAATTCTTAATGCTAGCTTCCACGGAACTGTTAGAATATTCATAAACCGAATGGGGCTAATGGTACCTCACCCCTCATGAATTATTTAGAGGAGATAGGCTGCCGTGTGTAAGATGTTCGGTGCTCGTGTACTGAACAAGAGACAGCTGCGAATAGTTGTTAATTTAATCAATTAAGAGCGTGGCGCAATGGTCTGAGCATCTGGTTACAGATAAGATCTATAGATAAGTCGAGAGTAGAGTGAACAGGTACCTTCTAGGCGAGTATGCTCCACAGTAGATCTCATCGTCACTTACCATCAGGTGAGATCGAGATCAAATACTTGCCTATAATGTAATAAAACAATCTATACAGGTTCCTTTGTCGAGAGGTATCTACCTAGGTACTACCTACAAGCGATACATTATATTTGGCACTTGCAGAAGTGGCTCAATTTTGTAGCCAATTGCTATCGAAAAAAAAACGTAGAAACACGTTTTTTGTTAATACTACCTAGTAATTCTTGTAACATGTTGGTACACGTAACACAACTTATAAGTTTCAAGTAAGAACTTGTGTTAATTAATAGGGGTCGATTTTTAGACGTAGTCGGCCCCCAAAATCAGTTTTCGATTATGTCGACCCTTGGGCAACCCATATCGACTCCTGAATCCTTGCAAAAAACGCTTCGCAATGTTGCCAATAACCACACCTATCTATACAAATAATAAAATTGGAGTGTCTGTTTGTAATATTAAAATAACCGATTTTTACTAAAGGTATTTGGATGTATACACGGGACATATACCAACATTTTTTTTTTCAAATTTTGTCTGTCTGTCTGTTTGTTCCGGCTAATCTCTGAAATGGCTGGACCGATTTTGATGGGACTTTTACTGGCAGATAGCTGATGTAACAAGGAGTAGCTTAGGCTATATTTTATATTAGAAAAACTTTTTTGTTAAATACCACGCGGACGAAGTACAGCTAGCTAGTCAACAATATTTATTACGTATCTGACCATCCTAAGTAAGAACATACTACCTACTGACACCACATCTACACTCCAAGATAATACCTTCCGGGAATTCCGTGTACCTGAAGACAAGCCGAGCATGACAATAATAATGAACACGGCTTAACGAATGTGCGCGCAGAATAACGAGATAACGGCCTGGCCACGGGACATTCGCCACAGCGAAAAATCGCCCGGCGCGATACGGCGAGTGCGAGTGGCGGGGCAGCAATTCTCGCGGCATCTTTTGCAGGCCACGGGGCACGGCGGCAGTCGCGATCGCCGCCGCGATCAGTAAGGACGTCCGAGAGCGAAATGTTGCTATCAAAGTTATCTCGATATTGCTATTAATAGTATTTTTGTTCAAGACATCACATTTGGAAGAGATTGTGGAGTACATGTTTTTTTTTATTACATTTGAATTGATTTGAATAGGAATCGAGGTATAGATGAAGAATTCCACAAGAAGTATGAGAAATACAGAATGTACCCAGAAAAAAATTTAAGAAATAATTTTAAAGACTACTTTGTAACCTACTAACTAATTATTTGTACCTATAAATAAAAAAAATCTACCTTCAGAACCTGGGATTTTTTTTTTAATTTCTTCCCACAATATCTTCTCTACATGCTTATATTTATGATGTGGGTGGCCAGACTTCCAAATAGGCGGCCTGGCTAATATTTCGGCAATAAACAGCTCCGTGTTCATAATTCGCGGCGAAAACGACTAAACAAATTTAATCGCTGCCGAGTCGCCGCGACTACCGCCGGACGCCGTGGCCTACGCCGTACTGATTCATGTATTTGTTTCACTCGCCGGCCGCGCTGTCCGCCGCCCGCGCGATTCGCCCGGTACAAGCCGCCGGCCGCGCTGGCGATCGCCGTGCCCCGTGGCTTGCTCAGTACATTTCTATACGTTTGTTTCAATCGCAAGACGCGCCGCCGTGTCGCGCCAGGCGATTTTTCGCTATAGCGAATGTCCCGTGGCCAGGCCGTAACACCCGGAGCTTTCGGCTACACGCGTCCGGAATTTAGGGCGAAATAAGGGAATTCTATTGGCTTTTCCTACATATCAGTGATATACTTAATACCACATCGGAATGTGTGCCCTATTGATTACAACTTTACTGGTTTTTATGGCCATAATACCTTGGATAATGTATAACGTTGTGGCTTTTAGTAGAAATTTGAATTTCGCGCGGATTTTATATTTCGCGCGTAGTAGTCGTTCATAATTTTTTTAAATTTCGATTACAAGTAGTGACATCTGTGGCAAAATGTTGAAGTATATTACTCAAAAGGTGCCGAAAAAAAATTGCGACCACATTTTGATTTACGTTTGAAAACTGGTTGAAAATTTGCATATCCTAGTTACTTTTAGTATTTTCATCAGATAATCGGTTTATTTACACCGGTCCGGTGGGAAATATAATTGTATATGAGTTTTTATTGCTTCCTACATTCGCTACCTATTACATTGGCACCTATCACCCACCACGCATTATCGCCCAATGAACTTATTCATCTCATTTTTTCAAACATAAATCACCCATTCTTACCAAAAAGGGTCTTTGAATAACATCAATCCGCTAGTCCCAAAAACCTTTTACAACGTAGGGTCTATGAATTTTCGCCTGTCACGACGCCAGACCGGACGATCTGTCACATCCACCAACAATGGAATCACACCTACTGAATGAGCAGTACTATGTACAGACTGACCACTCTCGGACCCCCCCCCCCCCCCTCCCCACCAATAGGTGGTACCTCACACCGCCCCGCGGTTCGTAGAACCAGCAGTTTACCGATACAACTAGTCTTCTAAAATCTAGCTAACAAGGTCACGAGTATCGTAACTCATTACCTTTGACGACCAGATTGGCACAGTTGGAAGTGACTCTGCTATCTGTTCCGAGGTTCACTGGTTTGAATCGCGGTAGGGGCAAACTATGTGATGAGCACGAATGTTTTTTCTTACGTACCTGAGTCTAGCACGTTTTATATCCAAATATATAACTTATATTAAGTATCTAATTAAATTGGGACCTACTGGGATGGCCCCATTGTACGATACCCATAATACAAGCGTAGCTTAATATGCGACCATACAGTAGGTGTTTGTTTGAAGATATTATTATAGTCCCCCATTTAGCAAAGCAACAACTTCCTACGCTGTTAGGAATTCCAAGCATAGTTTATCCAAGACCCATCATTAGTATGGCATTCACAGCTTTCAAGTTTTCAAGGTAGCCCCTTACAAAAAGACGCCCAGTGACATTCAAATATGACCTTTGCACCTCTACAGATAAGGGCGACGATTATTGTTGGACATTTGAGAAATGGCGTCCATTTGTCTGCATTTCCAGTCGATTAAGGAATTTACCAATTTCTTTTTTTTTTAATCGTTCTGAAGACGATTTATTTTTATAAACCCAACTCCTATTATCATATATATTTTACACTATATTAGGTAGGTAGGTACGTAAGCCTATAAAGTGGATTGTGTGTGTCCTTGTGGTTATTCGTATGTTTCAAGGAGGAGCACGTGAAAACATCCGTAATTAAATAGGTAGGTACATAGGTAGCTACATGTAGTATTTAAATGAGTGCAAAGTTATATTCTGAAATACCTAATAAGTACCCAGATAATGCCTTCGGGACCTTTATCAATCAAGGAGGCAAATAATAATAGAATAAAGACTAATGTTCTATGCCTGTATAAAACAATGTAGTGCTACCTACACCATTTATAACTTATGAACGGGTGGGCCGATTTTTATGATCTTAGAGTTTTTTTTTGACTCAGCCCCGAACTGTTGGGCTTGGGCCTCCCATCAATGTGAGGGATTAGTCCATAGTCCACCACTGGCCCAGTACAGGCTGGCAGACTTCTCACGTCTTTCGAGGGGTTCTCTCAGACATGCAGGTTTCCTCATGATGTTTTCCTACACCGTTTAGCAAGTGATAATCGTGGTTGAAAATGAGATTCGCACATGAAATTCAGAAATCCTAGATGCGCGAGCCGGGGTTTGAAGCTGCGATCCTCGTTACCGAGGCAGACTTTCATAAAATTATCTACCTATTACATAAACTTTGTAAATCTAAGTAGGTATAATGTTTTTTTCTTTCTTTCTAGAAGTGTATTTATAGTATCTCTGCAAGGTACGCATTATACCTATTCGGTAAGTCACTTATTCATGTGACACTCCCAGAACGATAGGTGATTGAATATTGAACCGATTTCGGGGTCACGAGGGATGAGAGAGGTTTAACCCGATTTCGCAAAAGATTGAAATAAAGACATTCAGACATTTCATGTTTTCGTTTATTTTAAGACGGATATTACTTTTCTGCTATGTTGCTGTATCCGCGACTTCGCGCGGTTTTCGGCTATCCTGTGAGAATCTTTCAATTTGCCAAAACAAAACGTATCCTATTTATATAATTGATAGAACTAGGCGATACTTGGCGGAAATCCATTGTTAACCTATGGGGATGGCGGTCGGTTGCATATATAAGGCGCGCGTGCGGTGCTTCGTCGCTCATTCGTAGCCCAGCGGTCCTGAGGATGCCTCGTTTAGAGGCGAAACACGTGTCGAATACTTTTATAGATTCGCTTAGTGTCGCGGAGAATTGCATTTTATTTGAGGTCCCGTCACTCGTGATAGATAGTTTCTCGATTAACATCTTAGAGGAGTTCGGGTGTTGTTGGCTTCTTTTATTATCGATCAAACTTGTTTGGTTTATAATCGAAGAAGTTGACAAGCCGAGGGTCAGTGGTGGGTCCTCTTTCCCCATAGGTATCCTATTTAATTACGATTCATCATAACTTTCATGAAGTCATCTAGATACAATGGGTGTTTGAAGATCAAATTGAAGGAAGTAATAAAACTAGGCAGCATAAAGATACCGTAGTATTGCAATGTTCTTGGGTTTAATTTAGTTCGAGTGCGTCAGCAGGTTTACAATGCTTGATACAAAAATAGATATTTCTCGCTTATCTTATTATAATGTGCACAAACATTGGCTCATGAATTGCGCAATTTCAAATAATCTTGCGCATGCCACGTCGTATTCAATTGTTAAAAGCACTAAGGATTTAGCACCAAAATATTAATCTCCCAATTCAAAACAATCATTAATTTGCCCACTATTTTTCTCCTTCTTGCTTTCTGAACAAGGCATAGTCCAAATTCGTTGGTTTCTCGCTAAATCCTCTGCATCGTCGAATGTATATGGCATATCTTTTCTTGCAGTCTCGGGAAGGCCGAAAGCGATGATCGCTCCAAAGGCAGCAACACAACTAATAACTACTAAAGGCAGCCAGTATTCATAGGTTCTTAGGTACACGATGTACGGCGACATGACTGTAGCTAAGTAGCCACAGATGTGGACGAATGAAGCTCCCGACCCTCTGACTGATGTTGGCAGTAGTTCTGCAGCCCACTGCATGGCGGCACTATAAGACATGTTAACAGCAAATCTTGCGACGAAGGCAAACACGACAGTAAGTACTCCGCTGCTCATCACTGTTAGTATGCTAAATATACACCCTATTGACATAACAATGATAGTCAACCATCTTCTGCCCATCCAGTCCATAATGAAGGCAACTAGAATCATTGACGGAAACTCCGTGAAAGATATCAAGGAGAATGATAGAAAGAAATCGAAGTCCAATTGCCCGATACTTCGCACGAGCCCATCAAACACTATAGTGCAGCACATGTATTCTAAGCATATTAAAATAAACACCTTCCTCAGTAGTGGCCTTTTGAAGATTTCCAAAAAACTCTGAGATTCCTCGTCTTTGTTTTGGGACAGCGATGATTTGAACTGCTCAACCAGTTTTGGCGGAATTGTCTTCTTGTTTATTTGACCGATAAAGAGTAGTTTATTTATAGCTTTATCAACGCGACCTTTAGATAATAACCACCTTGGGCTCTCTGGTACAACAAATGGAGATAGTATAGCTAATACCAAAGGTACACTAGTCACTAAAGAAAACGTTTTCCAGTGTCCACAAGCGAGAGCGATCCATGGAAGGAGAGTGACAGCTAGGGAGTAAAATAGTGCGAATGCCATGTTAGCCATCAGAGTTCTGTACCTCGGTGCGATGTATTCCAACATCAGAAGGTAGGCCATCATCATACAATTGTCGTACGCCATGCCCATGAAGAATCTCGATGCAGAAAATTCTGCGAAATTCCGCGCAAAAGTACTGGCAACACCGCCTACACAGCCGACCAAATTGCTGATAACAATAGCTGGTAATCTTCCGAAACGGTCAGATACCCATCCAATAATGAGCCCTCCCACCATAGACCCAACGAAAAATATCGCTTGAGCGTCAGCTTGATAACTATTTTTGTCGCAAACCCATCCCAATTCACTCGATATAGTTGGATACGGTATTTCTGTCTTGTTAAACTCCCATCCATATTGACAAGGTATTCTACTCCAATTGCTTTCAGGAGTTTGCCCTGTGACTAACAGTTCGCTCCAATTTGCCGCGTACATTTCACACTGTGCATATCCAAAAATGGCTTTATCATCTTTGGGTATACCAAGATTTCTCCGTTCTACATCTGTTAGGTTTTCTAATTCAGGTATCCAGCACCAATGGTTAGGAGATACCTCAGTCATGAACATCTGAGAGTAGTAAACGAAGACTCCGAAAGCGTAGAATACGGACGTTGATAAAAAGAGTAGCAACTGGTACCTTCCAAATTCTCCAGCCGATGAGAGAAGATCATCGTAATCGACATTGTCTTTCTTTATATCTTTAACATCTATAGCTCGATCCAGATCATGTTTGTTGAATGTCGCTCCTGCGTTCTTCTGTGATGTCATTCTACTTGCTTATGACATTTCGTGTTCGGGAAACTTGATCAACTGTGTTCAATACCGTCGGACGTTTTATTATAACTGTAAGAACAAAGATAACATTCTAAATTAATTATAATTATTGCTGTTTGTTCAACGATTTATTTGTTTAAGGAACGCGTTGCAACCGACGCACTGATGATGACATTATGATCGTATATCAAATGAAGGATTAAGGAAGATGCTGTAGGTATTTACATAGTGTTAACTGAAGATAAGAATCTTCCTGTGCTAATGGAAAACTACTGAATGCTCGCGGGTAGATGTTTCTTTGTTGAATTAAAATTTTAATTTAATTAAGTATATGATGTTTTTCTGTAATGTGTCTAGGCTTTATTGGGTGTTTCTAATGGTGATACATGCGATTATTATAAAGTTACAACATTAATAACAATTAATGTTCTAGAATTATTATAAATGTGCTTACAAAATCTGTAAGCACATTGGGATACAGAGGGAACTTATTGCACATTAAGTTCCTGTTTTTCTTTGGGATTTTCATTAATGAATAAACAAAGATGAATTAATTATACTTGTTCCATGAATCTATTTGAATTAGTTTACATTACTTATCTTGTCATAAATATTTACATGCTGACGTCAACGATGGCGTGTGATGTATGCCGACGTGGAAATATGAAGTAGGAGATTTGATTATTGTAGATGTATCATCAGCATAAGGAAGTGAGTTCAGACTTGTGATAAAGATAAGCTGTGACTAATATAATTATGTGGATCGATACAGAGCTCCCAGAACAGCCTTATTCCCACTTAACTCAAGAATAATAAAATTCCTTAGCAACGAATAAAACTGGTAAAATAAGAATTGACGTAAAAACACTTACAAGGTCGAACTATTTCGGTCGTGTCTCGAATTCAATGAGCCTTTAATATATCTTTAGGTAATTTTTGGGGGTTACCGAAATTGACGTGTCTGAAGATATATTATCAGCTGAAAGTGGAGTAAGTAAATAAGAGCATTTAAACTCGAGGTGTGTTAACTATGTTTAGATAGGCTGTGCAGTTTATCTCGGTTTTCAGTTTAATTGCATCATTGGTTTGGTCTCAGGTTGGAATCTCGGTTTATGAAATGTGTTTTTCAGGATTTTGTCTTGTTTTTCTATTGTAAAGGTATGACCCTTGTCGGCGTAGCTGATGAAGCCCTTTCAGTGGAGATAAGTGTGTCTCTATCTAAAGCAGTCTTTTCACGTCATTATACGACATTACACTAATTATTATTTTAACTGACTCATGTAACTTATTCTTGGTCTTCCTAGTCCTCACTTTCCTACATCCTTTCTTTGGGATATAAACTACAAAGTAGACCGCACTTATAACAATGAAAGGATCATGGATCGATAGAGAAAAAGTGGGAATGTTTCCATCTTATCAGGAGGATGATTGATAAAATAGCTGGTTATCGTATTTTTCGGACAGGCAAAAGTAGCATATTTGCTGGATATATTCAGGTTTTGGAGTTCGGCAAGTACTTATCGCAAATTGGATTAGTTCGGGCCGTTTTGGTGTCATGAAGCAAACTCGCGTTGGTATTTTTGGAAACGATTTTCATTACTTGATCGGATAATCAAAGTTGATGACGAAATGGTAAAAAATATATGCGTAGCGTAGGTATCATGGTATAACAATATGCTTAGTTGTATGTTATATACCATGGATGGCTGGCAACAGTGTACAAGATATCTTAGTATGTACCTACATACTCGGCATGTTGTTAGGCATATTTATATACACATAATAATTTTATTGATACTTATGAAACAGCACGTTATAGTGCATACTCTTCATTTATAATAATCAGACTTTGTTTTTTTTTTAAATGTAAATATAGTTTACAGTGTGTTGTCGTTATTCGAACTCAGAAGTTGACATAGTTACATACATTCTCCGGCCCTGATGCCCAGGGCCTTAAATAACGGGCTACCCTCGGGGTCGAGGACGACTGGGGTGTGGGCCCCGGACGTCCGGTGACGATGACGACTCCTGAGGAGGACGGCGGCGGGCGTGGCTCCCCGCCGCCGTGCGCAGCGAGGGCGCAGGGGGAGCAAACATCTGCTTCCCCGAGACGGGCCCCCATAAGGGGGCGAGGCACAAGAGGGGCACCGGTGCGTTCCGTTTGGAGATCCCGGAGCCCCTCCAACATGTGTCGAAGGCGGCCACCGGGGGGGTTTTAGTGGGTAAGAATCCCACATAACCCGGCCCTCTCCCACACAGAGGCCGGGTATCTATCGATGATTTCACCCCCGTCAACAAAAAAAAAAAGTTACATACACTAGAGAGTAAATAACATATTATTGCTCGTTTTTGATATACCGTATATACACAAGTGCCGGTATTGTTAAGAGTAACAATAAAGTTCCTTATTTACAGTTCGCAATATTAGTTTTCTGTCGTTAGCTATTATACGCGGCAGTAAATATCTCCTAAAGTGTATTTCGAGCGCGGCTGTTATGGCCACTTACGATCTACGGCGTACAATAATGTCAGGACTAATATATTAAACGTACTTGCTAACCCGGCAGACGTTGTCCTGTCCAAATCCCATAGCTCTAATCGCATTCAGTATTTCCCGAATTTTTCAATTTTCCCGACAATTATAATTGCCTCGAATCTATTTTAGGTATATAGCTATTATCTGCAATAACATAGATTTCGGTTACTTTTCCTATTAGTACTTACGTGCCACAGCCTAAATGACATTAATTTATCAATATTTTCATTTTCAAATAAACGCAAGAGCATCCGCCGAGGGCACTTCAATCTTCGTCCGCTACATGAATTTCCCCAGAGCCGATCTCAGTTGGAAAGTAATAATGAAAAAAACAATGATAACATCTTACTCGTGCCAGGGATGTAGACTGGCGACATTTAAAATATATTTTTTATAGAGATAGATTTTGAATGGAATCGCATACAGATTGTGACATAATGAGTAATAGAGAGACCGTTTAACAAAATTTAGCGGAAAATCTCTGTATGGAATAATTTAATGTTTTGCATGATTTTTCTCCAAATTTATAAGATGAAACTTACCAGCATTCTTTCGTATTAAAAAAAAATAATACAGAAACCAATCGGTCTCTTACCGGTTTGTAATGAGATCGTGTAGGATTTAATGATTGAACATATAAAAATGTTAACCTTCTGCATTTTTATTTTATACCTAGCTGGTTTAGAATGTAGGATAAATTTAAATAAGCGTAGCTAGCAAATGGACACTAGGCCTTCAGTATGAGGTTTTAATGTATTCAAATATCAAATGTTTTCACACTTATGAGTTTTAGTTTGTTTGTAGTCTGATGTTCAAAAATAAATTAATAAATAGCGACTTAAGTTTATTAAGTTACAAGTTACAACCTTACCGATTTCAATCTCATTCTTTGTTCTAAGTCTATAGTTCAATTCGCGTAAACACATTGACATATCTTTATAATAACTAACTTGTACTTTACCAAATGAAGGCCGCAGACTCATCAAAGTATGTGAAGTGTAATACCGTGCGTAATGTTTATATATAATAAATTAATATAATAAATTTCCCAGTAAAGCTACACTTTTCTATTACTTCATCGTGATTCGACACTCAAAACTAAGGCGCGCGGGGGGCGCGGTGGCGGTCAGCCATCGCGCACTTCGCCGTACCCGTTCGTGTTTGCTGAAGCCATAGTGGAAAGTTAAAGTTCCACTGCCATTTTCCAGGAGCTCGCTAATTTGCAAATGCAGTTTGAAACTTTACCTAGGATTGTGCCACCGCACTGTGCACTTTAAAACTACCCTATTCGGAGTTATCGCATGTGGGCAAACTAGAGTATTGGCAGCTTTAATTACGCGGTTAAAGTCGATAGCTTTTCATACCATACTGTTATTGTATCGGCTATCATAACTATATAGATATAAGAGGTATGTGGTATATAATTATAGATTTGTAAATTAAGCCTTCGGCCCCCGATTCACAACCATACGACAAGTTTTGTATCGACCGATTCGGTTATTAATTACATCTTGTATTATGAAATGTACTATGTGAACAAAGCGAGTGGTCGAATCGAACCATTCGGTTACGTAGTCGTATCAAATCTTCGATTCGGTCATGATGAATGGCTCTGAAGGATCATCGTTGAAACGAGAAAACTTCTCATCGAATCGATTCCGATTCTTGTCGAAACGTTCTGAATCGACCTATACCTCCCCTACGAATAAAGGAAAAGACAGCGTGAGAGATAGGAAGATTATAAATACTACCTGTTAATTATCAGTTTGAATAATATAGATTTACCCGCTGCATAAGTCTGCCTAGCCGTTCCTACATTGTTCTCACATACCTAAAAAAATGTACTGATCAAAAATTTAAAATATCTTTTCAAAAAGAGCAACTATGGAGTTTCTTGCCTGTCCTTCTCCATAGGAACGGGATTCCGAACGAGTAAAGTTGTAGCGTAGTTATTTTGTAACTTTTATGACGATTCATAAGTACTGTACTTAATGGTTTACATGAATAAAAAATATTCTGAGTCTGATTCTCACAGGTAGGATGTGAAAAATATTAAGAAGGCTTACAGGAGAACTTTGGTACTTGCTGACAAAGTTAAATAAATGGCGTACTTACCAAACTTGGTAACGGCTTATCGCTAAGGAATGGACTTGAAATATCTGGAAAAGTTTTCTTGGAAAATCTACCTACCCAAGTTGCCAATTGCCTAAAAAATAGTGCCATTGTTGCCAGTGTCGAGTATTTCTTGATAATTGTTATAAAATTACAAGTACTCCTGATGATAATGATTATGTTGATGATGATGCTGAAATGAATCCCCTACCCCTATTAGTAAAGCTGTGGATACATGACTGAAAATTTACCAGAGATCTTCGGAGAACTTGAAAAGTTAATTTTCACTATTTTATTTCAATTTCCTTCACTCGTGCACGCTTATGAACACACAATGGTTAGTATACCACTAATATTACACATTTTTTTACACTTATTTTGTAAAATAAGACAAAAATGCCAACCTCACGGTTCAACTTATCGCCAATAACTCCACTTTGCCTAATAAAAACGTCTTATATCATAATGACCAACTAGATTGCTGACTAATTAAAATTCATGGCCATCTTCTTGGTTGTGGTCACGTTTCGTTACGGTTGTAGAGTCGAGGAAAACGTTGTTAGGCCAATCACCCCGCAGGCATGGACAAAATGAATATTTGACTGTGACTAATGTAATGCATCTGTATCTAAACAATAAAAATTAGATGTGGCTGTATCTATGAAAGACATAAGTTTTAAACCAGTCTATTCACATTGAAATAAAACTAATATTACGGATTTTATCGCTTTTATTCTGCCTTTTACGTTTGGTCCTCCCGGGACCATGTTTGCTGTAAAGCAGCCGAAACGACGGAAACGTAAAACGTAGAATAAACGCGATAAAATCCGTAAGATTAGTTTTATTTCAATCTGAATAAACTGGTTTAAAACTTATGTCTAATGTGTAGTATTGGCGTAAATATAAGAAATCAGATTATTCAGCTTAATATTGCCTATTTTTGGCTTTATGGGGGCAATATGGGAGTTTGAGACCACCGATCCAAACCTAGAACCCAGCTTATAAGTAATCAATACCCCTCGACCTCCGCCCCAGGGCCCTAGGTCATTTGTCCATTTCGGTATATTAATAAACTTTATCTGGGACGTTTTCGCATTAATCTCGCGAATACTGCTCGTGAAATATGAGCTATTGAGATGGCGGCATTTGAAATATGGATGCCAGCTGTCTATTGTTGAAATGCTGAAAACATTTAATTGAATAACGAGATTTGAATAACGAGAGAAAATAAAAAGAGATGCTGAATGATAATAAATCTTATTCGTGGTTATTTTTAGGTATTTAATTCAAATGTCATGATAAAGGGTATCGTTGGAATATCTAGTGATGTTTTCCGCCGACATATTCAGTCAGTTAACAGAAAAGTATTCACACATATTATCAAATATTAGCAGTTCTATGGGTACTATTTCAGATGACTATAAAAAGTCCAAATTTAGAAGCGTATATAGATAATGAATTCCGTGTGGTAAAATAAATTAATGATATATTTTAGGTTAGGGGCAAAATGGAGATAATTAAAACCTCGTTTTACGAACCCAAGTTCTAAGGGACGCCCTTTGTGACACTCAATTATCAATTTATGGAGAGCTTTAGGGGATTCTGAAATAAAACCACTTACTAATAATATTTTATTCCCTTTGCTATTTTAAAATGATGGGACTCTAAAGAGGCTGTTATCTTGAATTTAGGCGTTAATATATTGATTTGTTATATTTACGTCTTTGTGTTATAGTTTGAACTGGAGTGTTGCTTGCGGTCCGCAGACAAGACCTCAAGACACTGTGAGCACTTTCTGCGTAGATCGGACCGCAAACAACAACTTAATATGAGGGTACCCAAGTCCAAATCATGAAACTAGGACGTCTAACACCTCAGTCCTCCCGTAACCGTGGTAGCTGTAAAGCAGCCGAAACGTCAGGAACCTAGAAAACGTAAAATAAACGCGATAAAATCCGAAAAATTTGTTTTATTTCAATTTTGTCGTTAAATTAATAATTATATCGCCAAACGAACTCACAACTGCATGGACCCAAAATAAGCAGCGCATGTACTGTAGATACCGTACAATAGACTGGGCTCCCAGTATATGATAACTTATATATATATTATACGTCCACATACAAACATTCGTGCTCATCACACAAAGCTCGCCCCTACCAGAATTCGAACCAGGACCCTCGGTAAAGAACGCAGGTTCACTACAGTGATGAAAAGCCTTCTTTTTGTTGTGACTATGCGGCTATTCCCACGTTCCCGCCGTAATCCCACGCGTGGGCTCGGCAATATTAATATTATTATATCGCTCCACTGGGCCCATATGTTATTTCACATTAGCTCATAAAGTACCGACGTCTCAATCAAGAGATAATACGAGGCAACCTCGGGATTGAGATGACGAATAAAGTATGGATAAGTGATAAGTACTAAGCGGAGTGAAGTCATAATTTATGTCTTTAATAATTTAATACCAGTCGTTGAATAATAACGAATATTAAAAAAAATATAGGGGATATTTTTACCCGACTGCGCGATGCAAAGGAGGGTTGTGTGTTTGTAAATATGTTTGTTCGTTTGTGGCACTCTAGAGACTAAACACCGTGGCCGATTTTGATGTTTCTTACGTTAAAAAAAAAACCGACTGCGTAAAACTTGCATTTGAAGTAAAAAGTGAACACAATAAAAAACAAGTCCAGTAGCGACTTTAAAAGTCGGGATCCATTAAAAAAACTAGACCGGCTCAAATCTTCCTAATAATGGGCCCCGACTGTTAAAGTCGATGCTATTCTTCATATTACAGTCCCGTCCCTATCTAGTCATTATCTAAATAACCATTTAAGAGAAGTTACAGTAATTATATAAATAAGTATTTCTATTTTGGATAGCTAGTTTTTCACATATTATGATTCGTTCACATAGATTTCATTTATATGGATGATTTCATATGGATTTCATATGGATGATTTTTATATGGATGATTTCATTTTCATTTATATGGATGATTAGAAACGTCATGGTTTTAAATAACAGTCAGGTATGTCAATGAGACTTAGAATGTTGATACATCGTGATAAAAAAATATACCTACATATCCTTTTACCGACCTGCCAGTCATTCCAAATTGTATCAACATATTTTCAGTAAAGTCCACGTGACTTGTATGCAGGATTGTCTGACAAATATCTAATGTGCACAACGATAAAATATTCTCAACAAATATTTTCATGCAGACATATAAATAATCTAAAAGCTTATTTCACTTAAGTAAAGTCAAATCAAAGATAGAATATATATTTCAACTGTTAATATTACACGATTAAGCATACATCATAATGTAACCGTTCATCTCGCAGACAGCTTATCGCTTAGATCTTAAACTAACTAATCACAACTAAGCTGAGTTAAGTCCCTTTCAGACGAGATCATATCCATCCGCTAGGAAACTAATCATTCCACTCGTCGACGTTTCTAGGATCTGGGTACTTGCAGTGCTTTATACAGACACTGTTGCTATATCGTGATTTAGTTGTGTCTGGTCTCAAAGGGATCTACTTGTTAAATATATACGCAGTTGGTAGTGACCCTGCTTTCTATGCTGAGGGTCTCGGATTCGAATCCTGGTAGGGACAAATTTTGTGTGTTAAGCACGAATGTTTGTACCCAATTCGTGGATGTTAAATATCTTGGCCTCTTTTTATTGAATCAGGGACCTAGCAATATTTTCGAAATATGGTTTAAATCGCATCAAAATAAGATAATTGTACAATTCAAACGGAATAATGAAAAAACCACGCACACATCGTCAATTGATCTTTCAAAATAAACTCAACAAACTTGCACAATAAAGAGCTATTACGTGTCAAAATAATTGCTTTATAAATGGCAATTCACTGCGCGAGGGCAGCAAAACATTGAACATAAATAGGGCTTAGAGCTTATCGGGGCAATAAATCTTCGAACGCGACGTATACGTAATAGAACACGACAATTCCGATTGCAATCTATTTTCGTTTCGAATACGTAGGTACTCTATACATGATGTATGTACCTACGGATAGTTTCTATGATAGAGATGACTATTTCTGTTTAGGTGTCTACTCAACGCTCGTAGTATTTTGCTCGTAGTATTTTGCTACAATACTGCTACGCTTGCCGCAGGCCTAAACTGACAAAATGGTAGCGGTAAAATGAAACAGATAAAATATTCAAGCCAATCACTATCGGAATGAATTGGAAATTCATGTTTTTATCTATTGTTTAAGTGTTTTTTTTTCATAATTCTGAGTGATCGAAAAATCTCAGCGAAACATACTTTCTCATTTAATAATCCCAGAAAAAAATATATGAAACGGAACCCTTTCCAGAACCCTGCTTGCACCTGTCCGGGTTCTGTATATCACAAACCATGGCTCACCTACACACGGTTACAGCCTAAAGAGTAGCATAAGCCATAAAAATATTATTTTTGTCACATTCATGTTTATTGAATGTGTTTTTACGTATTCCAAAGTCACCATTGTCGCATATTTTCCATTTAAATCGTACTATTTGCCTTCCTCTCATAAATTTCACGGTCAGTAAAATAGAATTAATATAAGCCGAGCTTTTATGTGTAAATTGCTATTATAAATCAGTGTTGACGGCAAGCGGAAAGCTATGACTTTTGCAAGAGTAATTTGCTTTTATAAGCAGGAAATGGTGAGTAATTTTCAGCTGAAATTTCCCATTTCGTCCTTTTGTATTCCGTTGACGAAATAACATTAAGTTGGTATATTGATAGGATCGTTTTAGTACATTATCCTCGTCCACTTTCAGTGGGACAGTTAATTTACTTAATCCCACTAATATTATAAATGTGAAAGTTTGGATGGATGGATGGATGTTTGTTACTCAATCACGCCAAAACGGCTGAACGGATCTGGATGAAATGTGGCACAGAGATAGATTATAGTCTGGAATAGCACATAGGCTACTTTTTATCCCGGTAAAATGTATGGTTCCCGTGGGATAGATTTTTTAATTTTTCATAGAGCAAAAGATCGACATGATTTTTTGCATAGTTAGTGGTAGTTTAGGGGTTAAAAAATGACATGGGCTAATTTTTATCCCGAAAAAATGCACAGGGTACAGAAAAGGACATAGAGGAAAAGGACATACTTTTTAATCGCGGGTAACACCGCGGGACTTGGCTAGTGAAATATAATTTACTTTAGTTACAGGTTATTTACCTCAAAAGTCAGGTTATTTAAGTCAACAGAGCCTGATTGAGTAGTAACAAAATATTTGCCAATCTCTCAAGAGTTAGACCACGTCCAGAGCGATGAGCAAGGTGATCTAATTGGATTGAGCGTACGCACAAAAGATGGTCCTAATTTTATTTGATTAGCGAATAACCACGCTTCACATACGAATCAATGAGAGAAGACGGTATTTGTTCAGCTTATGCTATATTGTATTTATTTTGTGAGTATTGGATACATAAGTAGACCAGTATCCTTCATTTGTACTTTCAATCGTTTACAGCATGAGGTCTAACAAATATAGTGTTAAATATACGAAGACGTTTTATATGACGTTTTAAATCATACTGGATCATATATAGATATGTAACTAACGTTGGATGTTTTTTTTATAAAAGGAAATATCAGTACTTCAAGAACAATTCCTAATCCATCCCACTCACACCACAGATTTTATAAATAAGTATGACAGTGACAGCATTTATCCTCGATGCCGTTACGATTACATTCGAAGTTCCTGCTTACCGTACAGTAATTTGTAGTATTTATTGCGTAAGTAGTGTACACGGTGGTATTTAAAATTTCTTATAATACAATTTTTTTTTGGAAATGTTAACCTCTTAAAATATCTTAAACCATTTGTATATTATGTAATTAGTGGCGATGAATAAACTAAATGATTATAAATAAAAAATAAATAAATTATATTATCTTAAACTTATATAGGTATATTATATCATTCTCTAAAACTGGCAATGTTCTCAAATGGCCTCTCGAAGTGAACAAAGTTAAGCCTTTTATACTCGATAAGAGAATGCTTTTAAAGTTGTCGCGTAGGAGAGCCCTTATACCCTTGGGTACGTGGAAAGCATTTGTGAAAAGGATGGGATCGACATGACATGTAGATATAACTTAACCACCGTTATACGAAACATTTATTTGACACGCAATCGGAGTATGCGTAATATGTATAAATGCTTAATTGTTTATTCGGTTTTGGCACTTGATTCTTTGGCGTTTACATCAAAAGAGCATCTGTGAGAAGGCTAATCACGCGTGAATCTCGGTGAGAGACTTTTGGATCTGGTGATGAGTTTTCGCTTTCTCCTTTTCTGTCTTCTTTAGCGCACTCTTACAAACACGAAATCCGATCCTCGATACTCATCTGTGAAATAAATAATAATTAATAAACATGCAAAAAATACTTAGTGAATTCAATGATATATATTGATTTCTTATATTTAAGCGAATACTACACATTGATGGATCGAAACACCGGGAACGTAAAAAACTAAATAAAAACGCGATAAAATCCGTAAAATTCGTTTTTTTTTCAATAAGTTCTACATAGCAATGCGTGCAGCGCTATGTTTAATTACCGAGAGGTGCTTTTTAAAAGTGCTTAACTTCCCTGTTCTACTCCTCTCTTCTGCAGCAATACAGCAGGCTAAAATTTTCTACAAAAAATAAAGAACTAAGCTTTAAGTCAAATATGTTAGCAAAAACAACAATACTCTAATGAGTACAGCTGCTATAATTAGCAGCTGTACTTGACTATAGCTCGAATCCCGCTCGCATTGAAGGGCAGCGTGCCCTATATTATTCCAAATTCCAACGGCGAATAGTAGTAGCTCTGCATTACATCTCTGCCTACTCCTTTGGAGTATACAGGCGCAATGGTAGTGCTAATATAAAGCTAAAATCCACCCAAGCGAGTAAAATATAAAAGGTTGCGAAATACACGTTTTAAAGAGCAAAGGCCGAGATATTATGTCGGCTAGTATTTCCATCCTTGGTGTTACAAGATTTACTTTGGAATAATGAGATTTGTCCCCGTCATTATTATACCTAAAGGTCCGCAGTAATGAGGAGACTTGTCTCCAAAGTATAATTGGGGTTGTGACAAATCTGAGACGTAAAAAAAATAAAAAAAATAAAAATTGATTTATTGGTGAATGTAGAGAGTTGGTGTTGGTGAATGTAGAGAGTGAACGTAGAGTTTTACTCTTAAATTCAGTCTTCTTGCCTAATACCTGGGTTTAGTAACCGCAAGCGCAGCCTGTTGATTATGAGGTCCTAAAATCGATTCTTGTGTCTTAACAACACTCATTATGATTTTCTTCTCAAAAACATGTACTTATAGCTTAGTAGTTTTGTATAACGTTAGATGTTTTTAGTGAAACAAGATGATTGGTCTAAAGTGTACATGCTGATGAATACAAAGGGCGGCCGAATTATGTAAACTCTTGCGCTCTGGTCTTACGAAAATTCAAGACGAAGTTACCTTGGGTTAATCCGAAATTTAATCGTAAATATTTTCCAAATGTTCCACTATTATGACCTATCATTCTAGTAAGTAAAATAAACCTCACTCAATACATTTAAAGGGAGAAAAGACCTCTTTAATTATATCCAAGAGTACCTCGCTAAACTCTGAATGATACACAAAGGCAACAGTCAGCAGTCTAATGCGGCGTTTCCCCGCTTCCATCCCTTTTGTATCCACTGGATGTTTCAAACGAACACCTGTATTATCCCATAGCTCCGAGGCATAAGTAGTAGCGAGAAATAATGTAGGATCTGTTTTAGAATGTGCTGTTAGACTCTATCCACAACATATAAGATAGATGGCTAGAATATCTTGTCATCTCATTGAAGCAGGCGGGGTTTACCTGTGACAATAAAACAGGTTGTAAGGGCCAGGGTAGCGACATCTTTGGGTGACATCTTAATAAAATATATAAATAATTTATGTCGAAATTTATAGGTTAAGAATTTTATCTGTGGGCAATGTATCATAAGCCAAGCGATCACAACTTAACGCTCCGCGCGAAACCCGACTCGTGCGAGTGATGATCGGGCTCGAGCCGATCGAGTTTTAATTTACATTGCAGTTTTAGATCTATTTTAGTATTTTTTTTTTTAATTTCACGTTGAGATAGACTTCTTTTATTATTTAATGCTAAAATCAATTTAAAAATACTCAAAAAGTGCGTACATAATAAATACATGACGATGAGATGGACGAGAAACTCGAATCCGAGGAAAGTCCACAATCATGAGCAGAATCCATGGTATTAGTGCTCGTTATAAAGCCACGTACACCCTATTTTATTAAACATGGATATGTCGTTTTACACTGCGTTTGGAATCCGGTCGCGTGAAAATGAGAAAGCACGATATTCACAGCGGTCTCTTTCTATTTATTTCCTTAAGCAACATAATTTGTAATATTTCTGTAGGCTGACCCGACTCACAAGTCGTTCACTTCGTCTAACCTCCCCGAGGGACGTCAGTTCAGTAAGTTTTCACGTCCAAAGCACCGCCTGCCCTGGGCTAATCCTTGAAAACCACAACGGAGACACAGTCGTTAGTTGGTAATGAGATGTTGCCAAGTTCAGATATGAAAATTCTGTCACCAATCCAAGGTTAAGTTGAGGCGAATATATGGCAAGTTTTCACTAACTAAGCTACGGCTATGACCTCCTGAGACATCTTTTTTTAAAACCAATATTGCCAGACGAATACATCAACCGTAGGTCCCATGCTAAACAACGCTTGTATTATGGGTACCGTGCAATGAACTGGGGGCGATACCAGCATATAATCATCTATATTGATCACCTATATTGATCTGCTATATCTTTATGAAACATTCGTCACAAACGTTCGTGCTCATCACACACAGTTCTCCCCTACCGAGACCTGAGCCCGAGACCCCAGGTACAGAAATGGTGCCAACTGTGCCAATAAGCTTGTTTTTACGCTACTATGTCCAAAAATATAAATAAATAAATAAATACATAAATAATTATTTATTTATTTATTTATGTCCAAAAATACTACGTCGATAGAGTATTCAATTTACATTAATTGACGCGGAAAACATAATTAACTTGCTTTTCCATTAAAAGTACTTAATTAAAATAATCCAACGGGGCCCATTTACACTGCCGCGTTACGGCTCACAAGAGAACAACTTTTTTTCCAATTTTCCGGACCATTTACTTTGGGCCAAACCAAACATTGACAATTCTTGCCGTAAGTCCACCGCAGGGAGGGGTCCATTGGGTCCATTGTTTTTCCACAATACACGACGAATTTACTGCTTGTTCGTCCCCTTTTATCCACTGGGAAATGTGCAATCGTCTGTTTTTGTATATTTTTTTCCATATTAGCATTGCGTAGCTAGTTTATGTATGATTATTCTGTGAGGGTTCATATTTTTTTTCTTAACTGAGATGATACGGATAGTAAGGGGTGTGTGGGTTACAGGCCGCTGAGTTAAAGACCGCTGAGTAAAAAAACCGCTGAGTTACAAAACGCCGAGTTACAGACCGCTGAGTTAGACCGCTGAGTTACAGACCGATGAGTTACAGACAGCTGAGTTACAGACCGCTGAGTTACAGACCAATGAGTTACAGACCGCTGAGTTACAGACCGCTGAGTTACAGACCGCTGAGTTACAAGCCGCTGAGTTACAGACCGCAGAGCCATTAAAAAATATCTAGCAAGTAACTCGGCAGTAACTTGATGATTCTTTTTATGATGCATTTAAATGGTACCTGGGAGGGTTAATTCTTTAAGCCAGTTTTTTTTTTGGGTTTAGTTTTCAGTGCTAGCTTAAACGCTATGTCAAATTGGTATTCCATTTACACGTTTATTGGCTACAGCTATATTGTCCAGTCGATATACAAGTAAAGTGACAGCAGGTCAGTCGATTGGTCTATTAATATATTCTATGGGAGTTTTCAAAGTCCGTCTCAGTGTAGCTAGTCGAATAAGTTTTATAGGCCAGATTTAGCCGAGTCCGCTGAACATCAAATTTGCTGTTTTATAGGTCAATAACAGACGCTAAGTTTTCTGCTAAACTTATGCTATGGAACCTCATGAAAAAACTTTATTTGCGTGAATGACAATATGCCTCGCTCTCAGCCCGCGCGTGGGATGTTCTCGAGGCTGCCTCGTGGGACTACGCAGCGATCTAGAAACGGCTGTTAAAATGATAACTTTTATTTCGTTAAAGGAAAAATAATCTCCGATTTGACAGCGCCGATTATTTCCGGATGTCACTCATTCACCAGAAACCTTTGACTATGGGGCGTCTCCATATAAAAGATGCACGGAATACAATAAAAAAATCCAATTTCCTTCGCAGGATATAGTGGTTTAAATGTGGCACTGGAAATTCAATTCTTAGAACTCGGGGTGATTGAATTATGTTAATTGGATTTTCATACTTTCACTCGAAGGTAAAATGAAGGGTCATGACTTGAAATTATCTTATTCTTAGAGTCGCTACTTGGTTAGGAAAACTGTGCAATAATTTCTTAATAACGAATAGCACTTCTGTCACTATCACGTTAATGCACATGTCAAGCCAATAGACGATTAGTTCTGTGTCCATAGATACGGTATTGTTCTGTGATATAATTAAATAGTAAAAATACACTATAGACAACAAAGACTCGGCAACAACACGAACTTTCATTTACCATTTTATTCTACTAAAAACATCACATCCTGAAACCCCGAAGAAACTACAACGCCGGAGGCAAGGCAGTTCACCTACAGTAAACATTTTCTGGAAAATATTGTGTAATAGTCCATGTCTAAGTACGGTCGACTAAATTGAGAGTACTATGTGTGTGTACGCAATTACTCACGGTGGCAGGAAAAGTAAGTGATGTGTGAAAAGTCGGGCAACATGTGACGTACATGGGGCTCATTGCGCAAAAAAGTCTGGCGTGACAGGTGACACATGGTCATTCAGAAAGGGTATACTATGCCTGGAACCTGTCCTTTATTTAGCGCATTTGTAATCATTATCAGAATTTCGTTAAATCCATTAAAAAAAGTCTTAGTGAATCACCTTTTTCCTTTAGACTGAGGATGGATTATACATAGAGATTTTTCCCTTTACCACAAAACGCTCTATGGAAACACCTTTATGACTAAAATCATGTATTTCTTTTTTTTAGATTGGAAATCGGCTACAAAATAGTGCCATTTTTGCCAGTATCGAGTAAAATATCCGTCAGCGTTGTTTTAAATATAAATACTCCTGATAAAAATAATGATGTCGATCAGAAATTCTGTGTAAACTTGACTAAGAATTTACCGGGCATCTTAGGAGAACAAGAAGTAGAAAGTATTTTATTTTCATTTCCTTCACTCGTGCACGTTTATGAACACACAATGGTTAATATCCCACTGAATTACACATTTTACATAAAAACATGGAACTGGTATCAATACTGTTATTTTTATATAAGGTCTTATATATTTCCATGACGTACGGGCCTGAGTTCAATTCCACCAGATTAAGTTAGGTATACATTGCTAGGAATTTCGGCTTTGCGGCCCCTTATTCGATAAGCAAACGCCAATGAACCGTGCTTTTGATATTTGTAGGCTAGGTGGTCTGAGGAACCCAGCGAGCAGAATGTATATTTATACGAAGGAGGAACCAACTTTTCTCAGAAAATATATATATTTGTATCTAATATTTTGGAAAAAAAGTAGATGTTAATTACATTATTACTGAAAATACTTAAGTAATTATTTAATCACAAATGGGTTCAAGCGCCATTATTTTTATAGAAAATCTTTCAGAAAGATTGGTCGACGCAACCGCAACCCAAGGGCTGGGTATTTCCTCGCTCAGCGAGTAGCTTTGGCTATTCAGCGAGGAAACGCGGCCAGCATCTTGGACACGCTGCCGCATGTGCCAAAATTTTAACGCTTTTTGTAAATATTAGGTAGCTTTTCTATACTCTTTTTAATTTATATTAGTTTTGTATAATAATTTTTAATTTTCATCACAAAACTGATCTTTAAACAAACAACCTTACTGAATACCGAATTTGTACACCCTTCAAAACAATGAAGACTTGTTAGTCTACTCGCCTCGTTGTAATGAAGGCTTAACTTTGTTGGTAAGTCTTTTGAATTTTAAAGTAATGGAAACTAATTGGGGAAAGATAAATGTTTTCAATTTACTTAAGATAAATATTTAATTATTTTATGCACGGTTTATTGATGTATAAATCGACATCGTTAAGTATTATTATAATTAAATGTTGATGCCATATGTTACTTGCCATATAAGTAGTTTTGGCTCTTGAAATCCCAATGACTGATGATCTTCAGGATCGTCCTTTGATATAAGCTAAAATTATTTTACATATCATAATCATTAGAAAAGGGAAATTAGTTAACCACGCAGTTCAATTGTCACTAAAACTTAAGACCCCACCGGTGCATCGTAGAGAGTGAACTAAATAAGCATACCTAACGTAAATTTTATCCGAGTTTTTAAAAACGGAATGAGTGCTTGCGTGCTGACTCGAATAATTTGTATGTGTAAGAAAACTAAAATATAAATTGAAAAAGGTTTTTTTCTATTAAAATCTAGAACCAAAACCATAAAAGGATACTAAATGTGGGCAACAAGAGGGGTCTATTAAATAACAAACGAATACTTAAAACAAAACAGTCGCGGAATGAAAAGGTTCGTCAGTTTGAATGCAAGCAAAAGTCGTCTTTAATCAAGAACCGTAATGCCAACATTCCAGTGCAAGAAACAGTACTGCCAATATTTCAATAAATGTTGCGCGTTTTTCATAACACGGTTTTGACGCGTTTTTTATAGAATAGAGGTTTTGCTTATATACCGACCAGTCAATTATAGAATGTTGAAAATATAGACACTGGCAGAACTGACTATTTGTAGCCGATTGCCAAACTAAAGAAATATGAAGGAAAGAAAATGAATGCAACGTTGACATTGACAGACTGGGACTATCTATACAAATAAATAAAATTGGAGTGTCTGTTTGTAATATTAAAATAACCGCTTTACACGGTACATATACCAAAACAACATTTTGTACAATTTTAGTCTGTCTATCTGTCTGTTTGTTCCGCCTTTCTCTAAAATGGCTGGACCGATTTTGACGGGACGTTCACTGGCAGATAGCTGATGTAACAAGGAGTAACTTAGGCTACTTTTATTTTAGAAAAAAACAATAGAATCTCACAAAAAAAAATTAAACCAATGTTGTTTTTGTTAAATACCACGCGGACGAAGTCGCGGGTAACAGCTAGTAAGTTCTAAATATCAGTAACAAAAAGGATATAATCACTATAGTCCGGTCAATTTAGACCAAAAAATGAGAGTGAGGTTACATAAAGTCCCAACAAGCTGAATTTCAGTGAAATTGTTCAAAATATAATTATAAACAATGTCTAAAAGTTCCCCATCATTCCCCTGTAAGGCAAAAAATTTATTCAAGGTCAAAGGTCAAAAAAATGATTTTTTCGCGATTTTCAGCAAAACGGTAAGTTTTATCATAAAGTACCTCAGACAAATATTGTAGATCATAAAATTATCTATAAAAAATGTATCAATACTTTTTTCTTACGAGCCACCGTTTCTGAGATATAACGATTCAAAAAGTTATAAAAGTTGTTATCGTCATAATATGCATGAGTACGCCACGTATATACATACATCTAGAGTTGTTATATGTTATATATATATATATATATATATATGATGATGATGATGATGTGATGTTGTTATATATATATATATATATATATTATATATTAAATGTTTAAATATTTTTCTATCGGTCATTGTAACTTATACTTACAAAAAAACTACCTGTTTAGATAAGCATCGATATGCATGTTTCGTTAAAAATACTAAAAATAAAAAACAAGTTCAATTAGCTTGTCTTCCTCCAACCTCAGTTGCTGCTCACCAACATCTTTTTCGAGTATATTACCAAGTTCAAGTGTGGCTTGGTTATCAGCTAGACCCTACAGACTGGGGTTGGAAGTTGGTCAACAATATATTAGAGCCAGTTCAAACTTTACTTCCACCTGCGCCGGAAAAACTGCTGAACACTATTTTTTGCAACTGCAAAAAGGGATGCAGTGCTAAATGTGGTTGCAAAAAAGTCTGACTGTCTTGTTCTTTGGCATGCACAAATTGTCAAGGCCGGTCGTGCTCTAATATTGAATCACAAACAATGGAGGATTCGTTTGACTCCGACGAAGTATCACAAATTGTCAAGGCCGGTCGTGCTCTAATATTGAATCACAAACAATGGAGGATTCGTTTGACTCCGACGAAGTATCATGCGATACATCGCTATTGACGCAATTTATTTGCATCCAAAATGAAGATGAAGAAGAAGCAGGAGAAGAAGAACAAGAAGAAGAACAAGAATTTGAAACTTACGAATAAGACGAATAAACTTCAACACTTTTTTTTAATTTACATCGCTTTTATCTTTCCCAATCTTTAAAAATTCCGTTATTATGCAATAGTTTTACATTAAACAGAATCACAACTGACCCGTGGAGTAGGCCTACTGGGGAAACCACGTTAAAAAAACGCGCTAAGTACACTACCTCATAGGTGGCGTGGAAACGTGTGCATATTATGACGATAACAACTTTTATAACTTTTTGAATCGTTATATCTCAGAAACGGTGGCTCGTAAGAAAAAAGTATTGATACATTTTTTATAGATAATTTTATGATCTACAATTTTTGTCTGAGGTACTTTATGATAAAACTTACCGTTTTGCTGAAAATCGCGAAAAACTCATTTTTTTGACCTTTGACCTTGAATAATTTTTTTTCCTTACAGGGGAATGATGGGGAACTTCTAGACATTGTTTATAATTATGTTTTGAACAATTTCACAGAAATTCAGCTTGTTGGGACTTTATGTAACCTCGAATGTCTAAATAGACCGGACTACTAGGTTTATAGTAAAATATAAATGGCAGGTAAAACGATTAGATAAGAAAAAAAAAGTTACTTTGTTCTGAGTAAATTTGAAATTTGTTCTGTGCCATAGTTTAAAAAGGTAACATGTGTTCACGGACGTTAAATGTCTCAATTTGAAAACTAACGAACCTTATATTCCACTACTGTACATGACGTCATAAAGGTACCCATCTCATCTCAAGTGTACACTAAGATCTCACATTTCAGGTGAAATTATTGTTATAAACAAGAGTTATTGCAAAGGTGCGCTACGGGCCATTAACCTCAACAAAATCTCTATTGCCTTTGAAAATATCTAAACAATATCCCAAGCAAATGGTGGTAATAAATTTGGTACGCTGACAGCGTATGTAACAAATTGGTTGTCGCTAGCATTACAGCGTGAAGAATGACGTCACACCACAGGAGGGCTTGCTAATGGGGTATTAGGTTTATTTACGAATAAACCTGTATACACAAGATACATATTAAAGTCAAAATCAAATCGTTTATGTCGTATAGGCCTACGGGGGCACTTAGAAATTGTCATTAATTTTTTTTATCTTAACTCTACAACCGGATCGGAACGCGACCTCAACTGAGAAGATCAGGCGAGAAACTCAGCGGGTTTGTATTTCTTTTTAATTGTGATCATAGGTCTCTTATAGTTTGAATTCGAGATTTCCTAGCTTTGAATAAATCTCCAACAATATTAATATAGTAATTTTGTATACAATTATTGTGCGGAGGTATTAGGGATTTATTTAGTTAACTGTCACTCACAAGATAAGAATATATTTAGAGGGAAAGGGAGGTATAAGGTAATGTGAGTTTGAATTCATTTACAATAATAATAATATAGTAATTTTGTATACAATTATTATGCAGAGGTATTAGGGATTTAATTAGTTTGGATAGCTGTCACTCACAAGATAAGAATATATTTGAAGAGAGAGGGGGAAAGGGAGGTGAGGAAATGTAGGAGAGAGAGACTATAGCAGATTGTTTTAGTGAGATTAAAATATTCAGAAAACATTCCGAATGTAACTCGCCCCCTTGATTCACAACCTTACGACAAGTCTTGTACCGACCGATTCAGTTATTAATTGAAACTTGCATTATGAAATGTACTATGTGAACACAGCGAGTGGTCGAATCAAACCATTCGGTTGCGTAGTCGTATCGAATGTTCGATTCGGTCATGAAGTACGGCTCAGAATGACGTCGTCGAAATGAGAAGATCTCGGAACGAATCGATTCGGATACGTTTCGAAACGTTCTGAATTAAACAGCTGTACTATTCACCTACGGCACGTCAAGTGCGAGCTAACTGTATAGTTTATAGTCTACCGAATTTAGACATTTTGCATGGAGAATTGAAAAGCGCCTCCAGCGGACGGTATTTAAAACTTTCAATTCTTCATACAAAATGTCTAAATATCGGTAGACTATAAAGTATAAAGTTAGTCAACGAATAATCCCGCACTTGACGTACGTTTATAAACTACGTTAATTATTCCCACCCACCATTGTTAACTAAGATCAACATATCGGTAGCTATCAACAAGGGTTGAAATGTGAACCGAAATGAGCCGTAGCTAAATTGATTGACGTAGGTTTACGGTATTGGCCAAAGGGTCAAAAGGTCAACATCGACAAATACATTGTAATAGTCACACAGCTTGGCAGGAACACAGAATACTTTATAGATAAGACGGTCAAAAAACATAGGTGTAAACGAAGTTGTGAGCACGGGCGGACATAGATAAATAACCTTCAAGGTATCCTCACTCAAATATTTTATTCATAGAATGACATCCCTCAAACTCCGGGAAAATTTTGTATTTGGGTGTGTAATACGAACCATTAGCTGAGGTCGCAATGTTTTCGAATTTAGCCGTGTTTTTGTTGGATACGTGTTCCGAGCTATTGATTTCGTATACACGGTCTATTTGTGGCAAGTATCGGTAAACAGGATAGTGGTTTATTTGTACATATATAATTTGTTCATGTATGTGACGTTGATGGACTTCGGACGTCATTCGAGAACTAGTTAAGTTTTCTCGGACATGCAGGCTTTTCTTCACCGTAAGTGATTTACGATGAGTTACGAGTGATTTAGCAAGTGAAAATTAGTTTTTTTTTTTTAGAAAAGCCTTAGTTATTTTGCTAACTTCAAGTGGAATGTTTTTCTTTAAATATCAACCATGGGAGATTCTATGCAGGCCTAATACGTAGACTAGGCCTAATAAATCCTCCCTAACCCTAAATAGTAAAGTTGAGGATACCTTACTGATAAATTACCGGACTTCTTGGGAGAATTGTAAAAGTCATGTTTTACTATTTAGTTTTATTTTCCCACACTCGTGCACGTTTATGAAAACAATAGTTAATATTCCGCCAAAATTACACATTATATTAAAAAAAACTCATGTTCCACAAAATAAAACACAATTACCTTTCTCTGCGACTACCCCCAAAAAGTCCAAGTGAGAATTACTCTTGACTTACCGATTTGACCGGCGCTGTACTGTTGACCACTTTTTAATTTTTTCTTTATCAGGATAGGTTGTTCCAGCGATTACTCCATACATCCAAAATCTCAAGCTTTATTTTTACTAATAATAATAATAATACCCCAATTGACCCCAGCAGTTGGCTAACATAACATTAAAATTCTCAAAAAGGGCCTCTAAGTGTTGGACCCGTGTCCCCGCGCATGCCTTCCAATAATCCGGGTATAGCCCGTGTGTAGAGAGACATAATATAATAATACCAGCCCTTTTTAACGCCTCACTGCTGGGCACGGGCCTCCCCTCAATGCGAGGGGGATTAGGCCATATTTTACTGCTGTATAATATATCACATTTATACAGTGTTAGGGTTTCTCATAACGAGACATGAGATTATGAGGTCACTACACATAATGGGTGTTATAAAACAAAGCCGATAATATTTGGGCCATCAATATGGATATTGATGTATGAGAAAGGTCACATCTATTATCTTGTTTATATATTTCATACAAAGTGTTTATATTCCATATTAAGTATGCCATTTATTATACGAGTCTTCTATTCACGTATCATTAAATGTCAAAGTAGGTTATGTTTAGTAGAATAATACTACTCAAATTGCCATACCTTGGACTTATGATTGACTATTTATATAATGCCGTTCGACGGCCTGATTAGCGCATTTGGTAGTGACCCTGCTTTCAGTGCCGAGAGTCCCGGGCTCGAATCCTGGTAGGGACAATCTTTGTGTGATGAGCGAAATGTTGTACTTAAGTCATGGATGTTTAATATCTATATAAGTAATATATACTGGGTTCGCTCCCAGTCCATTGCATAGTGCCCATACTACAAGCGTTGCTTAGTGTGGAACCGTATAGTTGGTGTGTTCGTCTGGCGGTATTTATTTATTTATTAATGATTATTATAGTTGGCAAAGTCCAAAATCATTGGCCACACAGTCTATACTTTCCATGTGGCCAATTTAAAAATAATCCAATAATGACCTTAAACATTAGACTCTCCTATGTCATAGACAATTGTGGCCTTCATCAAAATATATACACACATTAATAGCTTTAGGAGATTAATAATAATACACAAATTATTAATGAAATAATTTAATTTAGAAAAGTGACACAAAGGAAAAATAAATTAGTAGTTACATCGTTTCTGTCAATACAAGAGTTTATTACTACCGTTTTTGCTAATGTGTCTTAAATAAGTTTAATACTAATTAAATAAAATTAATTCTTATACATTTATTCAGTTTTAATTTATTAATGAAATGTACTTATCTTTTACGTTCCACAAACTTTTTCTATTTAATATACGTAATTTCTAAGTAATTAATTACTTTTTACAAATATTTACAAAAGAGTTATTATATCTATCTATATTAGAACTTTGTACAATATTATATAAAACTTATATCATTTTGCAGTAGCAATTTATATATAAGTTCACAATGAAAATGTTACAATTTACATTTATTTGGATTAATAATTTGCCAAATGATTTAAAATGTAAATATTATTTTACTATTTAATAAAAGTCTTAATACTTGTTTTGATTGGGAAATATAATTTAAATAGTAGATCTTCTTCAAACATCATTTCAAACAATTATTTTAAGTACAACATAGGGAAAATTGCAAGAACTTCTATATAAATTTGTGTGTTGTTTAACATTACGACAATTTATGACTCACCCCATTTCTCCACTGACAACTCAACCGCCTTAAACAAGTATATCAATAAAATAAACATACCTACGATTAATTATAATTTTATGTTGAACATTCACATATTTCACACAACCCTTGTGTTGTGTTGAACATGAAACTTTGTAGGTACCTCACTGCGTTCTAACAATGGAGGCTTATGTTGAAAATATAAAGGTATTGTTCTGATGCATGCCATAAAATATACAAGCGTCATTGTTGAATTATTGAGATAATTAGCTTTAAGGAAGCGTTTGTCATCATAGCTAACTGATAAAAATACAGTTAGTTACTTGGACTTACCTACATTGCCCTTCAACTTTTTTTAGTATATTTTGTCATTGCTTAATTATATTTTTATGTTTTATTAATAACGGTCCGATTGGGAATTTACACGGCTACAGGCACGTGACGTCACCGCCATGATATAGCTCGCGTGCGACAGGGAAAGAGTGCGACCCTACTCGCTTTTACTTTAACCAATATCATGCAAATTACGGAAAATCTTGTTGATGGGTTACCAAAATAAACTATCCACCAATATTTATTCTATAAAATCTTAAAAAGTTTCACTCCCAAAATTTTCGTAGCACTTTACCAAGTTTGTGCACAAAGGATTATATTAGCCAGGCGACTCGACTGCCGTCTCTCTCCGCGATGACCTCATCGGGTGGTGACACATTGCGTTCAGTTGAAGCGGACGCGGAAGCGGGCGCGGGGATCGCCACCTCACTCACGCGCCGGCGCGTGTGTGACCGCTGCGGCTCCCGTCATGAGGCACAGTCTATTCGGGCGCAGATCGCCGCACTGAGAAGAGTAGCTGCAGCAAGAGCGATTTGCACACATGCTATGACTACAAGATCACGGGATGATGCTATCATGTCGTCTTCTGTTGGGCCGTCACTGTGAAAAACAATATGAAATAAATAAAAGTAATTGTCCCGGAGTAGCGAGCCGGAGTATGAACCTGCATTTCTTGTTTACAAGGCAAACGCTCTACCAATTTGCCTATTAATACTTTTATGATGATAGATTAAATTAAACATTTCTATAGTAGGTAATAGTAGATGTTTTTAGTAGCCTCGCTAGTTTTATCAACTAAGCAGAATACGTACTAGGTCATACGTACCCATGATCTAAACCAGGTGGATCCAAGATAGTTCTACAGCATTGCACGACCAGGGCTATGAGTAGACACGCAGCCGCCGCCCATAGCACGCTCGCGGCGCCCGCTCCCGCGCCCGCTACGCCCGCCACTGCGGTCCAACCTCGAGACGTTTGTATTGATACCGCTGTGGAAAAAACTACGTTATTTTTATTGTGGAAAATTGTATTTCAATGGTTTTCATCAAGTAATGAAGTGTGAAAAGAACTATAAATTGCCTCAAACCACTTAAATTAATAAACGAGTCCGTTTGTTATTAGTTAGTAGTAGTTAGTTATTTAAATTTGAAAAGTTGTTAGTTATTAACAACTTTTCAAATTTAAATTTTAATAATAATGTTACAAAAGGCAAACAAGTAATTAAGTGTGACCAAAAATTAAGTTGTTCAAAATGAAATTGATGAATAAAGTCAATGTACCCATTGTCCCAATGTCATACTGGTGAAATTCAGTTTATATTAACAAACAAAATTGACAACGATGAATTCCAGAGGTATTTTCTTGTAGATTTCACATAGGAAAGCAAATTTTATCTCGGTCATTTGGCAATCTTAGTTCGAATTAAAACTGTAGGATTCTTATCTTGCTTCCTGAAATACGGCCTTGGGTTACCCGTAGCTGTTTGGCCCCTTGAATCTTAGTTAGCTGTTTTTCTATCTCAAATTGATAGCATGACTATAAATACTATTGCAAAATTCATAATAATGTTAGTATTTAAAATGAAATGGGAATTCATTTGTTTAGTTAAACGCATGCAATATAAAAAAAAAATACAACCAAATTGAGAACCTCCTCCTTTTTGAAGTCGGTTAACAAAATAAAGAAGCTTTTCACGTCCAATTAGATCTCACTATTTCGAGATTAGGTCTCCTAATGCTTCTAATAGAACTCTAATTGTGGGGAGCCAAGTAAAACATTTAGGTGCTTTGCGGCTTGGTTTTTACGTAGACTTCAAAAATGTTTTGTGAAGATTTGGAAAACGTTTTTGTGAATCGATGAAGTTTTAACTTTCAAGTGTTTATATTATTCAAAGTAGGAGCAACAAAAATGTGTCATAAGCAGCTGAGACGAGAAGAAAGAGACAAAATAGCGTAACGTTTTCTAGAATAATGAACTCTCTTAAAAAAAATATGAATTTTGTGACGCAAACGTGTGATAGAAATTCTTAGGGCACGATACATTGAATTAATTGGCATACTGTGATAATGGATAGCCTTGATAATGCCAAAAGGTAAGGCAGATGATGAGCTCTTAAACACTTGTTTCAAATTCATCATCAGCTTTGAAAATATATTTAGAACTAGCTGCGCCCCGCGGTGTTGCCCGCGATTAAAAATGATGTCCTTTTTACCGTGATAAAAAGTAGCCTATGTGCTATTCCAGACTATAATCTATCTCTGTGCCAAATTTCATCTAGATCCGTTCAGCCGTTCTGGCGTGATTGAGTAACAAACATCCATCCATCCATCCAAACTTTTACATTTATAATATTAGTGGGATAAACATTTTGAATGTTATTTTGGCAGCTGGTAGTAACATCCGACCATTTTTAAAAGCTAAATCATTTTACGAAAAACATGAAATAGGAAATTACTTGAACCCCTTAAAAGGATCGATGCAACAAAACATCAAACGGTGACCTTTACCCACCAGTCCTTAAGAATTATTGAACAATATTTTGTTAGGAGATCTTGTCAATTTTACTTATGATAAGATTTAGATAAGAAATCTATTCTTCAGTGTAATGAGAAACGATATGAGCCCTTAAAATATAAGCCATATGAGCCATGCATTTTTTTTGAGATGTGCGCCGTTATTATCAACTCATGATAATATTAAAACTGAAGAAGCAATCAAATTACGTGTCGAATTGATAACGTCTTCCTTGTTTTTTTCGTCGGTTAAAAATATACATTTCTATGTTACTAATATACTGT
Source organism: Pheosia gnoma (assembly GCA_905404115.1). Lineage (NCBI taxonomy): Eukaryota > Metazoa > Arthropoda > Insecta > Lepidoptera > Notodontidae > Pheosia > Pheosia gnoma. Next base: position 1,347,935 of record FR989902.1, read on the forward strand.
ATAAGGGTTTCACTGGAAGCTTCCAACGCTATTACAGAACGCAATACGGTCTACTATATTAGCCTGATTAGCGCAGTGGTAGTGACTCTGCTTTCTGCGCCGAGGGTCTCGGGCTCGAATTCTGGTAGGGACAAGCTTTGTGTGATGAGCACGAATGTTTGTACATGAGTCATGGATGTTTAATATGTATATAAGTATTATATATACTGAGTTCGACCTCAGTCCATTGACGGTACCCATAACACAAGTGTTGCTTAATGTGGGACCGTATAGTTGGTGTGTTCGTATGGCGATATTTATTTATTTATCATGCCTTTATATTTAACAGTTGAAACAAACCTGCCGCTAACACGCTGACGCCGCCAGCAGGTATCCCCAGCCCCATGTTGAACTTCTGCCTCTCTTCTATGAACGCCACACTCCCCATCACCATGGCTGATATACCGCATACAATCTGTATAAGCAATCGTAAAACATCGTTGATTATACTGAATAGTTTACTTATGCAACTGTTGTATCACTAAAAGGTGGCTACTTTTGCTCTATTTTTAACAGTGCCCTCATCCGATGATATTAAAAGCTTTAATTGAAAGTTGTACTCTCCAGTGATATTAAAAACCTTATTTAAAATTTGTACTCTAGTACAATACTGAGTTCATTGCAGGCTGGAATATATTACAAATAAATATGACAATAAGTCATAATTTATTGATATCTTATATTTACGCGAATACTACACATTGAAATAAAACTAATCTTACGGTATTTATCACGTTTATTAAGGTGGAAGTGCAAGGTCAGGGCGCGAAATTCAAAATGTTAATGGTTTTTATTTTTTTACGAAAAATTTGGACAGGACAAAACCATTGACATTTTGAATTTCGCGCCCTGACCTTACGCTTCTCCCTTAACTCAAGACAATGTGAGCACTTTCCGCATAGATCGGACCGCAAACAACAACTAAATATGAAGGTACCCCAGTTAAAAATATGAGACTAGGACGTCAAACACCTCAGTCCTCCCGTGACCCTGGTAGCTGTAAAGCAGCCGATGACACTTGTCCGTGCGTCTTGTCGACCGACGATAGAATGGAGATGGGGGAATTAATTCGTGTAATTCCGTCGCACACTCTCCGAAATGTATTCTGTAGAAGACTGATAGGCTGGCAACCCTACGTCGGTGATCCAGGCTCTGTAGCTTGGCCTGCACTAGGGTCTCGTTGCCAATGAGCCTTCTAGCCCGCCTGTCTATGGAGTCCAAAGCCTCCAGCTGATACTTAGCAGACCCATCTCAGAGATGGCTGCAGTATTCCATGCACGATCGGACTTGAGCTTGGTATAAATTTAGAAGCTGTCCCGGCGTGAAATACCGCCTGACCTTCCCCAGGATGCCCAACTTCATAGCAGCTAGTTTGGCTTTGGACTCAATGAAGGAACCGAAATTGTAAATTTTGAAATCTTCTATTCATAGAGTATTCTGTACGCTGCAATTACGTTATTTATAATTACTCACAACGAGATAATATTCATATAACTTTATGTGGGTTAAAGATATACCTACCTTCTTATACATCCCAAAGGAATTTCGAAAATTACCGTCTGAATTTCCTCTACAGCATTCTGAAGGACAATGTAAAGCTTCAAGTTTATAACACAAGATTCTACTTAATTATGCTATATTAGACGCTCTGGGTAATGTAATAAGCTCTTAAGGTGGTATTTTGCATCTAGAATCTGATCTCAGATGTATTATAAATAAGCTAAGAGTACTCCAATTTTAAAAAAAAACTGTGTGAGTAAAATTATGTTGAACTAGCTGCTACCCGCGAATTCGTCCGCGTAAAAAATTATAGCAAAAAATAACATTTACTAAATAAAACACCTCGATAACTATGTGTGATCAAAGTACTCTATAAGCCCGATCTAACGGATCCAAACTCAGTGGGTCTATTCCATTCCGCCAGAAATTCAAATGATCATCTTCGGGCTTCATCATCAGATCAGATAGGATAAAACCGGAAGATCGCCATTAGAACTATCGAGTTCGAGGGAATCGAAAATGTATCAAGGATCGCTGAAATTGTTGTTACTTGTGCCACTTGTAATGTTATCCCCGGACCACAACGAATTCCAAATTTAAAAATTATTTTATGTTTCATAAAAATCGGATTATTCGCATGAGAGGTTATAGATGAACCTTTTCTAAGTCTAAGATTGTTATATTAAAATAAAAACCCGACGATAGAAACCAATTCATTATTGTACTTTAAAATATACAGAGATCATAAGATATAATAGAAACGTCTGGTTAAAATCCATCTAAAATCATACTCAAGTTCACGTTTAGCTACTCATTCATTGCCATCCAAGTCTCGAGCCCATTTAAAGAGTATTGGCTTCGTACCAGCTATACGCTCAGTTCGTTACAGGCTATAATCGGATTCAATATTGGCTGAAGAGTTTGGGACCGTTAAATCAGATTTCGTGGCATCAAAAGAGAAATAAAAAAGGCTTCTAAGAAATGGAATTGGTCGATTTTCACTTAGCAGAATAAATATGTTATGGAGTAGGCGGTTACTAGTAATTTTATTAGCGGTAATTTACAATTAGCACATTATACGGGTTCATGCCATGTTTCGTTCGTCTTTTATTTTAATTAATGAGTTCAAAACAATCGTGAAAACTGAACTATGTCATAAAGGTTAGTACAGAATCTTGGATTCCCGGCCCTGATGCCCAGGGCCTTAAATAACGGGCTACCCTCGGGGTCGAGGACGACTGGGGTGTGGGCCCCTGACGTCCGGTGACGATGACGACTCCTGAGGAGGACGGCGGCGGGCGTGGCTCCCCGCCGCCGTGCGCAGCGAGGGCCTAGGGGGAGCAAACATCTGCTCCCCCGAGACGGGCCCCCATAAGGGGGCGAGGCACAAGAGGGGCACCGGTGCGTTCCGTTTGGAGATCCCGGAGCCCCTCCAACATGTGTCGAAGGCGGCCACCGGGGGGGTTTTAGTGGGTAAGAATCCCACATAACCCGGCCCTCTCCCACACAGAGGCCGGGTATCTATCGAATATTTCCCCCCCGTCAACAAAAAAAAAAAAAAAGAATCTTGGATTATTTGGATGATAAAGCAGTTAGAGACTGATCGCTCTAATATTGCGCCTCGCATGGCAGCACACGGGAGCTTATTTTATTTTTTGTAACAAACATGGTTGTTAAATCAAAAGAGAGAGTTCTAAAAAAAATATGTAAAAAAAGACAAGCCCGCCGAGTTTCAGGCCGGATCTTCTCAGTTCAGGTCGCGTTCCGATCCGGTTGTAGAGTTAAGAAAATAAATAAATGTAAATGACAATTGGTAAGTGCCCCCGTAGGCCTTTAAGAAATAATTATTTGACTTTGATTTTGACTTTGACGTTGACGTTGACTTTGACTTTGACCTTGACTTTGACTTTGCCTTTTACTTTTGGACATAACTATGGACAATAAACTTATAATTCTATTAAAAGTCGCATAGTACCGATGCAATGGTGCACTTACTACACATTTTTGTCTTGCTTCAGGGGTTCAGAAAAGGAATTGATTGAGTTAAAGTATCGCAACAAATATTATTAACAATTGTTACTCTAAATAACAGTAGGGCAGCTAAAAGATGAATTAAGTACCTAACTCCGAACAATTACAGTACAATGAATATTCATCCCGAGAATTTTGAGTAATCTCGGGAAACTGTAATATTAACATTTAGTCATTGGTCGTAATTTCGTCCTTCTATTTGTTGAGGCTTGATTTTCATATTCAAAATGAAGGGCTATGAATAGAGTTAGGATCGGACTTTGTAAACTACTTAGATAGAAACCCCAACTTGGTATAATATCCCTCTTCAGCTTTTATTGTTTAGACCCAAAATGTGTAAAGATTTTATTTTGATAGCTGTATCAAAATAAACCCAGATCTATTTCAACTAGGTTTATTATCTAGATTATGTACAAGATTTTTTAGATGTAAAAAGAGCAACCATGGAGTTTCTTGCCCGTTTTTCTCCATAGGAACGGCATTCCGAACGGATGGTTAAGTTGTAGATTATCATTTTGTAACAATTTTGCCCATTCATAAGTTCTGTACTTAATGGTTTATATATGAATAAAACATATTCTGATTTTGATTCTGAGATATAGCCAAAATAATAGATACTACTACTACTATCAGCCGAAAGACGTCCACTGCTGGACATAGGCCTCCCTCAATGATTTCCACACATCACGGTCCTCCACCACTCGCATCCACCGGCTTCGGTCCATCGGTCCACCTTATGGGGGGCCGTCCTACACTACGTCTTCCGGTTCGTGGTCGCTATTCTAGACCTTTCTGCCCCAACGGCCATCGGTTCTGCGAGCCATGTGCCCTGCCCACTGCCACTTCAACTTTTAATTTTTTTGAGCTATGTCGGGTCGGGTACTTTAGTTCGTTTACGGACCCCCTCATTATTGATTCTATCGCGTAGCGAAACCCCGAGCATAGCTCTCTCCATTTCACGTTGAGCGACCTTGAGCCTTCTTATGAGGTCCACAGTAAGCGGCCACGTCTCACCATATGTCATCACTAATAATAGATGTGTATACAAAAATAAAATTATATACGAGTTTAAATCATGTCTATTTCTGTCTTATTGCTTATTTAACTTGCGAAATGATACTTGAGAAACATCTTTGTGGTGTATCTATTGACGCAGCTCTATACAGCCTTCATCGACAGTTATAATGTGAAGATTTATATACCAGATTCACGTGTGATGCTGTGTAATATTAACTGCGAAGTTGGGCGGAGAATATCGACAAATAATGAGAAAACTTCGACGTGTCCCCACAAGTTTTGGTTTATTACTTACTAAAACGAATAAGTTCTTCGTCGAATAAGATTAATCTCATTATTTTTACTCTCTTTGAATATGTTTTTTGATATCTGTTTTTGTGAGTTTAACGCGCTCAAAGGGGAGGATGCCATAGGTATTGCTTATTAAGTATGCCAAGGACAGCCCAACCCTTGCGTTTCAATTATTTTGAATACGTTTTCTGGTTTAATAAGAATGCCCCCTGCATTTAGCGAGTACTAATGAGTATTATGTCTTGGAATAGTAATGACGGCAAATGTGAATGGTCATGACCCGAGCACCTGTATAGCCTGGTGAAGCCGGCTCACATGACAAAATATGTGTACCTTATGGGTTCCATAGTGTGCACTGGTCGGAATTAAAAAAACACTATACATAGGTACCCACTTATTGGTCCTAGTCAGTTTTTTTTAAATACTTGGACTAATCACCCGGCTATTGACCCTTGAAATTTTAAAGAATAGATAAAGTCCGATACAGAATGTCGTCACTATTTTTGCATCAAAAATCAAAAATAAATGGCTTGTCTATAGTATCAGATAATAAAAATACTTACCTGTAACACCCGAAGCCTTAACACCAGCGCCAGTGGGTACCCGAACCCGTGACGGAATATCGTGCTGTCCCGCTCCCCCGTCAGCGGAGCCGCCGACTCCTTCCTTCGGGATAGCGCAGACTGCAACAATCAATCATTGGTTAGTTCTGAAAGAGTTTTCTTAAGCGGTTTTTGTGGGAGATGTAGTAGAACCTCCAGCCTTAAGAAAAAAAAATTAAAATGTCAATTTGTAAGTACCTCTTTTAACCGATACAATAGAAATTATTTGTATTGACTTTGACCTTTAGTTTGTAAATAGGTCTTTTCTAGTAGCCCATACCTGTTGTAGTAGCTATTGGAATACAATTGGGACATTATTATGACTCGCACTTAGCCGGCTCCGTATATGTAATAATTTTAGAAAAAAGAAATTCGTTTCGCATCGGCTAACATTAAACTTTTTTGTCCGTCTGTATTTGTATCATGGAATACGATTTGTACGATGTTATCATGATAATGGTTTATCATAAATATTTATTAAGTATGTACGGGTTCCCCTTATATTTATTAAGTATGTACGGGTTCCCCTTATATTTGTATCTCCGAAAAAATCCAGTAATATAATCGATTCGGATTTGATGTAATGATGAAGCGTGAAATGCGGATTTTTCCGCGCTGTTAGGTCAGGAAATATGCCAACATGTTTAGCAACATGTTGGAAGATGTGTCTGTTTACACTGAAGAAGATAGACTTAAGATCTGGTTTTTGGCTGGAAGTTGAACGGTGAAGTTATATTTTTTTTATTTTTCTGAAAATTATTTCTTGTGCATATAATGTGTAATATTAGTGGGATATTAACTATCGTGTATTCATAAACGTGTACGAGTGAAGGAAATTAAAATAGAACGGTAAACCGTGACTTTTGATTTCTCCCAAGATGTCTGGTAAATTTTCAGTAAAGTATCCACTGATTTACTAATAGCGGTAGGGGATTCATTTCATCATTGTCATCAACATTTTGATTATCATCAGGGGCACTTATATTTAATATAAAGAAGAAACATTTTACTTGACACTGGCAAAAATGACACTATTTTGTAGCCGGTTGTCAACATATAAAAAGAAGAAGAAGAACTTAAGATCTACTATTTTCGATCTCTTATTTTGTACGCAGAAATGCCAAAATGTACATGACTTTGTATTATTTATTATTCGGTATGCCAACATTAATAACTTTAATGAAAATCCCTTGAAACCATAATATATAAAAGTTAATTAATATCTGTTTCTAAGGTAGTCTGCAATGACAGGGTTACGTTGAAAAGCAAGTTTATGTATTCAAGTACTAGTTAATTTGACTAGATAATTACTTGAAATGCTTTTAAGTAATGAGGTAAGACGCTTGTCTGAAGTAATTAACAAATTGCTTTTAGACGAGTGAAGAGCCCCTTGATTTGGTAAAGTCTGAGATAAGAATTACATTTTGCAATCAAATTATGCTCAAGCGATGATATACTATTGTAGCGTACCTACCTCGCTACACTATTTTTTACACTGCGTTTATACACTACTAGTTGTGACCCATAAGTTTTAAATGTATATATGTTTTAATCATTAGACTTAAAACTTTGCTAGAATGATTATATGTTATGTGGATAATTTTCTTTCCAGCGCGTTTCAGGATTGAATGGGGAATTGTTAATTGTTCTCAGTGCGTCTGCAGCGCCATCTGTGTAGCTTGTGCGAGGTTAAAGAGGTCGCTACAGAATCTATTGTAATGTTTAGCAAGAAATATTTCCAAGATCTTATAATTATAACATTGTCGGCGGAACGAATAATGTTGACGACAAATCTCTGCCTACCCTTCGGAGAGTGCCATGCCGGTGTGATGGCGTTTATCATTAAGTTGTTTTTTTAATTATTTATTCCAAATAGAAATATAAGTAATAATATATCCATTTTGCTGATAGTATTTTATTATATGGTATGGTTTTATGGCTGAATGATCTTATTTCATATTGAGTCACAGTTGGTTGTTGTTTATAAGACTCCCTTTATCATGTATTACGCATCAGTTATGTTAAGAGGTACCAGGCAGTACCAGTGTACCTGGTAGAATCACTCAACGTTACCGTTTAGTCATCGAGAAAGCATGCTGTCACGGTTGTTCTTATTTATAAAATCTGTGGTGTGAGCGAGACGCAACATTAATTTGTAATTGAGCTACAGTTAACGCATGCGTAATACACTCGTTTACCACAGCAACCGTTCCCAAGCAAACCGATGTCGTTTCTCTAAATTATATAATCCCTGGTCCAGGAATGATTTGAACGTTAATTCAGAATCAGAATATTATTTTTCAGAAGTTGATTAAAATATTTTTTAAATCCATAAAGTTTTGTAAAGGGACCAACAACTTTAGTAAACTATAATAGATACATTATTTTTAATTTTCGTTCGTTATTTTGGGCTAGTTAATTTGTTATAAAAAAGGAAAGTTTTGTAGAAGTTTTTTTATAAAATATGTCTCGTTAATATTATAAGTAGATAAGTGTGTAAGTACTTTGGTGGCCAAAATGAGTGATTCAGACAGTGAAAATGAGAAGCCCAAAGAAGTCCAAAATAATTCCTCTGAATCCAGCTATGATGAAGAAGAGTTACCACAAGAGACTGGGGTGGAGGAGAAGAAAGATGGTCGCCTGGTTAAAACGGGTAAATTGACATACGTTTTTTAAACAGGGAACTGATATGATAAGACAAAATGCGATGCAGTGACAATCGCGCCATAGTTTCTCGCAAACAAATTGTAAAGTTTTTTTTATCCAAAATCTTGTATTGCTCTGTTAAAGAGTAATGTAAAGCCTCCATATTTTATAAAACCCGTAACAGAAGCCGTCTCCAAGTAAATTTCAGTGGTTTTAATGTTCTCAAAGTGCAAGCAACTTTAGCTGTTAAGGCGAGATTTAAACTTTATGAACATTTAGGCTGTTAAGTCAACTTGGACGTTATTCTGTGGGAACGCGGTCCCAGTTGACAATTTTTTATTTTTTATGTGGTTGAATGGAACCACTTACAATAAGTAAAAGTATACAATATAAATGTATGAGTATACTATTTAAGTCCAGTTAGGTACTGTTAAATAGAATAAAAAATACAAAAACTCACTCACTCACTCATGTTGTCACGTCACGGAATGGACACGTCAACTTTCTGTCATTCTCAATGTGTCGTTGAACGCCGTCTTATTTTTGGGATGTTTTTTATTGACGTGACAAATAAATGTGTACTTTTTTTTCTTGAATAATCCCAACATGTAGTACCTACTATATTTTTGCAATGTTTTAATAATAAAAATTTTCTTCCATAAATAGGTGGCAACCCTACCTCTGTCTCAGTAGACCGTGGTCTGAGTAGACTAATACCACAAACATACTTCGTTCAGGGTATAATTGCGGATAGCAAATACACAAAGACGGATAACTGAGTTGTCTCATTAGTGTTCCTTTCTAGCATCTCTAGCGAGCATGAAAAGGGTTTTATTGAATTAGTCCCCATCCTTGAGGGTAGGAAGTGTCATTGAGATTAAATTGTTTACTGGGGAACTTTTAACCTTTGACAAATTAAGCGATCGCTATGTAGACTATGTCGTAATACATAAGGTCTAACAATGAAAATGGGATTAACAAGTTAGTTAGATCTATCGCCAGACGAATACACCAACTGTACGGTCCCAAACTGCATGCCTTGTATTATTATTTGCCAGACAATGGACTGGAGGCGATTCAAAATTTGTCCTCACTAGGATTCGATCTTAGGACCCTCGGCGCAGAAAGCAGGGTCACTGCCAATTGTGCTATTGAGGTCGTCATACAATTATATACAGTACAATATTTTATCATGTAGAATAACCTTTTTTTGTTCAAAATTAATTATTAAAAAAAAAACAAATAACAACGTTGACACATGTCAAAGCCATAAAAATGTTTATTGTGCCATTGTACTTCATCGCATTTTAAAAAGTTACTTGGTAGAAGAACATTTTTGTGCTTTAAGATCAGTGGGTATCTGACTTGATTCTGTAATTTAAAACAAATAACTAAGGTACTTTAATTTTGTCAAATCTATGGACTATTAATTTCAATGAATACAAAACAGGCTCACGCGGCTCATTTACAAATACTATAAATGTACGCAACAGACAAACTGATGTCCTCGTGGCCGCTATTTGAGCGCTTTATATTCACAGAAACATCGGAAATTATTAAAAGTTGTATTCTACCTTCATAAATAACATTTACTTATTTTTATTTCCAGTTCAATCTGACGAAGTCAAGATGACGGCGCTACAACCGCAACCTCGCCGTAAAAGGTTCATCCCAAAATATGACGTAGAAGGCGTATATACAGTAATTTTAGGGGAAGAAACGCAAATACAGATAGACTTGATAATAGGAGTCCATGTAAACGCACAATACCCCTGGGCTCAGGTCAGTAAAGCCAAAATTATGGAGAATATAGAAACCGGTCTTGAGTTATCAGATTTTTTTGCTATAAAAGCTGAAATAGAAGCATACGAAGACGAATTTATTCTCATGGGATATATGACTGATGAATCTAAAGATGTCGATGAATTCTACATCTGTTGTACAAAGGAAGCAAGAGATCATTGCAAGCAACAATCTGATAGATACATAAGAAGACAAGAGAAGAAGTTAGAGAAAGCTGTACAAAAGAAACCGAGACCGTGGATAACTTTGGGAAGCGAATCAGAATTAATTGAGTTGATACCAATTAATACTCGGCCCCTAATGGAGCTGGAGATAAAAGCCAAGTTTCCTAAGGTATACCAGCCTTCAAAGTTTAAAATTAGAGACACAAACTCCGTTAGAGACGGTTATATTGAACTTACGCCTTACAGACAAAAATTCAATATTGTTTTTAGTCGCAGAGTTGACTGTGCATCTCAGATCACCCCTGCTAAAGTTGATGGGATTGCTCAAACTCAATTAAAGTATCCAAAAAATATGTGGACTCAGTCGATTGCGGATGCTTTAGGTAAGATGCAGGATGCAGAAGGTGGTGGCGATGCTGGTCAGGCAACAGGTGAAGATGAAGAGAAAGAGGCAGGAAGTTCAGATGATGAAGATGAAGAAGTAAAAGAGCCTCCGGATGAGGCAGGCTTAGCAGCATACAGAGCTGCTCTAAAACGCATGCGTCGTGCTTCTTACAATAAGATGATCAACAGTTTTATGTCATCAAAATGTCAAGAAATGGACTCTATAATAGAACTCAATACAGTGATGGATATCTACTGCAACGATTATCCAGATTTGGTGACTACCAAAGCTGTTGATATTTATAATACGATGACGTTTGAAGAGTACGTTTGTTTCACAGATGTGCGAGCCAAAGACAAATACGTTTCCTGCGCAGTTTTTCATCCGATGTGGTCGGGTATAGTTGCTATTTGCTACTCTGATGGTTCGCCGACAGTCATGAAGACTCTGAGCACACGCCCTGATCCAATTCAAAGAGCCGTGTATGGCCTTAATCCAGTCTTGATTTGGAGTCACATTGACAGTTTAATACCTAAACTTTATTTAGAATCTCCTCGAGAAGTCAAGGTCCTTTCGTTCTGTCCTTTTGATGAAAATATTTTGGTTGGTGGTTGTGTTAACGGGCAAATAGTTGTATGGGATTTAACAAATAAATTAGAAAATGTAGAAAAGATACAAGTCCTGAGTGAGACCAGAGAGAAATATCGTATAGCTATGAATGCGCATATGGATTGGATGAAATCAGTTCAAGATAAAGGAGTGGTGAGTAGTACTGTATTGAGCAACCTGATGACCAGCCATTATGGACCAGTTACTATGATTAAATGGCTCTCCCCAAACTTCATAGTAACACCTACTGGTAAAGCAATGCTGATGCCAAATAAAAAGTACTCAATTATGTTTTTTACCGGATCCGAAGATGGAACTATTTTAATATGGAATCTTAGTGTAGAAAACGTTACACTATTTGATGGTAAAAAGGTGAAGAAATCAAAGAGAATTTTAAAAAGACCTTCCGCCCTTCTGGTTGATGTCTCTCCATACAAAATTTTAGATCGGAATTTGCAACCATGCTACAAAATTATATTAGGGGTCGCCGGACAGCCTCAAATCATGCCACTTCAATGCTTTTCTATAAGTCCGCCAGATATAGAATATATTTATACACCTAGAAATACGGGTACTGGTAGAAAGTATTTTACTTGCAAAATTGTGCCTGAGAATGAGAGTCAAATTAATCAAATTTTATATTGCGGATCACAGCACGGTGAAATGAGAAGAATAACTTGGGAAGGACATGAATTTAATACGGGCGAACTTGTAAATTCCGAACATTGCACTGCAAAATTTAGTTGCTGTATACATGACGGAATACTATCAAGTTCACAGAAAAATCCTTTCATGCATCATATAACATTGACAGTTGGTGGCAAAATATTTGCCATCTGGACAGACAAACTGATAGATCGCCCTTTAATTTGGAAGAAACGCCCTCACCGTTTGACGGACGCTCGGTGGTCGCAGTACAAACCGAGTTTATTGTTTCTTACTACGTCCGAAGGTGATCTAGAAATATGGGATTTATTATTGAGGAGCGACCAGCCTATTGCTGTTCAAACTCTATCTGGTAATATGCTTACTGGCGTAAGTTTACACACGCTACCGTTAGCTAAAAACATAACTGGAGTAAGTGATGTAAATGGATCTTTTAGAATGTTTTTAAATCCGCAGATATTTATGATTGAAAATTCAGTTTACAAAGGACGATTCGAATCAATGATTTTAAGAGAGTTCCAAGTGATGTCATCTTTTATTGCATGGCAATCAGATTGGATGAAAAACAATCCTCAAATTTTACTGGAAATGAAACGCAAAGAAGGATTATTATTAGCTGAAAAAGAAGAAGAGAAGCGCAGACAGAGAGAAGAACTAGAAAAAAGTTTAGAGGAAGCCGCTGAAGCTAGAAGATTAGCACAATTAAGGGTGATAGGTCCAGAAGAGAGATGGCAAAAGATTATACAAAAATTGATTGAAAGAACTATTGCTGTGAAAAAAAGAATCAATAGAGCTGAATTGGTAGAACATGAAAAGCCGTTGAGAGAATTAGAAGCTCAACGTTTGGAGAAAGAGAGAAGAATGTTAGAGATCATGAAAAACCAGAGAACAATCTTCAACGATACAGTAGCTATACTGTTTCCGGAAGCTATAAAGAAACCACCAAAAGCTAGAAAGTGTCTACTGACTGATAACAAAAGAAAATTGAAGAAGGAGTACAAGGAAGACTATGGTTATTTGAAGGAGATAGCATTTAAAACTGTTAAAGATAATCCTTACAAAATTGATTTTTCGTGGGAAGCAACTTTAGCTGAAGGTAAAGAGAGACGGCAGGCGTTGCACCCTCACGAGGATTTTTTGAAGATACACAAGTCAAGGCTTGATGATGAAGTTCAGGAAAAAGTTGTTGCCCCTCCTGTGTATTCCTATAAGGTTGAAGAGTCAGTAACTGAAGAAGGGGAACCAGAGCTTGCAATGGTGTAAGCACTCGCTGGAAACTGTACTGCTTGCTGTACAAACAGTATGCTTTAATTAGTCTTTAAAGCTATGATTGCAAATATTAATATACACATTATCCATACGAATCATTATAGTATACCTACTATTGATATATGAATATATAAAGTACAACGTATATAGTGTAAAATATTTTAACCAATGAATCAGTAAGTTATATAGATCAGGTTTAGGTATAAAATAATTGTGTAAATTATGTTTGTTTTTTTTTAAACATGGCGAACCGTTTCTCCGTGCGCTTAGTGCAGGGTGTCACTTTTTAAATGTAACAATTTGATTTATATCTTTGGGATTGTATTCTTTATACCCTATTTTTAGCTCTGTTGAAATATTTTACACTATTATTGTTAAACCTAATATATTATTTAGTTCTTATTTATTTTTCATTATGCTCTGTGGTGTTACAAATATAATCATTGGTATTTTACCTATGTATGTTACGATTATATACTCTCGTGTCAGTTATATTCAATTGATTGATGTGTATTTATTTAAAATCCAGAACGTTAAATAAATCATTTATTACCTTTTTAATAAGTATGATGACGGTCACTTGATTTAATAGTTATCAAATTATTATCAATTAATCATATGTTGCCGTGAGTGTTCTATCACCAGAGTGTAAAAAGGCATTCTAATATATTTATGCTGCACTAGCTGTCCTGGCGAACATCATACCGCTCCAGAATCATGTATGAAATAAATAATTATCTTTATTGTTATTTTTTTTTGTGAATTATTCCCATGTTTTCATAGTTATTCTGCTATTCGGGGCGGAGGAAAATTTAAAAAAAGTTCACAAATATCAGTCCACCTTTTCTTGAGATATAAATGATGTAATTAACATAAGATAAGATTAATACACAGATTAGTTTTTCCTGAGGGGCCGCGAGAAAAAGGGATCATATAATCGTAGAAAATTAAAACATCTGCCCGCGGCTCCTCCCGCGGTACTTAGATGCGCGACAGCATATAGCATTTAGGTATAATGAACCTTCCAAACAGTGAATGAATGCTTAGAATCGGATCAGAAAATCCGTCCGGAGATCACCCACTTCATCCGAACTCACAAACGAATAAAATGTAGCAGTTTATAATATTAGTATAGACGTAGAGATATGGTAGAGCATCTAGTTTGACAGACCTTATAAGTAGGAGGTAATTATGAACCGTAATTAGACCTGCGCTCTTAACGATATGGGGCAACGTAATAAAAGCGGGAAAGGTGCGGTGTGGAGGCGCGGCTATGTGCTGTGCTCTATAATGTAGAGTTGTGGGCTCGTACCCATTACATTGGGACCAAACACCGTAGTAAAATGTGGGTGCACTTCAGCGCACGTCTACCTAACCCTTCGAGAATTACTGGCGTGGTGTTAGTACAGTGCGACGTACAGTTGGTAGTGACCCTGCTTTCTGCGCTACGGTCCCGGGTTCGAATACCGGTACAGACAAACTTTGTGTAGAGCACGAATGTTTGTACCCGAGTCATGGATGGCTAGTATCTATATAAGTAGTATATACTGAGTTCGCCCTCAGTCCACGGTACGGTACCCACAACACAAGCGTTGCTTAGTGTGGGACCGTATAGTTGGTGTGTTGGTTTGGCGATATTATTATTATAGTGTACATACCACGTTGAGCTCCTCCATGTCGTCACAGGTGAATGATGGCCCGCATATTTTACGCTTCATATGTACGAGGATGGACGACGGTGTTCAGGAAAGCTCACAGTATGATAGGTGATGGCATCTGAAAAAAAATAGAATGTTAAGTAGTAACGACAGTAAAAATACGAAAGCGCTTTTATAATAATAATAATATTGCCAGACAAACACTCCAACTATACGATGCCACGGTAAGCAAATCTTGTACTTTGGGTACCGTAAATGCCGTCAAAACAATTGCTTCATAATTGCTTTTGGGTGAAGTTATTAATGAGGCCAGGCCACTATATAACAATTAGTAATATCCATTTAATTACGCCATGGTTACGATCCGAATATAATTATAATTCATATCCTATTACACTGTAACTAATCAGTGGCTTATAATTAGTAGGTCGTAATTATATTATTTAAATTATAATTAACTAGTACCGCCTCAGTATGTATGTGAACATATATGCAGAACATGAATTAACTTTTTTTGTGAATTTCCCCCATCAGTATTAATAGTCATTCTCCTATTCGGGCCAAGACAAATTCAAATATCATAAAAATCGTCCAATCCGTTCTTGAGCTATAAATGATGGACCTAATATGACTTTGATTTATATATAGACTAGCTGTTAGCCGCGACTTCGTCCGCGTGGTATTTAACAAAAATGTTTTTCTAAAATAGCCTACGTTACTCGTGGTTGCATCAGCTATCTGCCAGTGAAAGTCCCGTCAAAATCGGTCCAGCCATTTCAGAGATTAGGCGAAACAAACAGACAGACAGACAGACAAAACTGTTAAAAATTGTTGTTATGGTATACATACATCCAAATGCAGTTAGTAACAAGTTATTTTAATATTACAAATAGACACTCCAATTTTATTTATTTGTATAGAATTGTATAGATATTATAATCTCATTATAGGAATAATGAGATTATCAGGAGCATATCTTGCTTTACGATTCCTTGTCCGATCAAATACCATTCATCACATTCGTACTATTTATAAACCTGTTAGTGACTTTACGACTCTACAAGGGGCAGTATGGGACCCGAGTGCCTCTTCACACCCACTTGAAGTACCTACCCGTTACTCGTTTATCAAATAAAAGATCGGCGCTAAACGTTAACGTTGTCCCGGGATCGATTTATTGTGAAAAATGGGTACAAGGGCATAAGTTTAACCGTTACAGGTACAAACTGTATCGCTTTGAATTTATTGGATTCTTCTTTTTTATTTTTACCCCCGACTTTGTTCATACATCTGAATTGAATTCTTGTTGCCGTCTTGAAGGAACTATGGAGTCTGGGATTTGGGATTATGACAACTACGTAAGCGAGATGCTTGCGTAGATATAGCGTTAGAGAGAGAGAGGGAAATATTAAGTAGATTTTATTGTTTTATTCCATATTTGTCTGGTTTATTCAAATGCCGGGAGGATGAATTTGTAGCAAACAAATTTTCATTTCACAGTATATTGTGATTACTTTTATTTATTTTGTTGGATATTTCCTACTATATAAACTAGTAATGTTACAAAAAAGATATATGTTTTGCTCAAAACATAATATTTGTAACAGAATATAAAACATATAAATTGCTTTATATATTGGTTACCAAGTTAATAAACAAATACCGCCAGACGAACACACCAACTATACGGTCCCACACTAAGCAACGCTTGTATTATGGGTGCCGTACAATGGACTGGGGGCGAACCCAGTATATATAACTCATGTAAATATTATACATCCATGACTTGGGTACAAACATTCGTGGTCATCACACAAAGTTTGTCCCTACCAGGATTCGAACCCGGGACCCTCGGCACCGAAAGCAGGGTCTCTACCAACTGCGCTAATCGGCCCGAAAAGGGACTAGTCTCTTTTATTAACATACACAATACTCTAAATGAAAAGTACCTTTTAATATTCATGCCATATAGGAATTTAGTATAACGTATATTTCGTATGCAATTAAAATCAATCTCTCGAATGAAATGAAAGTAACCCGCATTAAAAATGCAATACAATTTTCCGGTTCACTCGGACTTCAGTTTCCCCTTGTTTTACAAAAGCCAAAGTTTACTCTGTTCCCTGTAAAGTAATTCTTTTGACGTGACGGCTGAAAGAGGCCGGTTTCATTTGCTGCTTTACCCTTCCACCCACCTTATTTTCTTACTTTTGAGACACGGGCAATTCAACGTTATTTATATTGTGGATTAATTGAAGATTGGCACGGTTACTATAAAAAGTCCAAGTACTGGTACGAATATTATTAGAATGGTTGTTGCATTGAGGGAGCATACACTGGTGTTGAGAATATCACCCGATTCTTGTATGGTCTATGGTATATATAGTCTATGCGATAACTTGTCTATGTCTTATCTATGTCCTGTTTGATGTTTTTTTTAATAAAAGTTCAGTTCTGCCTGATTTGTTCAATTTTACACACATACTATGCCGGCTGGTTCGTCTGCGTAATAAAAGATCCTACATATTAAACACTTTTTCTTTTTCTTTTTTGGCAAGATTAAGCCATTAAAAAGCCATAACACGCAAAGTATTAGGGTTTGATTTGATAAATAGGTATCACTTTTCAAGTTATTTTTTGTCGCGCTCTGAATAGGACCATCTATTTTCGCAATGACAATAACTCAAACTCAAACTCAAACATTTATTGCAAACTATGTGTTCATTGGTAATACATTTTGGTGCCCTGTCTGGTCCTAGAATTAAAGTAAAAATATAGCGACCCTAATTTCATAAGGGTTTTTTGAACCCTTTCAAATATAGGCGTTATCTGCTAGTCGGCGAGCTACAGTAGGTAAGAGCTGACCGCACGGTCTTTCAATTATGGCTATACGACTTTGGTACAAAGCTGTGCAGGGATTGGAGGAAATATCAACCAATCTTCGACGACAGCTTGGTCTTGTGGTTTGAGCGCTCAATATCCGTCCAAACCAATTTCGTGAATTATATTTTGGTAATTTACTCAGGTCTGGTTTTACAGGGATTACGCTCAGTCCATAACGCAAGATATCTTAGTTTGGGTTGTCTTCATCTGGCGAGTGTTATCAAAAAAAATACTTTGATAAAAATGCAATATTATCAGGTAACGTCATAATGAAGTGATCCCATTGGTCAAAGTTTTCCTGTCCTTACAACTTGCTCGCACAATATTTATAGTTACTCAACTGTCTAAACAGAGCTTACAACGAAGAAAATGATATGTAGAATTCCTTGGTAAACATATTAAAAGCGCACAAAGGCCTCAGGTCTGCGTAGATATTGGTGTAAGCCTTATACCCTTATAATAAATGCTCTTTTGGTGAGATCATAAAACCTTCCAGATGTTCTACTTCAATAAATATAGTTCAAATTCCAAATTATTATGAAGTTATTTGCCTTATCGTGATCTACTTTGTATTAGATTTTATACCACTTATGTCTCTCACCACACGAGCTATACCCTGATCTTTGGAAGGCTTGCGTGGGGACCTGGGTCCTACACGTAGAGGCCCTTTTTGAGAATTTTATTGTTATGTTATCCTGCTGCTGCTGCTGAAAATGATAGCATAAGCAGCGAATTCACCTAAACAGGCTGAGGAACTATTGCAGCAATATGGAAAGATAATTGGGACTATGGATTGAGGCTTGGATTGACATGACATAGGACAGATAGGATATTATTATATACCACCCATTATTATTAAGATTTATGAATTGGCCGGTTAGTATAATATTATTTTATACAACACAGCGCGATAGGTTTATACTGAAATTACGCGATGCGTAACTTATTGCCACCGATATTTTTATATTATCTACGCAAGTGACGCGTGAAATTATGTTTGCAAATTAAATTGGAAACACGAGGACAAAATAAAGCATAATTGTTTACAAAAGTTGAGTATTTTGGTCTCATTTTTGACCTCTTCTTCATGGTTTTGATATTGTTTTTAATCTTAAGCCTGGATTTACAAGGCCTCGTCACGTTACCACGTAGACTGTAGAGTATCAATGTGTCGGAAAGTAAAAACGTTTTAAAGTAATGAATCCATTCCATTTTGTAAAGTACATTATATAAGTATGATGGCTTATTTTTAACCCGAGAATTAAAACATTATATTTAAAGTTGGAAAGAAAACTATACTAAATCTTATGTACTCAGCACGTCAAGTGCAAGATTACTCGTAAGCTAACCGTATACTTTATAGTCTACCGTATTTAGACATTGTGTATGGAGAATTGAATGTTTTGAATACCGTCGCTGGAGGCGCTTTTCAAT
Organism: Pheosia gnoma; assembly: GCA_905404115.1. Classification (NCBI taxonomy): domain Eukaryota; kingdom Metazoa; phylum Arthropoda; class Insecta; order Lepidoptera; family Notodontidae; genus Pheosia; species Pheosia gnoma. The sequence continues at coordinate 1,366,932 of FR989902.1, forward strand.
TCTCCGTACAAAATGTCTAAATACGGTAGACTATAAAGTATACGGTTAGCTCGCACATGAGGTGCTGGCACTTGTATCCACAACGGTCATTTATTGATTGAAACTTTTGTAGGTTTCACAACTTTTATGCAATAAATTAGTTAGTTCATTATTAATTTACAAAGGAACGATTACGGTTGCCAACTTGTCGTATGACTTCGCGTAATTAACAAACTTTAAGCACAAAATTTCCACGAAATAATATATTTACGCAAACATTCCTAACGTTAATTGAATAACTACTTTGCTACCGGGTTAGAGGCGAAGTATTAATACATAAATAAATAAAAGCTAAGGCTTTTGATGTACCATTTAAATCAGCTGATATAATAAATGCTTGATACTTTTAGCTTATTTAACCTAGACTCGTATTAGCTGATTGCAAGGCTACCTTCGGTACATGCGTGGTTGCCTGCCCCAGTTTTGATCCAAGCAATTATTTCAATAAAAATAATATAGACGGTCAGGCTACAAAGGCTAATGACCAATGAAAGCGCGAGGCGCGAGTTGTTGCCTCTGGTGTACCACTGAAAAGTTATATTAAACTTTGCTCTAGATGCGAAGGTGGCACTCCGTCCCGACGCCTTTAATAACACACGATGTCATGAATAAATATAAATCATAAAAACATATACCTATAGGTATTATAAAAATAATATAAAAAAATCTAACAATGTAAAAGTGTAAATTGTTACACATAAGTAGTACTATTGGCAAATATGCGCCAAAATAGAAAAATAAATTAAACATTCAGACACTCTGAAAATACAAAACGCATAAGAACTTTAAACAAAATGTTGGTATTCGATCATCTCTCTCTTCAAATTCCAACATCACATACTTAAAGTTTATAGATGCGTTAAAGCAGCGCAAGTTCAAAGGATAGTATACCCTTTCTGAATCGCAGTGTATAGAACACTTTTAAATCGTGCAGTGAGCACAAATTGGAGAAACGAGGAGCCGGGCGACCCAGCGTTGAAAAGCCGCTATCGATTCGGCCTTCTCATTGAGTTGAGATGTCTAGGGAATGTAATGGGTCACCTGCACATTGAAGCTAGCATTTTCCACGGACCTACTAAGGCGCGAAAGGCAATAAGGGGGGGGGTTCTGAAAAAATGATAAAATATCACAAGGAGGGTTGTAGTGAGACATCACGTGGGTATTGATTTTTTTTAGATTACTTCATTATAGTATACCTGTATTTAAAGATAATATTCTGAAATGTTATAAGATAAAATACACCTGATTTTGGATTGGGGGGGGGGGGGATAAAATGTTGTTGTAAATTGTCACATGAACGTTAGCTTTTAAGGGTTATTTCTTAGCGGCTGTTATGGCTTTCAATTATCGTTACAGTAAATAATTATGCCAAATATATATAGTTATGGTATACTGTTTTACTAAACACACCAACCAACATACATAATAAGTTTTTATAATATATTGAGGACAATTCTAACGGATAATTAAAACCATCCGGGAACTCAATATAAAATAAATTTTCACGCGATATGAAAAACGAATTCAAGCCGTCCAGAAACTCAACATAAAGTAGTTTTCAGCACGATATGTGCGAGATTATACGTAAGTTAACGGTATACTTCATAGTTTACGTATTTAGAGACAATGTATGGAAAATTAAAAGATTTAAATAATATCCGCTAGAGGCGTTGTTCAATTTGACATACAATGTGTCTAGATACGTTAACCAAAAACTATACATTTAGCTTACAAATAATCTCGCACTTGACGCACAGGCATAGAAACAACGAATGTACCTAATTGTATCGTCACATAATCATGCTGTCTTTGTCATTCTTATTTATGAATTATATGGTGTGAGCGAGAAGGACTGAGTTTACGCTAGCGTAACGTTATATCAATGTTAACTTTTGCGCCACTTTAACGTTGCTGTGTAACAAACGATTACTCGTTCCGTATTTGGTGCTGCCAAAACTTGTGCTAAGCTTTCAGAGCACACGTGAATTTGTCCTCATTTTCCTAATGAAGCAACTTTCCACTATAGTCGTTACTAACAATTTATAACTAACATAGTTAGAAACAATATAGGCAGTGTGCAAAGTTGTCCAAACTACTCCAGTTTCACAAAACTTTGTTCGGATAAGCTTGTTTGGATATCACACTTCTGTCACTCGTTTACCGAATCGAAAAGTTAGAAAACATATATTTATAGCAATTAATTTACAATAGATATGTGTTCCTACATTATTCTCACATACCCATACCATTCTACTACACAAAAATGCATATTATTTTTAGGAACGGCGTTGTAGCATAGCAATATGTGACACTTTTGACGATTTATAAGTACCTAAGTACTTATGGTGGAAGCGCTTAGGTCAGGGTGCAAAATCGAAAGTTTATCCATATATATTTCACTTCGCAAAAACATTTAAATAATTAGCGACACTTGCTACAACGCAATAAACTACACATTAGTACCTCAAGCACAATGACGTAGGTTTGATTGATTTCCATCCCTATCTCACCACCGATTCCATTAATCAGTATGACAGTGACAACATGTTTTTCTCAATGACGTTACTGCTTGCTCACCGCTGTGGTGGCAGTGACGATGCTTGTCCATATATTATGTGTTAACTACCTAATTAAGTTCAGCAAGAAATGGGTAGTATCTAAAGGGCTAGTTCCAGATTTACCCGACTTGGAGCCCTTAGTGTACTCATTCACCCCAGGGACTGTAAACGCTGTCATGTACTTCCAGTGAATAATTAATTAATGGAATGGATCGGTTCGGCTATCCCGAAGCAATTATATTAATTGAATTTGGTGTTGACCGTTTAAAGTTAACCACCATAACATTGAGGACCTGATTAGAGCAGTTGGTAGTGACCCTGCTTTCTGCGCCGACTGTCCCGGGTTTGAATTGTTGGGAATGGTTGGGACAAGCTTTGTGTGATGAGCATGAATGTTTGTACCCGAGTCATGGATGTTTTATATCTATATAAGTATGATATACTGAGTTCGTTCCAGTCCATTGTATGGTACCCATAATAAAAGCGTTGCTTAGTATGGGACCGTATAGTTGGTGTGTTTATCTGGCGATATTACTTTTAGACTACATAATTATCATCTATCTATAGAATGACTCAGTAAGAATATACAAACCCTGAAATCTGCGTTTCATAAACGCATATACATATAAAATCATTATGTGAAGGCAGAATTTTAAAATTTCAATTTGAAGTAAAATAAATTGCTCCGAAAAAATAATAATTCTCATTTAGGTCGGGAGCAAAATTTATTTTAATTATAATCGACATAGCATGGGACCATGGGATTCCAAAAAGAGTGTTCAACTAACTCTAGGCTCTACATTAGACTCCTATTTATTATGCACTCACTCAAATGATTAGAGAACGACTCATCCATATTTACTATCAACATGCTGATGCCATATTCTCACACCCAAGTACCTGCAGATACTTTATTTAGTGATAATATAGCCATAACTAAGAGCTTCTCTTCGCTAATGGCTTTATAAATGAGCAGCTAATGGATTCAGATGGCCGCCATATTGAATGTAAGGTGATATTTTGCCGTTCAGCATTTAGTTGTCGATGGCCTGTGATATCGGTAAACATTCGTTATCGGAAAATATAGAGGGTGTTATATACTACCCACGGAATTTATAGATGTTATATAACATAATAAAACGTCATATAGTACAGCGGAAAGCAAAACTCTTATGCGCAGTACTATATGACGTTTAACAAATGTATAAAACGTCTATAAATTTGGGGTATTCTTCTAAGCCTATTTGATAAGGTAAAGCTAGGAGAAATACTTATGCTATTTTCTGGCTCCGAAATTTATATAAAGTGTTGATTGTTTGTTATTTACGCGAATGCTACTTATAGAAATAACGGAAACACCGGCGCTCCACGGAGTTTTACAATCTGTGAACATGTACAAGATCGCACCCGCCATTACATCAGATTTGATAAACCACAGATCCTCGCAAAAGAACACCGATTCTTACCAAGGATAATATGTGAGCACAGAAATTAAAAATATCCTAATTTCCATAGGGAAGATTGCTGGATGCTACCACTGACTTGGGATCCAGTAATTAATATAATTAAATCCAAAACCAAGCGCACCATTGCAAGATCTCAAGACGATGTGATCACTTTCTGCGTAGATCGGACCGCAAACAACAACTAAATATGAGGGTACCCCAGTTGAAACTATGACACTATCACCTCAGTCCTCCCGTGACCATGGTTGCAAGCAGCCGAAACGACGGGAACGTAAATACATAAAATAAACGCGATAAAATCTGTACTAAAATATAATTTTACTTTTATTTATTGGAGATCGTTGTAGGTGACCTTATATCAATTATTAGTCCACCAATTATACACTATACTGATCTAGACAATAGAAGACTTTAATAATTTAACTTTAGGGTGGTAATTGCGTTGATGAAACCTATAAATAATTTTAGAGACTGGCATAATAAACTCATTATTGAGTGTAATAATTAAACTGCTTTGAAAATGTAATTAATTATAATTACTTGAAGTCTTATAGATAAATGCAGCGATTAATAGGCAAGTAATTAATTTTCATTTTGCCATAGGGCACAGAGTATTATTAATTAATTATTCACCTTCGTCCGTAGGAGAATTAAGTACCTTCGAGATACCCTACACGTGACCCTGGGTGGTGCCAACCAGGTGACAACTCTACTGGTGGTAGGCTTCGGCCGTGGCTAGTCACCACCCACTGAACAAAGCCATGTCGCCAAGCGGCCTAGCCGTGTTCCGGCATGATGTTCGGTGTTGCCATTCATGGATGGCGGGTCAGATCAGTTGCGCTGCATGTGCCTAGTGCATGTAGCGTCTCTACCTACTGCCACCTTCCTACCTAGGCAAGTATGCTCCATCGTAGATCTCATCGTCACTTACCATCAGGTGAGATCGAGATCAAATACTTGCCTATAAGGTAATAAAAAAAAAAATTGTTATATATTTCAGTGTCTAAGTATTGGAATGTTAAATTTATTCGACCTGTAAAACCCTCCGTCTATTAATATTAAATGCTTTATACTCTTACCTCCCACGCGTACCAAAAACAACAACATAGAAGCATGTATATCTTAAGGCAATTTAGTGAATGTCTACAAAAGAAAACAGGACGATAAAAATGGAATTCGTCAAAGTTGTTCGCGAACAATTTACATAATTCTTTATATGACGCAAGTATTTTAGTTAGTCCGTCCGTCCTCTGAGAAATCTCTTTGGAATATTTTAAAATATTAAATGTCAAATGGATCAAGATTTTTACTCAAGAAGCTTATATTATACAGGTGATTCAGAAAGAGTATACTAACCTTTGAACCTTTGCTTCTTTAATGCATTTATAATTATTTTTCGTATTCATTATACCATTTTCATATCTTCACCGAGTTTTTTATTTATAATGTGTCGGTGTTTATTAAATTTTGCTATCGTTATGAATCACTTGATGTTGTAGCTAAAAAGATTGTATGCATTTAGTCATTGGTAGCATAAAATGGTTATTAACTTTTTATTTTGACTGCTCTGTTTGTCTTTGCTTTTCGTCTGTCCGCTAATAAAGTCCTATCCTAAATTCCAATTAAATTCTTTTATTACAACACTTGACATTGGCAAAATACCCATAAATTTGTGGGTGAGTCCATATTTCATCTTGTTCCATTTAAGTAAGTAAGAGGTCGTAAAGTAAGAAGAATTCAGAAGAATCATTACTTTTTCTTCTTTTTTTAGGTTGCAATCGGCTACAGAATGGTGCCATTTTTGCCATTGTCGGGTATTCATAAATTATTATTGTTATAAAATTATAAGTAGATGATAATGATGATGTTGATGACGACGATGATGATGATGAAATTAATCCCGCACCCCTATCTGTAAAGCTGTGGATACTTTACTGAAAATGTACTAGTCATCTTGGGAGACCTTAAAAAGTCAAGGTATACTATTTTATTTCAATTTCCTTCTCTCATGCACGTTTATGAACACACAATGGTTAATATCCCACTAAGATTACACATTATTTATAAATAAAACAAAATTTACAAAGTTGTCCACTTTTTCGTCGTCGAAAAAGTCGAATCATTACTTATGTGAAGTCAGAATTAAAGTCAATTAAAAATAAAATTGCTAACAGGTGTCATTTTATTGCGCCAACCTACGACCCAATTTGATTGACCCAACAGACAATAAAGCATAGAGTTCATAATACACTGACACTGAAGGAAGACTGGCATCTTTCACACTTAGCATAAGCGTCCATACAATTTTCCAACAGAATGGCAAAGCTCTTTATCAGAGTTAACTCACTCACGCGCGAGCTGTAACCTCGAGTTTGTTTCAATCCCATCCCACTAATATTATAAATGTGAATATTTGGATGAATGGATGTTTGTTACCCAATCACACCAGAATGGCTGAATGGATCTGGATGAAATTTGGCACTGAGATAGATTATAGTCTGGAATAGCACATAGGCTACTTTTTATCCCGGTAAAATAAATGGTTCCCGTGAGATAGACATACTTTTTAATCGCGGGTAACACCACAGGGCGCAGCTAGTAAAAATATATAACCACAAACCATTCAGAGTCAAGTAATTCATTATTCCAGACAGCCTGTTGATTTCCTTGCTGATCTATTGATTTTCACTGCGGCCTTTCAACCCACAGTTATATACGTAGGAAGCCCGACCAAATAACGGTGGAGGCCGTTAATTTGAACTGAAATCGATCAACTGCGCAAGAGATATTATAGTGCACAAGTGTGCCGTGTGAGCTCGGGTTTGAACCTGCGACTTTCATTTTCAAGTCAGCGTTCTACCAACTTCACTGTTTTATAAGGTAAGTAACACGCCATTGACTGACTCCCTACTGTTTACTGATTTTGAACAAACTTATTTCAGGTTCTGCGTTACCGAATTTATAATTGATGGAACTTGGTCATACTTGGCGGAAATCCATTGTTGAACTAGCATTTATAAGGCAGGTGCGGTGCTTCGTCGCGCATTCGTAGCCCAGCCGTCCTGAGGTTGCCTTGTTTAGAGACGAAACACGTATCAAATACTTTATTAGATTCGCATCGTTTCGCGGAGAATTGCATATTAATTGGGGTCCCGACAATCGTGACAGACAGTTTCTCGACTAACATCTTAAAGGAGTTCGGTGTTGCTGGCTTCTTTAATTATCGATCAACTTGTTTGGTTTATAATTGGAAAAGTTGACAAGCCGAGTGTCAGTGGTGGGTTCCTCTTCCCCCATTTGTTTACCTAATTTAATTAAATTGTGATTCGACATTATGATAACAACTGCGGTAAGCAAGCGCAAGCACAGATAAGATACGAGTTGTTACGAACGCAGGTTCACATTGAGCTATACCCTTTATGAATCAAGCTGTACAATGTGCGGTACGAGTATAAGACCACCCTCTACCAGCCGATATAACTGTGACTTAACAGTTCGTTTTGTGGGCACCTCTCATATCTTTACGAGAGCTCGTAAAACTGAAAATAATAAAAATCCTTTTAAGGTGCTGCACCCTTAACTTTTAAAAGCTCACTATTATTATTTTCCCCAATTATTATATGTTTATATATTGTTTTTACTAAGTTTTATATAAACCTATTATACCCGAGATTATAAATACCTCGTATAATTAGCCGACATGTCTGCTCTTAAAGTAGTTAGCCTTCTGTGAAAGTCCCAACCCGAAAAGCTCGCGGTATTCCATTATTCCATTTTGATTAACATTTGATCCCTTCGTTCGGGGCGGCAAATCAAAGTGGCTTTTGTCTTATCAGACGTATTACGATCATTGTTTATCTATAGTGTATACGGGATGAATCAGAAATGGCATACGTACCTTTAACCTGGTCTTCTTCAGCGCCTTTGTAATCATTATGTGGAGTCAGAATTTCGATAAATCAATTTCGAAAAAATAGAATCTCACAAAAATTACAATTAATTAACCAATTTTTTTCTTTCTTCAATTGTCAGTTTGGTATTTTTTTTAAAATTGAATTTTGTTTTTTTTAAATTGAATTTTGTGCAAACGCATTGTGTGAAGACATGTTTTATCTGTCTTCACACGATGCGTTAGAGATGCGCAGGTTCAAAGGTTATTATACCCTTTCTGAATCAGCCTGTTTCTGAATAAGACTGTAACATGGCACAGCAGTTACTTAAATAATAATAAATGTATGGTCTATTATTTAACCATCAATCAGGACGAAATTCGTATTACACTTAGCTAAAATTGTATCGTCTCCAAAATTATGAAAGCTTTAACCAATTTACATTCATTTTCAGATGAACAACTTCATATAAACTTGGAGGTCACGTACGAAAGACGATCCTCACCTAATTCAACATTATTTTTTAAACAATCCACTGCACAAATGAAAAACAAATTAACAGAAGTTTAAATTTAAAATAATATTCTACAAGATACAAATTTAAATAAACGAAGAAATTGACTCACCTAACGTAGAAAATATTAATTTTTCTTAAGCACACCACTGCCACTGCACAAATTTAAAATACGTGACACTGGAAACTGAAACTTATAATAATATAATACGATGCAAATTGTAATGATCGAATTAGCGAGCACAGTTTTGTATTCGGTCGTCAGCTCTAAGTCCAGTACAGCTCTCACAAGCGTGTTATAAGGACGAAAGCTTCGGTGCGACTGGCTCCATAGTTCCACATCCACATTCACAGATACCTAAATATTCTGTAGCGATTATTTTTATCCCTATTTGAGATGAAATATACACATATATTATTATTCATGTCGAATAAATGATTGTCTTAGCAGTAGTGAATATTTATGTGATTGTCGCGATAATACTTTAAGAGGGTTGCCATTAGAAAATTGCTTTCATTTATAACGATAATATAATACCAGCCCTTTTCTTAATGTCCCACTGCTGGGATCGGGCCTCCGCTAAATGCGAGGGGGATTGGACCATAGTCCACCACGCTGGCCCAGTGCGGGTTGGCGGACTTCACACGTCTTTCGAGGGGTTCTCTCAAACACGCAGGTTTCCTCGCAGTGTTTTCCTTCACCGTTTAGCAAGTAATAATCATGGTTGAAAATTAGATTCGCACATGAAATCCAATAATCCCAGAGGTGCGAGCAAGATGAATTTGAAGATGCAATCCTCGTTACCGAGGCAAGCGTTCTACCATCTTAGCTATCACTACTTCTGCTTTTTTTAAATAAAAGCTAAAGGGGTTCAAGCTAAGGGAATCAAGTTGAAAATTATTATGCGAAAAATGTGCTTCATGGAAGTCTAAGTATTTTTTGCTATCCAATATAAGAATAACAGTTTTTTTCACAAGATAAATAACACTGTACTTGTTCTATTTTGTTTGATCATAACAATAGACTAAACACACTTTGAATTCACTTGTAAGACGTCACATATAAAGGCAACCCAACAAAATAACGCGTTGATTCGTACTGTTCCATTTAATTTATTAATGTTAACTAGGTTGTATTGTAGTGCTTAAGTACATATCTATAAGTTCAATCTTGTAGAATACACATGTAATATATAAAACTAGGCGACACTTGGAGGATTTCCATTGTAAAATAAATGGGGGAAGAGGAACCCACCAATTATAAATCAAACAAGTTGATCGATAATTAAAGAAGAAGAAGAAGAATGTAGCGTCTCTGTCTACTGCCGCCTTCCTACCTAGGCAAGTATGCTCCATCGTAGATCTCATTGCCACTTACCATCAGGTGAGATCGAGATCAAATACTTGCCTGTAATGTAATAAAAAAAAAAAAAAAAAACACCAAAGTCCTCTAGGTTCCTCTATGTTAGTCGAGAAACTGTTTGTCACGACTGTCCAATTAATATGCAACTCTCCGCGAAACGATGCGAATCTATAAAAGTATTTCAGTAGTATTAAAGTAGTAATACTCATGTATGTCGGCTCCAAGCTTAATATTACTAGTATTTCATCTATTACTTACTTATATATATTTAACTTATTAGTCTCAATAGGTACCTTTTTAGATATAATCAAATGATGGAGAAGATATAGTGTCAGTTGGTAAAATATAAGTCGTCATTCATTATTAATAACTTTATATTTGTTTAATTACTTTTAGTTGGTTGGTCGGGCTTTATTATTCGCAATCTCTGGAGACTATTCTGTGGCAGAATATAGAATAAAAAATGCAAATTTTAAGATTTCAGAGTCAAGAAATTCTACCATCTGATTTGAACAGTAAAAATGAAATGTTAGTGTTTATGTAAATTAACGGATTTTGGAGACAACATTTTTCTTATTAATTTATTTAAATTTTTAATTTAATATAATGTTTTGAATTAGATGGCCAAATAGTATGCAAACGCCATGGATAATTAAATGGCTTTCGTTCTTCTTTTTTAAGGTTGGCAATAGACTACAAAATCCACTATTGCCAATGTCGAGTATTTCTTCATATTTGCAATTATAAGTACCCCTGATCAAATTGATGATGTTAATAACGATGATGATGATGAAATAAATCCCCTACAGTAAAGACATGGATACTGAATTGACAATTTGCCGAACATTTTTGGTAAACTTTCAAAGTCAATTTATTTTATTTCACTTTCCTTCACTTGTGCACATAATATATCGACACACAATGCTTAATATCTCACTAATATAACACATTATTTGAATAAGAAACACATGTTTCGACAATAAAACAATATTGACAACTTCACGGTTCAACTTCCCGCCAAAACGTGCAATAAGTGTTTTGAATATATTAAATTGAAATTGTCTGAAATATTGTGTCAATTTTATGTTGCCTTGCTCCCGTTCTTTCTAATAAAAGGTCTTTGTTGGAAGGTCTACACTCCATTGAGCGGAGTATTGAATATAAATAAAAAAAAAAATATTTATAAAGCCCTTACGTACTTATGGAAAAAGTTTGAAAGCCCATTTCAAAATATAAAATAATAGATCCTTAATTTTAAAGACGCAAGCTGTGAGCCTCTCCGAGTTACGTCACATAACTGTGGTGGATAGTTCGAATGTTCTTGTATGTTCAGGTTTTATTAAAAGATCGGTTCTTGTTTGTTGCTCTTGTAGATCGATGCTTGAGGTAGAAGTGGCGAGAGATTTATTTAACAAAAATACAGTTCTAATATACAAATGTACAGGGCCACACTTAGTAGGTGTTGTACCCAGTGAAAGCTCGGCGTTCGCTTGCACGGGGTCGCAACTCGTACGTTCTACGCAGTGTTGATTTCTTCTCGCTTCGGCGTCTGCAACAGTAACACTGCCGCTTCGTTATCGAATTAGATGCGTCAACGACATCGGCACTCCAATCGACGCTCACTTTATAATCGACAAACGATCAATTGGGTAATCCTTGCAATAATGTTATAAACTGCTTACTCTTCATCATTATAATGTGTTAAGTGTGAAATTAGGAACAAATGAAAGCCTCCATAATTAAAAAATATCATTTTCTTTTTAATATAATGGTAACAAATAAATTATCAATAGTTGTACAAAACGTATCAATAATTTTAACATCTACGTACATTCAAGTGCTAAAGCGACTTCAATTAATCGGGCAACTAATTATTCGTTGTAAATAATAAGCTGTATTCTGTTTTATTATTTGGCGATGTGATATGACCTGAAATATAGCTCAACTCAAAATACTTCAGGCCATTCATAAATGCGCCGTTGAAAATTTCAACTATGCGTCTGCGCGCTATTGAGACACAAAATGATGACATATTTAATTGTAATACAACGATATAATATACTCATTAAACATTAAGTACCCACTATAGAATCAAGTATTGAAATATAATATTAAACAAACATGATACAAATTCGTTTGTCAGCAAATAGTCCAACATTTTAGAACACAATTCATATAAGCACTTAACACAATTCATTATTTGTTGATGCGTTAAAGAAAAGTCAGACTTCATCCTAAAAAAAGTTATGCCAACAAACTTTCTATCTATAATAATTGGCACAGATGTACAATATTTTAGGTCTTAACTCTATAATAGATAGATAAGTACATGTTTTTTTTTCAATTGAAATTTTACCTTTCAATAATTTTGACAGTTTTAGGCGGTATTTTTTACTGATTTACTTCAGCAAAGTCTCACAAATAGATTAGCGAAGTGGAATTCATGAAAATATTATTTTCGGCAGCGATGAAGGCACTTTTCAGAATTTGCTTAACGAGATAGCGTCAAGATACTTTTTCACGTTAAAATAATTTATTTTAGGTCAACATAAGGCTAAATTGAATGGCTTGGTCTAAGCCTACAATTTCATGCACTCCGGCCTTATCATACATAATGCCCAATATTAAGCTTATTTAACGTGATAAGTGACAAATATATACAGACTATATTTTACATAAACTTAAGTATTATAAACAATTTCATACATTGTGTTCGATGTCCAATATTACTAAATAAGATTCATTACCCAGATGAATCCTATTTACGAACGAATCAAATAATCCTTTCATACTACGTAATAATGTGTAAATCTTAACTCAGATTACAAGGAGATTCAATACTAGGTGTTAGTGGCTTCGTAACGAAAACTGATACTATGGATTCAACTCATGATTCTAAAACCCCCAGAGTTGGAATTTTTCGTCGATCTTTTCATGAATTTTACGTTTTACATTTTTACTTTTTAATTGATTTCAGCATGAAATCCTAATAGAAGTCTATCTCAACTAATTATTTCCTAATTTAGACCTAAAACAGCAATGTAAATTAAAACTCGATACGCTTGAGCGCGCTCGTCACTCGCACGCGTCGGGTATCCTGCGGAGCGTTGTGTTATGATTGCGTTGTTTACGATACATCGCGCACTCAATCATTACAACCCATAACTTTCGACATAAATGATTTCTATAATTTCATTATAGGCACTGAGTGTAAACTTTACCAATTTTCGATACAATGCCTCTTACACCCTGTATATTGTGTTTAAAGTCTCGACTGTGTACACATGTGTGTGTGTGTGTGTGTGTGTGTGTGTGTACACATTATTACATGTGACACTTTTAACAAAAACATAACAACGGGTGTGTCGGTAACAAAGCTTCAACAATCAGTCGATTTAATCCACCTTCCTAGTCTTCTTGATCTCCAAGAACTTAAGCATGTTTAAGCACCAGAACATAGCTGATACCACATAGAACACCTGTAAAGCGGTTCCAACTCCTGGGCTCGCAACACTACGGGTGAGGAAGGCGAGCGCGGAACACCGAACGACTTCCAAGATCGGGGCGTAGCTGGAATCGTCGAACAGCATTCCGATGATGGAGAGGGATGCGATGACGTAGACCACGAAGATCAGCACTGACACTGGTGTCATGCCCTGCAAGAAGATCATACATTGAATATACAGAAGAATCAGAAAGGGTAAACTAAGCCGTGAACGTAATGATCACCACACACGAAGATAATGATCACCACACACGAAGATAATGATCACCACACACGAAGATAATGATCACCCAATAAAGAGTAGAAGTATTTGACGGTATTCACTTCATGTACCTATTACGTCTATTTTGACACATTTTAAAATCGACTAGCTTAGTTTCTTGGAGTATGATGTTTGATGTAGAGACTAAAGTGCATTTCGAAAAATGCCTAATTTTAATTTTAATCTTAATTTATGTAGAGTATGTAATTAATATCTAGGACGAATCCTATTTCAAAATCGAAATGCAGCAAGTCATGATAAAAAAAAGGGACTAAATAATATTATTTTAATTCAGTATGAACCGAATCTAAAAATCTCTTATATTATTGTGTTCAGATCTATAGTTCAATTGCGTTCTTTATCATGACAGGTAGGCATTTATATTTTGATGCGAGTTTTTAGCGTTTCGCCATCTTTCAGTGTAGCTACATAAACCGAGTGACGTCATTCAACATGTTTTCAAATCATTTATTTCGTATAGGCCTACGGGGGCACGTACAAATTGTCATTACGTTTTTTTTTTTCTTAAGTCTACATCCGGATCGGAACGCGACCTCAACTGAGAAGATCCGGCAAGAAACTCAGCGGGCTTGTCTTTTTTTTTTAAATTCATTATGTTTACAAAATAAAATATAAAAGTAAGCTCCAGTGTGTTGCCTTGCGGGGCGCGCACACGCTACACTTTTGCTATTATAATGTGGTAATGAATGTAGCCTTGCCGCCAGCAATTGGGATCAAAGCAAATTTTAAATATATACGGCCCAACGATGCGATGAAAGAGGTATATTTATATCTTGTATTCATTAATGCTCTGACTAAATGAGAAAGGTAGGTCGCGTTCCGCGTTCTCGTTAGCAACGCGGGTACCTAATTAGGTAGGAGTTATCCGGGCTCGTGATTATGTTTTTTTAACCGACTACAAAAAAAGGAGGAGGTTCTCAATTCGATTGTTTTTTGTTTGTTTGGCACCAAATTCACATTCGTTAAATATTTAATACAGACACATTTATAATTACATTATTATTTTCATTTTTTATATTTTGAAGACGGTTCTTTTTTAATAAGTTCTTCATTCCTATTATCTTTCTATCCTATATAAATATGTAGCCACACGAGCACAGCCACAGAGAGCAGAATAATTTATAAGTGTCCCCCTGTTGCGATTGTAACAAGTCGTCGCCCACAAACCCTAAACATACTTAAGTACCTATAATACTGTAACTTAGTTTAGTATATTGTTTTTATTGCGTCTTTTCAGAGGCTGAATGTAGCAGATTGAAATCTTACTTGAAACTTTGCTGCACGTTAAGTGCGAGCTAACTGTATACTTTATATAGTCTACCGTATTTAGACTTTTATTATGGAGAATTTAAAAGCGCCTCTAGCGGACGGTATTTAAAACTTTTAATTCTCCATACCTAATGTCTAAATACGGTAGACTATAAAGTATACGGTTAGCTGATGAATAATCTCGCACTTGACGTACTGGACGGATTTTTGTGACTGGCGTATACTGTTCCATACTTTTAATCCCGGAAAATGGAACGGCTCCGGGATAGTCGATAATATTTTTATTTTAGTAGGTTCCAAAAACTACCAACAATGTGGGGTTATCAAGTTACTAGAAGTCCCGTTATCTCTTCTAAGTAAGCTAAAAAGTTTATGCTTGGAGTAGGCTTACATAAATAGTGGAATAACCAGGGCGGTCTTATTGGTAGCGCTTACCATATGCTTGGAGGTAAGCTCGAAGAACCCGTATAGAACGATGGCGTAGTGCGCCACTAAGTACAAGTTGCACCACGCCGGCAGCTGGACGTCGTACTTATCTCTATTTTCCACCTGAAACAATAAACAACATTATTTTTAAAAGGTAAAATATTTATAATTCTGCCAGACGAACACAGCAACTATACGGTTGCAAACTAATCAACACTTGTATTATGGGTACCGCATAATAAACTGGGGGCTTTCTCAGTAATAATCACCTATAATTATATTAAACGTCCATGACTCGGGTACAAACATTCGTGCTCATCACACAGAGTGCTTTCAACAAAATGACAATTCTGATTCTTTGTCAGCGAAATTGTTGTTTTTTTAAATTGGCATATTAAATTCATACTTTACATAATGTATAAAATGCGTTAAAGAATCTCAGCCCACAAGCTTAAAGGTTTGTGTACCCTTTCCGAATACACAGTGAAGTTAAGTTGTAGCGTGTCCGTGCGCAGCAATAGTAGAGTGCTTTTTAAGCACAAGACTTACATCGACCTTCATGTCCTCGTCTCCAAGTCTAGGGGTGCCAGGTTCCCAGCTCGGCCCCCAGAACACAGCCCTGAATTTGTCACCCCAGTTGTCAAAGCCGCGCACTTTCTCCAACACGTAGTGGTTGTAGAAAAACTGAAAAAATAACATGATACATCAATTTCAGTCTTACATTTCGCTTGCTATATCTGACGATGATAAGATAATTTCGTAAATTAGGCGGCGGTCAAAAGTATAGCTTACTTTCTAATTAGTGTTACTACGTGTGTCAGACGGTAGGTAGCACCATGTATGCTGCTATTTGTGAACTGGTTTTTTGACCAAACAGATCACTGAGCTTGTGTCAAACACTTCGTACAAAACTATTTTTTTTAATGAATATTATTAATTTATTTAAGTGTGTTTCATATCTCGGTAAAATTAATAAATTATTATATTTATTTGAATGTATATTATCATTTTAATTTCAATAATCACCCAGTAGTTTTTTTGGAAATTATTTCAACGTCTCAAGCCTACTTTTCAGAGGGCAAACACATGAAAAGTTTTTTTATGAGAAGTATTCAAATATCTAAAATAAAAGCAAACATTAACAAAATAGGAAAGACAGAAATAAAAATAATTTTGCGAGGAGGCTTTAGTTAATACCCGCTTAAAACTGCCACGTGGAAATATAATAAGGGATAATTCCTTGCTCCGAGAAGAAAGTGCCTACTTAATATTGAGGTAAAAATATGAATTGGGGATGAGGTGCGAAATACACTTCGAGAGAAGTTTCTGGATGCCGACAACTCAAACACTACTCAAATACTTAACTAAGAAGGTACTTTTACAATCGTTGCATGACATGTCAAAATTAAGTAGTCCTTATTTTTAAACGTGTTTATGTTAAGGGTGGTACCTGCAGATGAAGCGGGTTGAAAGAGGGCTGGTTGTAAATAAGACCGTACACAATTTCAACTTTGTCAGTCTCTGGTCTGAAGGTACCGAAGAGACGGTCCCAAATGATGAGCACGCCACCGTAGTTGACGTCGAGGCAGTACTTGTTGCTACCTGTTGAACAAAAGAAGAAGTTGGATGAAATATTTTTTGACACGTGCAATTAACAACAGATTCGTTGGTTTGTAGTTTTGCGTGCACTGTGTGAAAAAAGTCTGCATCAGAGTTTTATGTGGAAGATGACCACTGAAAATCTTAAGGCCTGTAAGGGTTTGTAAGGGTTAACTGGCAAACAAGCTGTGGATAGGGTTTCTTAGTACATTGTGAAACAGACCGTCAGTCTAGTGGAGAGTAAAAAGACATGTATATACCTCTATTAATATTGGGATAATTAAAAATGCCAATGATTCTAATATGTTTATTAAAGCTGAAATGTTACTTTTGTGGTTAACTTTTCTAGTAATAAAATAAGCCTTCTTATTAATATAAAAAAAATATTTCTTTAAATTCTATATCCGGGTATTTACATAAAAACTGATTATATATTCCAATAAAGTTCAAATAATCATCCGAGTTTCCCAGAATTTACATTGTCTCCATGTACTACCGAAACTTCGGGGCCGCCGTAACTTATAATAACTACGTTATAATGGAAACCTATCCAATATCGGATCAAGAGAATCACATTTCATTTCGCATTGCTATGTTATTTGTTTTGGCATAACTATTTATTGGTTTGTGGATTTGCTAGCAAGGGGCGAAGCAAAATTGAATGTACGAAACATATTGTTTATTGAATTGATCGCCTGTGTAAAGCTTACGTTGGTGCCAAAAAAAAGTCATTTGCGGTTACGATATTTTGGCAAAATTTATTCTTAAAAGTAGCTCCGTTTTTATACCTAGACACAGAAATTCCAGGCTACAATAGTATATTTTAATCTTATATCAGGATGTTCAAAGTTTGCATGTTAAAAATTATTTGCATTTTTTTTCTATTGTTTTTCGGAATACACTACCCATCTCAATCGCACGCAGGTCCCATCATTTCATGTACGGCATGCACCTACACTCTTCATAAAGCTACAGACTATTTAAAAAGCTAGTACGAATTATAATGCGCTGAATTAGCCAGAAAACGTAGGGATGAATCTCTATTGCTGGAGGGATGATGCTGGAAACTGGTGGACGCGACGCTTGGGACGCGTTTATTTGGACGTTGTCTGACTGGTGATGACAACAAAGATGATCTAGAGAGAGACGGTCCACTTTTGGCATAATCATATAGTAAATAAAGACTTACCATGATGAACTCTATGGTGGCTTGGAGTGTTAAGAATATACTCCAGCGGTCCCACGCTCTTGATAGCTTCAGTGTGGATCCAGAACATGTAGAGGTAGCTGAACTGGTGGTGCATCACGAACTGTGCCGGTGGGATGGCGAGTGCGAGGGGCAAGTAGAATATCTGCAGCCAATCAATTACATAGATGATATCATTGACAGAACTAGGCGATACCTGGTGGAAATCCATTCTTAAACAATGGGGGAAGAGGAACCCACCGCTGACCCTCGGCTTGTCAACTTTTCCAATTATAAACCAAACAAGTTTGATCGATAATTAACACGTTCCCTGCGGCTGCGCTAGATTAAGACTTGCTTCCAGTGCTGTACAAGTCACATATTTCCCGCATCAAGAATGCCTGATATGCGTTACGACGTCTATTTTCCCGTACGTAGTCCTAACTTCAAACCTCCACAGAGACATGGAAAGTCCACAGCTGATTTTTTTTGTTGTACTAATCAATAGGTTATATCCTTGTGTATACACAGCTGCAGTCGCACGAGGTTCTAAGTAATATCTTAAAAGTTACAGGTATTTTTGGAAATGGTTGATTTTACGGGAAAATACTTGTCGTGGCGCATACAACAGTCATATTGCTAGGGATGGGGTGTAATAAGTAAAATATTTTTCTGTTTCAGATTTATTATTGTTTATTCAGGTCGTACACAATCAACGGAAACTATTTTAAAACAAAAGTAATAATTAACTATGTTAACAAAAACAGTAACTTCTTATTTTATATTATTATTTATTTTACTTATGGTCGTACACAATCAGCGAAAACTACTTTTAACAAAAATAAATAGTAATTTACTATGTTAATGTTAACTTTTTAACAAAAACAGTAAATTCTTATGTTGTATTATTATTTATTTTAGGTACTTATAAAAGCTAAATTACAAAAAAAAATCCGTCATCATCAGATTCTATGTCAGATACAATAAAATTTGAAAGTTTTACCTGCTTGGTAGCTCCTGGCGAGGATTCACTAGCATGGTCTGAGTTTTCTTCTTCATAACCACCAATTCGAACAGCCTTACGTTTTGAAGTAGGCTTTTGGAAAATGTTAATATTTCCATCGGTATTTCTAGATGTAGAACACGTTGGTGTATTAAACTGTGAAAACTCATTACTTGAAAACTTACTTCGGGGTGTTGACAACAGTTCAGACACCATTTCAGAATTCAGTGATGTTTCGAGCGCTGGTACTAGATTACTCACAGAAATGTTGTCCAGGGATAATGAATCAGGATCAGTCTTTTTATTTTTATTAATTATAACTTCTTCTAATATACTAAATTCCCTTCCTGTCGATGGACTTAAGAAAATTGAACTAGGTTTTTTTGTACTAGATGGTTTGGGATTCGAGAAACTGGAACCACTACTCTGCACAATAATGTTTCTAGCCTCTTCACCTTCTGTCTTTACACTTTTTCCCATAATAAGTTTTTTACGTGAACGTTTCATTGTTTATGTACAATTTACCTACTTACGCGTGACGAATAAAATATCGCGTTCTGTATAAACGTATTAACTGGGTACAGCACTACGGCTATCTGAAGCTCCGCGCGCGCGCACGTTCAGTGCGGTACGGGGTTTAGGATACGGCCAAATAGTTCCCGTATCGCACTATTGTAAAATAATTACCTTTCTGTGCGTTACGATAAAATAATTCCCGTACATTTTTATTCGTAAATTTCAATACACTTCAAGCAAGGACACCGGCAATATAGGTGTCTCTTTTTTACTTGTACGAATACTTGAAAAAATCACCTCCGCACGGAGTGCAAAACAAGGACAACTAGCTGCCGCACAGAGCAAAATTCAATTACAACCAAATACTTCCCGTAACGCAGTGAATGTGTTAAAGAAGCCAGCAACACCGAACTCCTCTAAAATGTTAGTCCAGAAACTATCTATCACGAGTGACGGGATAGACGAGCCAGAGATTTCCAAAATATAGACGGATAGAAAAAATAATATACAACAATTGATAGGTGTGTTATGAGTAGGGGACCTCTAAGATATTCCTTAGTGTTTGCAAATTACAATAAACCGTTTACAAGAACATCACCAGCTCCCTTGTATTCATTGCGAGGGTACGTGCTCCATAAATATGGCTATAAAACCTTATTCTACACTGGAGCAGCTAATATTTGCATTTTAGTTGTTGCACGTGTGTTTCAATTTGCTAGATATTAGGTATGTTACGTGCTGAATTTCAGTCGGGCTCTGGATAAAATAAAGTTTACAGGACCTTCTGGTCTTCATAACTTTAGTGAATATTAGAGTAGGCAAAGTTACATTTAAGGTAGGACTTTTAAGACCATGAGGTAGTGGATGCTTTTTGAACCTTGAAGTATAAGTTTGACGCTATTTATCGGTCAGTTTGTGGCATTGTAGTTCCAGAATGAAAGTACCAATTTGAATGCGTTTGTCTTTTGTTTGATAAATAGTCATTGGTCAGATGGTTCTTAATAAATTGTCTGTAATATTTTGATATTTTTTTTTTCTTAGGGTTTTTTTTAAATACTGAGCATAGTTAAAGGAAGTAGTGAATACTCACAAATCCGCACCATCCCTGCAACATAGACTGTCTAATCCCGACTCCCATGTTGAAGTCTTCAGACGTATGATGCACTTGGTGTTGCGCCCATAGAATGTGGATCTCTGCACACAAAATACGAACAATATGATACTTAACTCTTACTACAGCTGTTCCTTGAAATCGGGGTTCATGTATCTTCCAAATAGAACACTTATCAATTGCCGGCTGGTTAAGATAAACATTGTAAGGAAACTTGCATGTCTTTTGAAATACGTTTTGCAATAGATGGCGCTACATTGAATAGAGTTAGAAATCTGCAAAAAATGACAGGTAGTGCTCTCATTGGACCGTGGCGTAACCCTTTTTATGGACAGGACAGGGCATTAGGGCACAAACGTGTTCTTTCGTCATCTTTGGGGGAGGAAGCGAATCGGTCTGGCGGGAGATGGTTTTTCCAGACCTCCATTAGAAGTCCTGGGCCTAAATGCGTATCAAATAGGGGCATTGACACTCTTGTCAATGGATATAGCTTATTTTTGATAAAAGAAAAGCAGGAGCTAAAAAAATTACTTACCATGACATGCTCTATGCATCCAATAATAACAAAAGTCGACTCCGAGGGCCGCCGCGTACCACGTCAGCGTGTGGTCCCAGGGCAGCTCCACCATCCTGTAGTTCACATATATCCAAGTGTATACGTATGACTCTGCTCCTCGCCATAATAGCCTGGAAGAAGAAAAGAAGACTAATTTAGGTGTGCTCTGAATACGAGCGCTGTACTGATATAAATAAATATCGCCAGACGAACACGCCAACTATACAGTCCCACACTAAGCAACGCTTGTATTATGGGTACCGTACAACGGACTGGGGGTGAATCCAGTATATATTGCTTATATAGGTATTAAACATCGACTTGGGTATAAAACATTCGCCCGTTCGGAATGCCGTTCCTATGGAGAAGAACGGCCAAGAAACTCCATGGTTGCTCTTTTTTACAAAGATCTTTTACATTTTTGAGCATTACATTGTTATAGGTATGTGAGAACAATGTAGTAACAGCTAATCAGACTTCAGCAGCAGGTCAAAAAAAAGTACTAAGTATAAAATTACAGTTAATGGCTACATGGTTCCAACATTACTGCTAACTTGCTGTTAACTTGGTTTACTAAGTCAATGCTAGCCGTTATCAACACCTTACCAATGCCAAAGTGCCTAATAGGACATACAAGTAAATAACTCTAACTGGTATTATTAATTTACCTGCCGCACTCTTGAAAGATTCCATGTGAAATACTTGTGATGCCGTCGTTCAGTCTGATGCCTGGCTTGCCCTTTAGCCTCAGCACTATGTGCTCCAGGATCATGAACATGAAGAAATACGGCCATGACTGGGAATAAACGAAAATCCATTTTGGATTCTGTTGGTACTTCTAACTCCATTACCGCTTTGGGCAAGGACTGTAATGCTGAAGTGGAAGTGACACGTGACAAATAATGTATAATCACAATAATATATATCGCCAGACAAACACACCAACTGTGGGGTCCCAAACCAAGTAATGCCTGTATTGTGGGTACAGTACAATGGACTAGAGGCGATCCCAGGAGGTAGTAATAATTTACATATATATCTAACATCCATGACTTGGATACAAACATTAATGCTTATCACACAAGGTTTGCCCCTACCAGGAATCGAACCCAGGACAATCGGTACAGAAAACAGGGTCACTATCAACTGTGCTGATTGGGTCAACAAGTCTCCGATATTTCTATTCTATTCTATCAGCTGAAAGACGTCCACTGCTGGACACAGGCCTCCCCCAATGATTTCCACACATCACAGTCCTCCGCCACTCGCATCCACCGGCTTCCTGCTACGCGTGTGATATCATCGGTCCACCTTGTGGGGGGCCGTCCTACACTACGTCTTCCGGTTCGTGGTCGCCATTCTAGAACCTTTCAGCCCTAATATAACCTACTCATATTGTGATAATAAATGATTATGAAAACCTAAGATAGAAATATTGATCGTCCTAAAATGTCCCCAAAAAATAAGGCTGATCATTTACTTATAAGTAGTGAGCTGTTTTATTGAATCGAAATAACCGATTGGATTGCATCGGACGACGTTAATTAGATCATTGCTAACTTATTACTAGCACTGGTAACACTATGGTTTCGAAACGGTTGCAATATGATATGACAACATTCATTGCGCGAATGATACCTTTGTGTAAAATGAAACGGTGTAGCAAGTAAGTATAAAATTACAGATCAATTTTGTGTAATTATTGAATTATTTATAGGAATATATGTGTAACATTTTATAGGATGATTAAAAAATGAGTGATTTGACAACGAACTCAGTAAATAGCAAAAAAACAATTTGCACATATTTTATATTACTCATACAGAGATCGTTCCCTGTGAAATATAATAGTTATCTTCCAGTGGTCTCTAGTCGTTAAGTCGACCAAGAAACTCCTTTATCTTAAAGTTCAATATCATTTGCACATCGTAGAATCGCAAGACCTATTTTTGTCATTTGTTATTTATTTGAAATAAGAACGTATCAAATATGAACCTTAGTGGATTTTTTATTAGCTAGGATTTTTTGTCACAACTGATAAGCCACTTTGATGGCCATTTAATTGAGTGATGATCATTTAATTGTTTTCTAAGGCCGCAACACAACACTCTTGATTATTATTCGAACCCATATTTAAAGAAATTTGAATCCATTTAGGCTTTACATACGTATTTCGATTTGTACAGGAAAAATGTATTGCAAAGCTATCGTACTTGGATTGTAATTTTCTATAAAATTCACGGAAAGTCTGTTACCCAGTAACTTAGATAATTACGTAAGACTTAACTGAGCAATGCAAACCATATGCACCCGAAATATTATTTCTCATTTCTGATACACACTGTATATTACGTAACATGTTGAATTCGATAACATTAGTATTACATGTTTTTGTGAATCTGTACGTCAAGTGCGAGATTAATCGTAAGCCAACCGTATACTTCATAGTCTATATACGTATACTTCATACTTTATAGTCTACTAGCTGTTGCCCGCGACTTCGTCCGCGTGGTATTTAACAAAGACAACCGTTGACAACAGCCTGCTCGCCCATTCTGAGCCCGTGGGACGCATTGCAGGTTGTTGCTATCAAACTTAATCAGGCGCTGCGCTGCAACATTGGTTTTAATTTTTTTTCGTGAGATCCTATTTTTTTCTCTAAAATAAAAGTAGCCTAAGTTACTCCTTGTTACATCAGCTATCTGCCAGTGAAAGTCCCGTCAAAATCGGTCCAGCCATTTCAGAGATTAGCCGGAACAAACAGACAGACAGACAGACAAAAATTGTAAAATATGTTGTTTCGGTATAGGTAACGTGTATACATCCAAATGCACTTAGTAAAAAGCGGTTATTTTAAAATTACAAACAGACACTCCAATTTTATTTATATGTATAGAGTATAGATTTAGACACATTGTATGGAGAATTGAAAGTTTTGAAAACTGTCCGCTAGAGGCGCTGTTCAATTGCGATACAATGTATCTAAATACGTAAACTATAAACAGTTATATTACGAATAATCTCGCATCTGACGTACAGACTCGTATGTATTCTGGCTTTATTAAAAAATACTGACATTATTGAACATTTATCTTTAATCTTTTTTTTAAAGATATTTTGCGTAATAATTGTCTCTTCCCTTGGAGTGAAAAGTTGTCTCAAATGTTGGCCCAACATCACTACGCCAAGTTTTATTAAAACCGCTCTATCTATAATAATGTGCCTACCAGCGTTTTCTTTAATGTGTTACATATTGACATAACCCTGTTACGTTTTACAAACATAGTGATAAGGAGGCAACAATTAATACGAGTCTAGACGTGAAGATGACAAACTACGCTACCGCCACAGGCAACAGTATATCTAGAAATATATACTGTTGCCTAACACAACCTTGCTCATAGACTAGTACCACAAAAATTACGACATAACATTCTTGGTCTATGGCAATATTAATTGTAAATCAATAAGGGTCATTATTGATTGTTTTAAATTAACACAAGATAATCAAAGCAGCGCCCTATCTTTTACGTACTGTTTCGGTATCATGTAGTCTTCTATCCCTCTCACACCACATATTTTATAAATAAGTGTGACAGTGACGGCATGTTTTCCGTACCGTACAGGCACCTGATCGGACCGCTGGAGACGAGCAATAAACGGGCTTCAACAAAGGACTCCCGATCCTCAGCAATGAGGGAACGATGGAGGAAGAGGAAGTGTCTTAATATTTTATTGTTTTTGTTTGGTACATTATGGCAGAAGAACGGTGAAGGAAAACATCGTGAGGAAACCTGCATGTTTGAGAGAACCCCTCGATAGACGTGTGAATTCCGCCAACTCGCATTGGACCAGCGTGGTGGAATATGTCCTAATCCCCCTCGCATTGACGGGAGGCCCGTGCCCAGCAGTGGGACATTAAAAAAAGGGCTGGAATGATGACATTATAGTAGTGGACGACGGAATAGTGTGGGAATCGGAAAAAAGACGGTCTTTTAAGCTGTGACAAATTCTAAAATTCGTTGCCGCGAGATTAGTTAGTGTTTCTGTTCCTGCATCCACTCATCCTTATCAATATAACTAATAGTCCAACTCATCGATACAAGCTGTTGATTAATATCATAAGGTCAGTAAGCCAGTGTTAATTAGCAGAATCATTAATAAATATACGCCATAATTTGTATCCTATGAAGGAATGATTATACATCACCACTTAATGAAATAAGAAGTTGCGGGGTAATCCAATCAAGGTTAATTTAATCAATTTTATATCAATTACGAGAGGTTGCGATACCTTAATTTTTAATTGATTTATTTATTTTTAGCTTTAGTAAGAACAAAAAAAGGAGAAGGTTCTCAATTCGACTGTTTTTTTTAATGTTTGTTACCTCAGAATGCAGTCATTTATGAACCGATTTGAAAAATCCCTTTTTCTTTAAATTACTAGCAGTGGGCATTAATTATTTCTTGGTAATAGTCGCGTTAGCCTTTCTACGTTCTCTCAAGTCGAATAGAATGAGAGGGAGTGATCTTTTGTGGTGAGAATTCTCGTCGACCGAGCTCGTTCCTATATTACAGAATAGGCACGTAAACAAATGTAGGTACCTGTTTAAAAAAGTTAGGCACGTCCTCCTTTCTCTCGTACATGGTGTCTTTGGGCGAATGGAGGTAGAACAGCCGCCCGATGCCTTTAACATGGTCACCCACCATGTCCGAGAATCCACTATCCATCGTAGCGTTGGCGAATATGGTCTCCGCCATCTTGAATTTACAAGATCTGCCAAAAAGAGTATAAGAATAAGAATAGTATATTAAATAGCAACTACATATCAGTGAGCTCCAAACTAAATATAGTCCGTAACTTGGAGCTCGGTACACTATAAATAGCAGTGATAGCCAAGTTGGTAGAACGCTTGCCTCGGTAACGAGGAGTGCAGGTTTATTCTCAAACCCCGGCTCGCACCTCTCAGATTTCATGTGCGAATCTCATTTTCAACCATGATTATCACATGCTAAACGGTGAAGGAAAACATCGTGAGGAAACCTGCAATGTCTGAGAGAACCCCTCGAATGATGTGTGAAGTCCGCCACCCAGCACTGGGCTAGCGTGGTGGACTATAGCCTAATTCCCCTTCGCATTGAGGGAAGGCCCGTGCCCAGCAGTGGGACATTTAAAAAAAGGGCTGGAATTATTATTATTATATTACACTATCAATGATAGCTACAATACGTACAAGGATAGTGTTACGTATACAGCGTGATACAGAAAGAGTCTACTAAGCCTTAAATCTGGGCTTCTGTAGCGCATTTGTAAACTCTATGTGAAGTCAGAATATCGATACGACGATTTTGAAAAATAAATGTTGATCCCAACAAAATGACAATTATTGTGATCCTTTGCGATTTTTTTTTTTTAATTTTAAATTTGCATATCCAAATTCTGAGTTTACATAATGTTCACTAATGCGCCAAACAAGCCCAGATTTAAGGCTTAGTGTACCCTTTATGAATCACCCTATATCGTGATCCATATAACTTACTGATTACAGTATTTTTGTTACACCTTATATAGAAAGATTTAAGAGACTTACAGATTTATATTCTACTTAAGTACTGTGAGACTACTTTAGAAACTTTGAGCCTCAACGTGGAAAATAATATTCCCTACGATTTTTTATTATTTTAAAAGTATCAAATGTAGACACAACGATTTTACAGTTTGATTATATGTATAGATTTCTCATGAAATATACTCGGGACTGTGTCTTGTTTATTTGAAAAAAAGAACTAAAGAATAAGCACGAAGAGATAATGTTTATTTAACATAACCTCAATTAACTCAGATTAGCAACAGTTTAAAAATAACGATATGGTTTAGTTACTACTTGACTTCTGTTTAGGTTGACTTTTGAAGATACCTATTTAAAACGAAGTGTAGTACATAATATATAATTATTGTTTTATATTATACTAGATGCGCCCGGCGGTGTTACCCGCGATAAAAATATGTAGCCTATATAATATGTAGCCTATGTGCTATTCCAGACTATAATCTATCTCTGTGCCAAATTTCATCCAGATCCGTTCAGCCGTTCGGGCGTGAAAGAGTAACAAACATCCATCCATCTATCCATCCATCCATCCAAACTTTCACATTTATAATATTAAGTATAGATTAGCCGTTGTTATCGCCCTTTCCGGTCTTACTCACATTCTCTCCAACTCCTCTGTTATATTCTTTTTGATTTTTTGTCTCCTTCTTCGCTTATCGCTCGAAAAATGTAATATGTAATTTGGATGGACGCCTATCTATCCATATTACATATGAATGTATCAATCACCTTCTCAATTTTTTGAGTCGTGACGCACGCGTCGCGGTGCTTTATGACGTATTTACTAATGTCCCCTTTCAAATAATATAATTTAAGCCCAAATGTTATTTTCCCCTACTGCATGGATGGCGGGTCAGATCAGTTGCGCTGCATGTGCCTAGTGAATGTAGCGTCTCTATCTACTGCCGCCTTCCTACCTAGGCAAGTATGCTCCATCGTAGATCTCATCGTCACTTACCATCAGGTGAGATCGAGATCAAATACTTGCCTATAAGGTAAAAAAAAAAAAAACTGCAGTGCTATTCTGTAACGACAATCTCATATCTCACGCGTGAGTCCGAAAGTGAATTGTAAAAATGCAATTAAAATGTTACATTGATTGATGAGATGGTCACTACAGAATAGCACTACTGTTCCTAAAATTGGGTACACCCTGGTGAACGGATTAAATATATACTTGCCAGAATAAAACGAAATGCTTCGGTCCATATTATTGTTTTTGGTATGGCTAAATGCCAAAACGTATCTAAACTATTTTTAGCGGCCAACGTACCAATGTAACAAACTCAAGAATATCGACGATACTATCAGAGAAACAGGTCGATGCGCATGCGACCATAAAATAAACACAATGAAGTAAAATATTAAGTATATTCTGTTACTATGAAATAAATCTCACTTTTGATAAGCAGTAATGTTAAAAACATGATGTAGTATGAAGTCTAAATTCTCATTAAGTGTGTATATAATATGACAAACTGCTCAGTTAAAAACATCAAACACAATTTACACATTTATCTTATCCACACATGTGATCGGTATGACCCATTCGTTGACCTCTTCGAATATAAATAATATATCGAAATATCTCACACTATTTTTGCCAAGCATTCATTATAAGTAGTTAAATGTTTGCATTGCACCGAGACATTTTATAAAAAAATACCGTAACGAAGAAAAACTTTTTTTAAATTTACCGACCGATTTATTCCGATGTATATTTTGGAAATCATTGGAATATGAGATTGAAATATTCTTTTTCGCATGTCACATAAGTGAACGATAATATATACATATATGCTTTTGTTTTATTATCATTGTGTAAACAGCATTGTTCACGCCCCTTATCATACAAATATCCTTGAAAATAACAAGCCTGCAAGCATTAACCTGTTTTAATGACTTCATTATTTTCGAGTGAGTTTTATCTTTAACGTCGTCCCACAATTGTTTGAAGAGAATTTAAAGAAATATAGCGTACGCTTAGTAATTAGAGGGTTGTTAACTCTTAAAGTAAATTACCTATGTAAAAAATATGTTTATTTAGAAATGTTATCTCTCTTACAAGTAGAATATTATATTCTTATGGTCCTCCCGTGACCATGGTTGCTGTAAAGCAGCCGAAACGTCGGGAACGTAAAAAAAAGAACTCGATAAAATCCTTAAAATTTGTTTTATTTCAATGTTAGAAAATGTAAATGTAAGAAATAAATTTATTATATTCTTATTTTTAGATATATGCATTAACGTCTAATATAGATCTTAATAGACATAGATGGATATATTGTTATTAGGATGGATTATATTCCATGGAATCAGGCAACAAATACTAAATTAAGTATACAGACAAAAAAAATATAAAAATGCATTATCTCATTTAAAAAAAAGTCATGGTGGATGTGGATGCTTGATAAAATATGTGTGAATTTAACCTAAGCTTTAGTGATAATAAAATATCTTAAAATATACGTAATTTGATTTGGGTCACTTGTCAACGCTGATAGATAGATAGATAGATAACACTTTATTGTTGCACCACATAAAATGAATACAAAATTACAAAAATCTACTTAACTTATACAGAGTGTCACAATGGGCGGCCTTATCACAAATAGCGATCTCTACCAGACTGATAGTAATGAATAAAGCCATTCATCTAATCATGTTTAGCATTTATTCATCAAAACAATATGTATAAATGCTAATTTATTCAGTAGGTAGGTACCCTTTTACCGAAGTTTAAACAAAAAACGAAGATAATCTCGGTCTTAAAATAAATTTCCACGATTTTCCAGTGGATTGAATAACATTGTTTAATAAATTATAGCTTATTTTTTTGGCAGAATATTGGAGATATCACATTTTAAATTATTATTATTGTGTTTCAGAGAATGTCAATTAATAGACCCATCTTAGGCCCACTTATCGTTGATCATGGCTTGTCATATCCAATTAGCTGTCATTACAAATTATTCATACCTTAGAATAGTTAGAATAATAAAAGTATTTTCTAGATATAAAAATAAAATAAAGAAAAAAATACATCCAGAATTTCGGTAATTACCAAGCTTTATTTATTAACATAATTTTAATTTATTACTGATAGATTTGTGAATTTATTTGTTAAAGCATTAAAGAAGATATCGCACATAAAGTTTGACTATATTTGTGTTTGTGATATTACCATTTTGCCATTTTGATGTTATACTATATTTGTGAGTCATATATTGCCATTTTGAAAGCATGCGAACATTTTAAGCAAATATCTTAATTCATGTAAGTACCTACGTCATACTTTAAAATAAAATCCATAATAATGCATTAGCACCTGATAAAACTGAATATCGTTGGTCTAGAATAAATCAACCTTGCAAGAAGTTTTTTTAACGCACAAGCACCGGCGATATGATCCAGAAAGTTCTTAGTGAAGTATTTATATTAATAACTTTTATCTGTCACACGGCCTAACATTCGAGTGTCAAATGTCACGCTGATAGTAGCGTGTCGGTAGAGCGTTAGAACCTGACAGACAACGTGATGATGATGAAAACTAATTAACGATGTAATAAGTTGTTATTTATACAAAAAAAACCTGCTTGGACCAGCTGGGGGAGTAATATCAGTTCTATAAGACACGTGTAAGTGCCTTAATCTATGCCAAATGGCGTTATTGTTGAATCTCGACGTACTTATCTTTACGGGATGTTTTTTTTTACCAAATTATGATGACCTGATTAGCGCAGTTAGATGTGACCCTGATTTCTGCGCCGAGGGTCCCGGGTTCGAATCCTGGTAGGGACAAGCTTTGTGTGTCACGAATGTTTGTACCCAAGTTATGGATATTTAATATCTATATAAGTATTATATACTGAGTTTGCCCTCAGTCCATTGTACGGTATAAATAATACAAGCGTTGCTTAGTGTGGGACCGTATAGTTGGTGTGTTCGTCTCGCGATATTATTATTATATAAGCTACATCAGACCTGCACGTGGGTATTCTTCAAAGCTTTGATAGTTATTGCACAATATTTCACAATATAAATTTAAAGCCAGGTATTTGAAATGATAACGTATTCATAGTTGTTCAATAAAATTTTTCAATAAGACAAATTATTATTTGTCTTACTTAAAAACTAGGTATATGTTTATAGTAAACACATTGTGAATTAGACTGACTTTTATATATATAAAAAAAATATGATGATTTTTTTCAGTATGGTTTTTCTAATTGTCTAATTAGCGCAGTATTAGGTGCTGCTTTTCTCATGTAATTATTTACTATAATACTTTAAGGTATTTTTTTTTATTTTTAGATGGCAAACCTTCGAACATGAGTTGTCGATTTAAATTTGAAAAAAGAATAAAAACAACCTAGGATCCAAATCTTCAGTTACTAAGTACTTGTCTTTTGTAATTCACGCATTAAAAATATATCATAGTAGTACCTTTTTCTAGTTAAAAAATTATAGATATTAAACATCCATGACTCGGATACAAACATTCATGCTCATCACACAAAGCTCATCCCTACCGGGATTCAAAGCCGGGACCCTCGGCGTAGAAGGCATACTAGTAGAATATACTCAGCTTATTCAATATTCAAAATAATTAACGAGTACTAGTTTAGCTAGCACAGAATACAGATTAAGCAATCAAATCTTATATACATTTCACAACAGCGCCTCTCCTGGATTTTTTTTTTATTACCTTATAGGCATGTATTTGATCTCGATCTCACCTGATGGTAAGTGACGATGAGATCTACGATGGAACATACTTGCCTAGAAGGTACCTGTTCACTCTCGACTTGAAAACAGCCAGATTGAAGTCAACGGGGAACAAGCAATACTAGTATGGGACCATTTCGAAGCGTATTTGATCGGAATCTTGATACGAATGTGTTATTGTGAAAATAGTTTTACTATCAATGACTATAACACATAATTTACTTAAATAATCATTAAATTTGAAATGTGATGCACAAACATAATTAATTGTCGATACTTATCTACATTTTGCGCATCAATGTTCGAAGTTAACATTGACCTACCACGCTGGTTAAAGCTACAATAATTTTCTTCTTACTGTTTTTTTATAAAATCTAATATAAAGTTACAAAATATAATTAATAATTATGACAATTGTTATTATATCGGTCGCTAGTTATTGATGTTGTCGGGTGGCTTGTTATAATGTAAAGGTTCGAGTTCCGGTCGATCACCCTAGTGTGTTATGATCAATCTTTATTATAAGCAATTGAACGAGAACAAGTACATAGAGCATGTGCTCTGTAGAAAAACACAAACAAAATTGTAGAGTCCGGTTAATTGACTTGCTTACTATGGAGATAATTTGAATGTTTAAATGGTGAATAAAAAGATTAAACCTAAAATTCTACTAATTTGTTTTAGTTCCATTATGATTATTATAACACAAACCTAAATACATAAATCAATGAAATAATAAATATCAATCATTTAATAATATTAAACGCTTTCTGCGCCGAGGGTCCCAGGTTCGAATTCCGGTAGGGACATTCTTTGTGTAATAAGCACGAATGATTGTACGTATTTAAGTACATATTATATACTGAGTTCGCCCTCAATCCATTATGTACGTACGGTACTCATAAATACAAGCGTTGCTTAGTGTGGGACCGTATAGTGGGTATGTTCGACATTATTATTAATTGGTCTGTCATCCTGAGGCAAAATTGTGTATCCTAAATCTTATGATAAATAAATAAGAAGCTGTTTTGATCATCTCAGCGGTTGTATGGGGATCTATGAGATACGATCGTTGTAATCTGTCATTGATCTTAAAATCTTATCTCACGTTGATAACTTTCAGACGCCTTGTTTTAAATATTTATGCGGCAATATATTATATTTTTGTATTAAAATAATATTTGTTAGTTTTTTAACTATTTTAATTAAGTGCTATATTAATGTGACTTTGATTATGATTATGATATTTATAATGTTTATCGAATTCTTTTTTGTCATAATAACATCTGTTTAATGTGCTTTAGGTTTGTTTGTCGTTTAAAAAATATATATTGCAAAAATACTTACCAATATAAAAATAAAAGAGTGCTGAATATAAATTTGACGTCTTCACTCAATAATAGTCCATAATATTGTAACTCGATCACTAACTCGACACTGTCATATAGCGTCTAGCCCACGATCGCGACATTGATCGAAGATATCCCGAACGAATTTCGACCGAAAGATCGATCGGTCATGCGTGCACTCGCGGTAAGTATTCAATGCAAACAGTCGGTGTGAGTAGATCGCATTTGTATAAATAGCCAACTGCGCCGCACTAAGTACTTAACACTGTATTACGAGTGTCACTCATTGTGACCTGTTAGTTGACATTATACATTTTATGTATTAGATTTTTATTATTACATTTTTATGTATATTAGGGAGCGTTCAAGTATTACGTAACGAATTGGGGGGTGGGGGGCTTCTGAAACATTACGATGCACTACAGGTGCGGGAGGGGGGGGGGGTTTGAACTACTCGTTACGTAACATTGTTTTAACCCTTCAGAACGGTCGCGTAGAGACTTTACGTTTTGCGTTATAATGGGGGGTGGGGGTGGGGGGGGTAAAGAAAAAAGGTACGGCACGTTACATGGGAGGAGGGGGGGTCAAACATTTTCAAAAATTGCGTTACGTAATACTGGAACGCTCCCTTACCAGAATATGTACCGTACACTGTGGACATTCCTTCGGTACGTACTAAGCGTTTTGCTTCTACTTTCATCGTGCGAACTGCCAAGGAATGGAACACGCTACCGGCGTCATTGTTCCCCGTTGACTTCAATCTGGGTGTTTTCAAGTCGAGAGTGAACAGGTACCTTCTAGGCAAGTATGCTCCATCGTAGATCTCATCGTCACTTACCATCAGATGAGATCGAGATCAAATACTTGCCTATAATAAAAAAAAAAAAAATGTGCACTATGAAAATGTAATTAGTTTCTATGTTTTCCAGCTTAAGTCAAATGTTAGTAGGTCACTACTTTGCAAGGTATAGTTTTTTTATAAGGTCAGTGTTATAAATGGAATATAGTAGTTTAATAAAAAATAATATATTCCATTTATAATTAAAATATTATTTATAAGTCATTGTGCAGTTTTGCATTGATTGCCAATTTAATATCAAGCAAGTACTGGTGACATAACTAAACAAATTACTTTTTCTTATTTACTAATAATAATTACAAGTATTACGTTCATAAGAGCAAGAACTAGAGTTACTATCTTTCTTGAGAAATTACTAATGCTGTTTTTATATTTTATTAGTTTACTCATTTATTTTTAAATAAATGAAACAACACTTTAAACTACTCACAATTGAAATAACACTTATAAGCGGGGTAATTTTAAATAACACCCATCAGCGGGGTAATTTTAAATAGCACCCATCAGCGGGGTAATTTTAAATAGCACCCATCAGCGGGGTAATTTTAAATAACACCCATCAGCGGGGTAGTAGATGGTGTGCATTTACAAATAACGTAATATAATATAGCGATTGCAGATCCGTCTCGGATGTTTTCGATTCCAATTTCCGACTCCGTTCCCATGATCGATTTTGAATCATTAAAAATAACCCTGCAGGTCTCCCATACCCATACGGATAATGCGGGTTAGGTGTAAGGTATTAATAACATCACAAAGCGTATGTCACATGCAGAGCGCTATACAATATTAGTCTATGGCGATATGTTTACGAGAATAGATAATACCGACGTGTTAGAACAAGACAAAATATGTGATCGTAATTAATTGATAACGTGATTATCAGACACATATTACAGCTATTACAATATTGTTTTGAATATACTTTGAAGTGGTACTGTGCGTACTGTGGTACTGATTGGCACAGTTGGCCGTGATCTGAGAGGGTTCCGAGTTCGAATGCCGGTAGGGGCAAACTTTGTGTGATTCGTTGTCATCACACAATGTTTGTCCCTACCGGGATTTGAACTGATGTTTCTACCCAAGTCATCGATGTTTAATATTTATATAAGTAGCTATACAATGCACAGAGTCAGACCCTTGTACGGTACCTACCCATAATACAACTGT
Organism: Pheosia gnoma; assembly: GCA_905404115.1. Classification (NCBI taxonomy): domain Eukaryota; kingdom Metazoa; phylum Arthropoda; class Insecta; order Lepidoptera; family Notodontidae; genus Pheosia; species Pheosia gnoma. Next base: position 1,401,934 of record FR989902.1, read on the forward strand.
TGCTTGGTTTGGGACGGAACAGCCGATGTACGCTTAGCGATATAAAAAAAAATACTTACGATTACCGCTGTATACTTAGGTTAATAAAATAATAACAACAACAGCAAACAACAACAACGAAAGCTTGGTCTAGTGGTTTGAGCCTAGGCCGGTCGGGTCACTGCACTGGGTAGTTGCGGATTCGAATCCCGACTGGGCAAATTTCGGAAACGGTCTTTTCGTAATTTGCCCTGTTCTGGGTATTACTGGAATTGCCCCAGTCCATTGTACGGTTCCTATAATACAAGCGTTGCTTAGTTTCGGGCCATACAGTTGGTGTTTGTCTGGCGATATTTATTAATGTATTTATTTATATTTTTAATTAAAATATGTACCCTTCACTAGGTCCAACTACTTATGGGCAGACCATACATTATAATGAAACTACAAAATTATAAAACTGTAACAAAAAGTCTTAGTAGGTATCCGAGTATCAAGATGAAACCCGTTCCTCCTTTCATAGACAGGTTAATAAGAGTTTGAACAAATAAAAAATCATGTTTGAAATTTTGAGATTTTTTGTCAGCATATATTATTTTTGATTGATTCGCAGCGGATGCGTTCCAGACAGAACACATTACAAAAAGTAAGCGATGACTTTTTTACTATCATAATAAGAAAATCTCTTATTAGTCTGTAAAGGCTTCTACACATTTTGCCGGCGGCACACAAGTCACCATGCTTACTGGCGAACTAGTATCTAAAGGTCCCGGCCCTGATACCCAGGGCCTTAAACAACGGGCTATATAGTTTTGTTTTTCACGTCTCATAGACTAGTTTTTTTTTCGTGTTATTGTAGGCCAAATGGCTAGGTTTGGGCTGCCTAACTTCAAGGTTATCAATCTGTAATTAATTAGCCCCTTGATACTACTTGTATAGAACTAGATATATTTCTCAATAAGACAGGCATATCAAAATATAAGTGTGTTGTATACTTAGTGCTGAAGTCTGAAGTGTTTGATGATCAAACGCTTCGGACTTTGATTGGACAACTTGAACTTGCGAACGGACAAAAATGTTAACTACACTGGGTACTAAGTGTGTTAGGAATTTAATAAAATACGTTACAAAAGCTGTGTGTTTTCATTTAGTATGTACTAATAGTTAAACAAGTAAAACATCGAGATGATGTATAAAAAATAGAGAATAATGATCTGAAAACCATGTCGCCGATGTTAGAGATAAGAAATGCATTTTTAGATATTGATTTCTTATCTTATATGAATACATACATAAAATAACGAACTTTAAAATAAAACGAATTTTATCATGAGGCCATTAAAATAAAAAAAAACATCCTTATTTCAATAGGGGAGATGGCTGGGTGCTACCGCCGACTTGGGATCCAGTAATTAATATAATTACATCCAAAACCAAGCTTGCACCATTGCAAGACCTAAAGACACTGTGAGCACTTTCTACATAGACCGGACCGCGAAAAACAAATAAATATAAGGGTACCCTACACGTGACCCTGGGTGGTGCCAACCAGGTGACAACTCTACTGGTGGTAGGCTTCGGCCGTGGCTAGTCACCACCCACTGAACAAAGCCATGTCGCCAAGCGGCCTAGCCGTGTTCCGGCATAATGTTCGGTGCTGCCATTCATGGATGGCGGGTCAGATCAGTTGCGCTGCATGTGCCTAGTGAATGTAGCGTCTCTATCTACTGCCACCTTCCTACCTATGCAAGTATGCTCCATCGTAGATCTCATCGTCACTTACCATCAGGTGAGATCGAGATCAAATACTTGCCTATAATGTAATAAAAAATAAAAATAAAAAAAAAAGCTGAAACGTCGGGAACGTAAAAAACATCAAATAAACGCGATAAAATCATATTAAAAAAAATCTCATACATTAATCAGGAATTGTAAGAAAGCAGTAAGTATTTCTATGAAACGTGCTACCTGTAAACATATACCTAGGTAAAAAAATAAGTATGTGTGTAGTATTAATATATTTTGTTCGTTAGTACGCCCACATAGAAATTTCCTTTGGACACATTAGATCATTAGTTAGGTACCTATTAGCATAACATTTTAGAAAAAAAAGGCATTGCAGAATATTCGCTTCGTAATAATTTACATACTGGTCTTAAGAGCCCATAAATTGGCGGATGAGAGGCATAAATAGAAAACGACGAATTTTTTTGGAATGACTATTATTTTATTTTTGCACATAGGTTGAAACGACCGCCGACAGTCAAAGTCAAAGTCAACTCGTTTATTTCATATAGGCCTATGGGGCACTTACAAATTGTCATTACATTTTTTTTTTCTTATTTCTACAACCGGATCGGAACGCGACCTCAACTGAGAAGATCCGGCAAGGAACTCAGCGGGCTTGTCTTTTTTTTTTAGAGCCATTATTTTTACAAAAAAATAAAAAAGTAAGCTCCAGTGTGTGTTGCCATGCGTGTGATAAACAAAACGTTGTCAGACATAAAAAATATGTCATATCTATAACGAACAACAAATAAGTATATTTATCTGTGTCCCTACGTCTAAGGTCAATAGTGCGGCGCACTGTATATTCAGCTATTTCCGTCTTCCTGTTACTAAGAATTATCCTTATGATCTAGAATACTATTAACCTTACAACGACCAGACATGGTGACCTGGCTTGTAATGTAAGTCGAATTGAATGGGAGGTCATGACGCTTGAAAAGATTTGCTGTTTGATCTGAGAATGCGATAGGTTTATCTACTATTGAGGTCTTGAAGGTTTATTAAAGACTCAATGGTTTGAAAGAGAAAAAGTTTTAATGCTTAACTTATCTGCGGGTCTATCTTAAACATTCCAAATTCAAATCGGAAACACTTTCAAAACCTTTCCGATGTATAAATTTGTTTTAAATTGGCGCTGGGATGACAATTCCAATATTAGCAATTGTGTAAAGATGGTGTGCATTTACAATGAATTGCGGAAATCCGTCTCGGAAATTTCCGATTTCATTTCCGATATTGAATGATTTCAAAGGACACCGCTGGCAGTAAAATAGTATTAGAAAAGTGTACTTACTCTTTGCTAACGTTAGCGTAAGATACAGTTAAAACAACAGTACGTCAAGTGTGAGCTAACTGTTTACTTTATAGTCTACCGTATTTAGATAAGAATTGAACAGCGCCTCTAGCGGACGGTATTTAAAACTTTAAATTTTCCATACAAATGTCTTATTACGGTAGACTATAAAGTATACAGTTAGCTTACGAATAATCTCACACTTGACGTACTGGTAGTAAGTAGTCGGTAGGCTCCGGAAATTTTGGATATAGAAAAAAAGGCGTGAATAATTATTGTAATTAGCCCAGACGATCAGATGCAGACGGTATTTATTTAATTAAAATCTAATTAGCACGTACTTAGATTATCGTTGCGATTGGTCTTAGGTTGGTCTATATGTCGCAGCTGATTTGTAGAATCCGCTTTTTTACATAACGGCTAGCCGCTTTACAGAATGCCTCAGTTCTGTAAAACGGCTGGCTTTAACGCGGAATTTGCAATCAATACGTTCAACAAAACGACTGCCAAAGTTTAGGCGCTCCGTAAATAGATTTAGATGTAAATCGTTTTTGATCTTTAATGATTTATTATTCGAAACAAGGACACTACCCTTAACATATCTAGTGAAATGGCTATGTCGACGAAGCCGGCTCCTATTTCTAAGTGTAAGATCACCAGGAACTTAACACGAGGGGAATAGCGACATATACATATGGGTGACATTATCACCTTCTAAAGAAGAATAATTTTATGACGATATTATAAAATACTCAGACAGTTGGCTTGATTAGCGAAAAAACAGGTCATTAATGGAACATGCAAATTATTGGAAAACATTGCCTTGAATATAGTCGTAGGTACAATGAGGATAAGATATCTGGGCTGATGAATCGGTTAATCATCTATACTAATATTATAAATGTGAAAGTTTGGATGGATGGATAGATGGATGGATGTTTGTTACTCTTTCACGCCCGAACGGCTGAACGGATCTGGATGAAATTTGGCACAGAGATAGATTATAGTCTGGAATAGCACATAGGCTACTTTTTATTCCAGTAAAATGTATGGTTCCCGTGGGATAGATGTTTTAATTTTTCATACTTTTTATCGCGGGTAACACCGCCGGGGGCAGCTAGTTGGATAATAAATGTAACCTACTGTTGGCCCTGTAAAAATATTTTACACTAATAAATAAATAAATAAATATCGCCATACGAACACACCAACTATGCGGTCCCACATTATGCAACGCTTGTGTTATGGGTACCGTACAATGGACTGAGGGCGAACTCAGTATATAATACTTATATACATATTAAACATCCATGACTCGGGTACAAACATTCGTGCTCATCACACAAAGCTTTTCCTTACCAGGATTCGAACCCGGGACCCTCAGCGCAGAAAGCAGAGTCACTACCACTGCGCTAATCAGGCCGTCAAACTAATATTTTAACACTTTATATTTATGATCATACTTAATAATCAGTACGCATTCTCGACAATGATCATTGTTCTTTTCCTTGTTGTAACCGCATACTATAAGTAATCACGATTCTTGACCAACATTGTAGTGATAAAAAACGTTACGATTCAACAAAACGCGGTAAGATCGCACATTCCGAGAAGGTAATAAGTACCTACACTTATTACCTTCTCGGAATGTACGTGCAGATAAGATAAAAAAACATATAGTTACTTTAAGACTGTCACTGGGATATTTAAGGAAAACATTTTCGTTGGACATACTTTTTAATACAGCAGCCCAATCCCCCATTTCTGAAGTTTTTATCTGTGTCTGTCTTTTCGCGCATCACGGAAAATTGCAGGACGGATTTTTATGAAATTTGCAAGGTTAGCTTACGTCTAGGATGAATATTATAGGATTTCTTTTATCCCGGAAAATGTATTGGTTGCCGCGGGCTAGCCATATAACTAAAGTCCACGAAAGCAAAGTCACAGGAACAGCTAGTATGAGAACAAGCGTCTCCAGTATATCCTACGGATATAAGTATTTATAAAAGAAAACATTAGAACTGGTACCTATCTAACAGATCATTTTATCTCCTTGATTCGACGACCTGATTGGCTCAGTAGGTAGTGACCCTGCTTTCTTCGCTGAGGGTCCCGGGTCCCGGGTTCGGATCTTGGTAGAGACAAACTTTGTGTTATAAACACGAATGCTCGTACCCGAGTCATGTTTGTTTTACATTTATATATTATATACTAGGTTCGCCCGGCTATTGTACGGTACCCATAATACAACCGTTGCTTAGTATGGGACCGAATACTTGGTGTATTAATCTGGCGATATAAAATTATATTATCACATTGATGCCCATTTATATACTGGGTAAAAAATAATTGGCTCGTTATCTATACGTTTAGGTCTGTTTTGTTTAGCCTTTGCCCGCGGCTGCGCGCGAGCAGCCGTCAAATTTCTTCTGTGTCCCGCCCCCAATGGACATAGCCTGATTATATACTTAGTAACAGTGACCTAATAGTCAATTTCTCATTAAAATCCCATTGTTTCGGAAACTATGATTGCCGACATATAATCTCCATAGGGTAATTATAATTACGAGGCTCAAAAAAAAAATGAAAAAAATATAATAATTTTATTCTCTATGTAGTTGTTTTTAGTAATATCTCTGGAACCGCAGACGGATGTGAACTGACATTTAATGATACTTATAATATAATATAATATCATTTATTCAGACGATGTAGTAGTTTTTTTTTGTTATTATAATATGAATAGAGATTACGGAGATTGTATATATTTAAGCTCGCTGGGAGATTGTATTTAAAAATATGCATGTTTTAATATTATCGCTCGTAAATAATAAGGAGTTTTTGAGTTTTTTTGTAACTGGCCAGTGGCAAATTATTATTTTTTTCAAAAGCTTGTTTATCTATACTACATATAAATAAAATTGGAGTGTCTGTTTGTAATATTAAAATAACCGCTTTTTACTAAGTGCATTTGGATGTATACACGGTACCTATACCAAAACAACATTTTTTACAATTTTTGTCTGTCTGTCTGTCTTCCTGTTTGTTCCGGGTAATCTCTGAAATGGCTGGACCGATTTTGACGGAACTTTCACTGGCAGATAGCTGATGTAACAAGGAGTAACTTAGGCTACTTTTATTTTAGAAAAAAACATAAAAAAATTAAAACCAATGTTGCAGCGTTGCGCCTGATTAAGTTTGATAGCAACAACCTGCAATGCGTCCCGCGAGCTCAGAACGCGCGAGCAGGCTGTTGCCAACGGTTGTGTCTTTGTTAAATACCACGCGAACGATGTCGCGGGTAACAGCTAGTTTAAAATACAAAGACTATTCATATATTATGGCGATCGTGATGCTAGTTACTAGTATCATTCTCATTTATATAATATCTATGTAAGTATTATATGCTGAGTTCGCACTCAATCTATTGTACGGTACGGTACCCATAATACAAACGTTGCTTAGTGTGAGATCTCGCCCCTCGTGTGGGTGATATATGGTTGTATAGTTGGTGAGTTCGTCTGGCGATATTATTATTATTTAAGAAGTCAGTCCACAAGCTTTTGTATAAATTTTCATAAATTTTAGAGTACTATCGCTCTGAGATCTATTAAGATGTATACAAATCCGGCTTTTAGTTGAAATGCGAGCCAGCTCGGACCACCGGCTTCAAGCACGGAGGTCTGATTTTATAATTCGCAAACACATCTTCGAGGATCTTTGCGCCTATAGGTGCGCTCTTTAGAAGTATAAAACGTATAGTAGCCAGTAGTCAAGATAAATACATAACACTCATTGAATGAATGTTACTTCTGACACCTTTAATTATCAACCAAACCAAAGAATTTTCGATGTTTACATATAAAATTCAACATATTTGCATAATTTTTACTATATGTTTTGCTAAATTATAAAATTACAATAATTTCATATAAATTGACTGTATTATGTCTAATTTGATTATAATCAATGAGATTCTTTTTTGATTATCGACATTTCAATAATAATAAAATCTTACTAGGTAAATAAGTCACGGATAAATTCATTATGTTGATTTAGTTTTAATTAAAACCAGTTAATCTTATTTAATACTCGCTGACACGTTTAAAACAGTCAAACATGATTACAAAGGTACGTACATACATTATAATAATGATAATAACTTTATTCAAGTCCCATCCCATGTCCATCTAAACCTCAATCCTTAGTTCCATTTATCTTTCGCTATTCCTGCAATAGTTCCTCCGCCTGCTGAGGTCAATTCGCTGTTTATGCCGTCGTTGTCAGCAGTTAAAATTCACAAAAAGCGCCTCTACGTGTTGGACCCATGTCCCCGCGCAAGCCTTCCAAAGATCCGGTATAGCCCGCGTGGAGAGGGATTCATTTATCATAGAACTATTAGTGTCACAGGTGTCAAGAAAAAATAGTATATCTTAAAAATACTAATAAGTACGAAGTAATAATACGAAGTATGTGTGGTATCACCATTGCTGACCGGGTGAGGAATAGTGTGATTAGCGATAATTGTAAGCTGAAGGAAGATGTATTAACAAAAATAGACAAAAGTATGCTATGATGGTTTGGCCATGTTGAGAGGATGGATGAACGACGACTGACAAAAGAAATATACCGAGCAAACGTGAGTGGTAGTGTTGGTAGGAGGCGCCCGAGGAAAACCTTTCACGACCAGATAAATTGTCTGTTCCAGAAAGGGCAAGTCCGTAGTACATTCAACCGACGGAAGTGTATGAAAAGATGTATGAATGTGGATGAAGCACAAATGGTATGCCAGGATCGTAGCATATGGCAATCACTGATCTCTGCATACCCCCATGGGGTACAGGCGTGAGTATATGTATGTATGTATGTAATAATAAGTATGGTCTGTACACATGGCTTTACACATTACCCTCGACACTAATTTATTTAATTATACCGTCGTATTCCCACCCGCGGGGGCTATTTTAAATCATTCGAAACGTACGAACGGAAACTGTATTTTGAAATCGCTATATAAATTATTGCGTTGATTTAATAAGCAGTTATAGCCAAGTTGGTAGAACGCTCGCCTCGGTAACGAGTGAAGCAGGTTCAAACCTACCGGAATTTTATGTGGGAAACTCATTTTCTATCACGATTATTACTTGCTGAACGGTGAAGAAATACATTGTGTGGAAACCTGCATGTCTGAGAGAATACCTCGAAAGACGTGTAAAATCCGCCAACTGGGGTAGCAGCGTGGTTGGCGATAACCTAATCCCCCTCGCTTTGAGGTGAGGCCTATGCTCAACAATGGGACATTAAAAAGGGCTATGAATATATAAACTATTTGTTAATACACCATCTTTCAGCGATCGAAAGATCTTGAATGGTCATCCGACCACTATATTTATACAGCTCTTTTACAGCGAGCGACGTCGACATCGGACGGTTTCCGAATCCGTTTCCGATATAGATTACGAATCATTTAATAACTCTGCTGAATTCATAAATGCCTACACATTTCGGATAAACGTCTCGAGGCTTTGAACCTTAAGCTGAACATATAAAGTCTGCATTCAAAGCTCTATACATTAACACAACATTTCTGTTTCTTGTTTTACGACATTGACATTGTTCATACACTTTCTATGCAGCAATAGAGTTCACGGCGAACACCATGAACTTGGCATAAATTTACACAAAATGATTGGGTTCTTTTGATTATTCTACAAACCTAGATTGGAGGCTATTGTTTGGTTTAATTAAGTGTTGACACTTCCAATAAGTGGGACTGTATTATTCGATTTGGACCTGAGAAAATGTAGAGCCATTGCATATAATTGTTTCAATCACTGAATCGGTGTCATTTCAGAAAGTAATAATAACAGAAGACGTAGAGTATATTTGAAGGTGTTATTATAACTGAATAAGTGTAATTTCAGTAATAACTTAATAAGTGATTACTAAAATGAATATCGGAAATTATCACCTATAGCCCGTTAAAGGAAAATGTGTTTAATGTTCGGATCATGGCGTAATACACAAGTACCTTGACTTAGATCTACATTGGTCGTATAGTATATATTAATATTCATACTATTTAATAGATCATTATTTAATTGATAAAATGATAGCCAAGTTCGTAGAACGCTTACCTCGGTAACGAGGATCATAAGTTCAAACCACGGCTCGCACCTCTGGGATTTTTGGGTTTCATTTACATTCTCGTTTGTCTCGTTTATCACTTTTTGAACGGTGAAGGAAAACATTGTGAGGAAACCTGCATGTCTGAGAGAACCCCTTGAAAGATGTGTGAAGTTTGCCAACCCTCACTGGGCTAGCGTGGTGGACTATGGCCGAATCCTCCTCGCATTGATGGGAGGCCCGTGCCCAAAAGTGGGACATTAAGATACTTGCTATGATTTTTTTTTTATGTTTATTACCTCAGATCTCCGTCATTTATTTTAAGTATCGGGTCGTCAACTTGAGTTGTTTGCTGGTTCGATTTTCATTTAACAGTTCAAATATTTACTGAAACATTTTGTTCACGATTAAGCAACTGAAATATATATTTTTGTTATATATTTCAACAAAAAAATAACTACAGATACATAACTTATATAGCGTGTTGCACTATGGCCTAATCCCCTCTCGTAATTATGGGAGGCCCGTGCCCAATAGTGGGACATTAAAATGGCTGGTATTTTTTTAATTATTATTAATCATAGCTCGAATCATTATTCCTATTCGTGTATTGTTATGTGCTGTACAGCACTAGTAGATCGATATTGTCTCTTTCCCACGTATGAATTAAGGAAGGGAGAGAGTGAATCAGTGCGTCATAAACCGCGACTAGGTTTTTCTTGACACGGTGTGCAGTTATAAGTTAATTAAGATGAAAATAAAAAAAGTATTCTTGCTCTCATCTCACTAAGCGTTGTTTTTTTTTAAATGTATCGGATAAACAGTTATAAAAATAACGGTTAAAAGAAGCACCAATAAAAAAATCAAATTAAGTTCAAATTAAGATGTATCTATCTTAATCTAGAATGTAACATGGTTGTCTCGGTACATCGAGTATTTGTAGACATTATCCGCCTTTTTATTTTTTTTGATTGATTTTGACATCAATATCCTGACTGAGGTGTTACAGTCAAATAATTGTTCCGTGATCATTGTCTGTTAACCAAATTAAGATCGTTTTTGGGTTAATTTAAGGAGAATGCTCACAGAACTACGGGCACCCGTAACAAGATACTTCAAAATCAATTTTAGTTTTTTATACACTAAATAAATAAACTCCCGGATATTTAATTTTAATCAAATCTGGATTGAGATATTATTTAAATTTATTTTGAATTATACCCGAACTGCTGTGCGTTCCGCCGATTTCCCACGAGCGCCAGTCATTGAGTTATCGACTTTAATATTTTCGGAATACGCCTTTAAACACTTTATAGTTTATTTTTTTTTGGTTTCACTAAATGTTTGTCAAAAATATTGATCTAGAAGCATAAGATGAATTGATAGCATGTTTAAGCATTGTTCTTTTCAACCAAATATTAGATCGGGACAAGAATAAATAGCATTAAAAATCACTAGAGCTAAAGATTTCATAATTTCACGTCATTATTAACTCGGCGAATATTTAAATAACAAACTAAATAACTTTTAATAACAAGCTGCAGTTTTTGTGACCAGCACGTAGCCTAATTAAATACAGCGCATAAAGTAATTTGAATATTAGGCACCCGGCTTGGGTTGCAACATTAAATGTCACATTAAAAAACGTAAACATTATGTTTAGTGATGCTTATTATTCGACATGTCATTAACTAGCTATGTCCACGGCTTCGTGTGTATCCCGTGAAAAATATTAAAATTACCGAGAAACAAAATATTCTATAATTAAATGTCACCTTCCATCTTCATAATCCGCTCAGTCGATTTTGAAATACTGTTTTCTTAAAGTTAAAATACTTTTTGGATATACCGCGGTAGTCTACCAATTCCCGGCATAAATTAAATCTTATATGTTGACCCGAGTAATACCTAAGCTATCATAATGCCAAGTTTCATCAACATCTGTAGGCTGCAATTCCCGTGCTGAGCGAACCTAGGAAAAAAGAAAAGAAATGACAGATTCAACTTCCTTTCATTGTTTTTTTTTTTATGATGTCGAATTGTTTTTTCTATTTCAGAAATATAAATGTACAAGCATAACTTAGTATACAGGGTGTAAGCGAACTACGATACAAAAACTGATAGCATGGATTAAGCACAAGACTCTAGAACCACCCACAGTTGAAATTGTCCGTCGATCTTGTCATGAATTATACTCATTTAGTTTTGGCATTTCAAAATTGATTTAGCATCAAAACATTTTAGATGTCAACGACGAATCGACAATAGTACCTATAGCACGAAAATTTAAATATCACATTGATATTCCGGTATGACAATTAACGATACCAACACACCATTTACGTAAAATTTACAAGTCGGTATATTGTTATTAGATAACATAAAATGTAACACTTAATTTTATTATTTTATTTTTATTGTGTCTGGCTGTTACGCACCGTCTGAGAATCTGACAGTCAAAAGATCGACTTAAGATAGAATATATGTAAAAAAATATTTATTAAAGGAAAAAATGTGGTTTCAATTTGTTGAGTTGATTGAACCGCTAGTAAGTAATTGTGTTATGCAACTGTGTGGTGCCACTTGTGTGGTTGGACTACTCATTTTTTTTTCGCTGTTGACAACATTGTTTTTTTTTCTTATTCATCTTACATTTACGCGAATACTACACATTGAAATTAAACTTATTTTAAGGATTTAATCGCGTTTATTTACGTTCGCGACATTTCGAAAATCCTTATAATAAGTTTTATTTCAATGTGTAGTATTCGAGTAAATATAAGAAATTAATATCTTATCATGAAATAAAAAAATAAATAAATTCAATGACACTTTTAATAAGAAATACGTCTTCAAAAAACTTAAAAGGAAAACAAAAATTGAATCTTTAAATGTACCTTGTCTAACTAAATCAAATATTTAACGTACGAGTTTAAATTAAATTTAATAAATTTAGTAGTTTTTGAGTATTATTGTCTCAGTTGGTGACCCTGCTCAATTTAACCAAGTGTGTACTGCCGCGTCCGGGATTCGAATCCCAAAAGTGGCAAGTTTTGTGTGATGAACACGAATATTTGTACCCGATTCTCATGTTTTTTTTTTCTTTTGATGAACATACCAACTATACGGTCCCACATTAAGCAACGCTTTTATTATGGGTACCGAACAATGGTACGAGGGCGAACTCAGTACCTATATAATACTTATATAAATACTAAACTCCATGACTCGGGTACAAGCATTCGTGCTCATCACACAAAGTATGTTTGTCCCTACCAAGATTCGAACCCGCGGCTCTCGGCGCAGAAAGCAGGATCACTGCCAATTGCGCTAATCAGGTCGTCCGGTTGGTAACAATATAATTATAAGTATTTTTTTTATTACATTATAGGCACGTATTTGATCATGATCTCACCTGATGGTAAGTGACGATGAGATCTACGATGGAGCATACTAGCCTAGAAGGTACCGGTTCACTCTCGACTATTCACTTGGATTTCGTTTTTTCGCGGTGTTTACAAGGTTTTATTGATGTGGAATGATGTTGCCTGCTCACATTACGTCAATGTTCCTATAAATGACCTCTACCTATATCTCTGAATAGAGTAACGTTTGAGTTTCTTGTCGGCTGTTCTCAGTATAACCAAAATTTTGGTGATAGGTAGATTTTCACTATCCATAAGTGCTTTTTTGGCGTAAATAAATAAAGAATATACGTGTTTCCAAGGCGCTCAACTTTTATAAATGCAAATATTAATAGAGCATAGACAGTGACGCATATAAGAGCCAGTACTGTCTGCTTCCACTGTCATACTCACTGTAGACAAATCTCATGACATTGGCCTACATTCGACTTCCGTATCGTTCGGACACTTGACAGGTTTCATACAATTATGCGAAGTCATTGGTATGCATAATAAAATTTGTTTACAAACAACATATTGGCTATGGCGTTGTCAACTTTTTTTTTCTTTTTTTTATTATGTTTAACCTAGAAATCAGTCGTATAGCCTACCGGTCTGTCAGTCTTACAGAAAAAAACAGCTTAAACATTAAAATAAGTGCACACATCGTTTTTTTTTCGACTCTCGCCATTTTCATATCTTCATGTCACATCCATTATTTTATTTATAACGTGTATTTATTGAATGTGTTACAGCTATTAAATTACATGACATTGGCAAAATACCCGCTAAGTTGTGGATGAGGTCATATTCATATTAATTTTATTTCATCGCATTTTATTTCGTAAATAAAAAAGAAGTGCACACATCATAGATAGTTTGTGATCAAATCATATAAGCCATGGCTGATCAATAAGTACGACATACCGCTGCGGTTAATAGTTTTTTATAAATACCTACCAAAATAACAAAAAGTATTTTATGCTAAATAATTACTCGAACATAAAAAATATGTAGCCTACATAATTTTTTTTTCATCCTTTTGTGAAACCTTATCTAGCTTAATTTTTAGAGCAAGTATTTTTATTATTAAATATTTTTTCTCATCCACCATATTATAAGTTCTTACTTGCAAAACGTGGGGTTTTCACATACATAAGTTTTGCGAATTTGGTGGGTCTCGACCGACCCTTACCTCCTGTAGTTTGGTAACCCTGTAGGTGTGATAAAATCTTCCAATTACTTTTTGTTTAGTCCTCATTAGTAAAAACCGGGCATTAATTCTTTTTCGTTAGTGAGGCACTAGATTACCTATAAGAAAAATCATAGCTGTCAAAATGTAAGAAAATAAAAATTGCAAACAATATTTTGTAAGCCTAAAACTATCCATAAAAAACGATGTTAGTTAAATATATATGAAACATGTGATTTTATTGAAGGAGTTAACACTTGTATATCAAAAAAGGTTAATTAATAAAATTGTATATTTACTGTGTGCTACTTAGGTGTTTTTGTGATATATATTTTTTACGATAATTCGTTCTAAGCTATTACCAATAACAACTGCATTATTTTGCGCATAAATGCATTAGAAACAAGTTAAACTAGAAATAATGTCACAAAAGGCATATTTAGATTTCAGCGGTATTCACTCTTGTATCCATCCAGTAGCGATTGGCCGTGCGCTCAGTAAAGGGTGTCATTTTTTAAATGTCTAATAATTGGATTTATTTCTTGCAGCAAGATCTCCCAAGATGTTTGGTTATTTTTCAGGTAAATACCTACTCCCGCTTTCCTGAGGTACCTACTAAGACATAGGTAGGAGTTTTATTTCATCAGTCGTCATCATTATTAGGTGAATGCAAAAAAAATCAATAGAAATTAAATTGTTACGCCTTATATACCTACATTAAAAGGGCAAGTATTTATTAGTACATAATATAAAGTTACATGTTTTTAATGACATTTATTGTATTCATTTTAAATCACTTAGATATCATTGGCATACAAAAAATCACCACACTTTTTTATGAGATATATTACACCTACTGAAAAAAAAACGAAATATAATTAACCTGATAACGTCGATAATACTCAAATCAAATGATAGATGATAACTGTAGTGAGCTTGCGCATTGGGTGTCATATTTAATTACTAAGTAAAGACTTGTTCATACCAAAGCGGTATTCGCATCACAATTTGTGTCACGCGGCCCTATATTCCTATGCCCCCACCGAACTCAACGTGGGAATCGGATGGCGCGTATATTTGAACATACCTCAACTAGTATACAAATTGTAAAGCCAGTTGTACTTACTGTAATATTTTTTCCTGCAAATGTTAATGAACTTGAACGTACTTTATAAACCTGACGCAAGAAGATAACAAACTTTCGTCATGCTAAACCGGTTTAATTTATTTGTATCTATTAATAAATATTTTCAAATCATATCCCGCACTCTGGATTTTTCTGCTCAATAATATTATTTTTTAACACAACAAATGTATGGTCCCAAAACTATTGAACTCTTACAATATGGGTTCCGTATAACAGAATGAGAGCGATGCCTCCCGGTGCAGAGAGCAAGCTATATTCAAACACAGCATTATAACAAAATTACGTAATTTCGTTTGTTTTTAAAGTAAATTAAAAATAAAACGAGCACAGGAAACCAGTTAAACATTTTTTTTAATGGCGACATAAAAACAAGAAACAAAAGAATACCTTCGTTTACAGACACGATACGTGCTCGCATTTCAAACAACGTGTTTTTACATAAACCTACAAACAAACAAAATAAACTACATTTAATATAGTAATAATGCAACATCATTTTTAAAATATGCACATAATTTTAATGCAACATTGTTCTTTAATGTACATTATTATTTATTATAGCTGTTGCCCGCGACTTCGTCCGCGTTTTTTAAGCGGATATAATCTTTTTTATTTTTGAAATGATTGGAATAAAACTAACACTCAATTGTATGTGATGCTTACCACAATACATTAGTGAATACCCAAACCGGTTAAGTCATTTCTGAGATTAGTGTACACAAACGTACAGACAAACAGACACAGATAAACAGACACACATACAAAAAATCTAAAAACACTGTTTTGTACCCGTATGCACGCATAGGGGACACGTTATTTACTTTTAATCGTTTATATTAAGGGCTGGTTTCGTTTCTATTAAAGATGCAGTGAAATCCAAGTTGGTATAATGCTTGCTTCAGTAACGAGGGTCACAGGTTTCAAACCCCGGCTCGCATCTATGGGATTTCTGGATTTCATGTGCGAATCTAATCTTCAACCACGGTTATCAGTTGCTAAACCTTGAAGGGAAACATGGTGAGGAAACCTGTATGTCTGAAAGAGCCCCTTGAAAGACGTGTGATGTCCACCAACGCGCACTGGGCATCGCTACGAAATTAATTGAAAGAAAATGGCGTGCTGTGTCATCCATCAGCCGATAGACGTCCACTGCTGGACATAGGCCTCCCTTAATGATTTCCACACATCACGGTCCTCCGCCACTCGCTTCCACCGGCTTCTTGCGACGCGTGTGATATCATAGGTCCACCTTGTGGGGGGCCGTCCTACACTACGTCTTCCGATTCGTGGTCGCCATTCTAGATCTTTTTGTGTGCTGTGTGATTCATGTGAATAACATGAATAAAATATAATACTTGGATTATCAGCTTGATCGTTTTGTGATTGATCATACGACCAGACACTGTGAGGCATTTGCGAATGCTATAAACTTGTGTCAGGTACAGTACCAAGATGTGATATCGCGAATTGGCTATGGTGATTAGTGCATTGACCCCATTTGTGACGTAGTCAGTGGCATTATATTATACAGAACCTACCATAGCGTAGAATTGACATGTGATATATCAATACTTAAGGTTGTGCATTTAAGGTACTTTTAAGTTGATACTTATTTACAGCGTGTGTTTTGCTGTAACACTATAAAAACAAATATCTAACTCGTTTTCCCCCGCACGGGTAAATAAACAGCAATCCGAAAATGTCGAAAATATTTCAATTAGTGGATACCTGTGTAATCTATGTAAAACGGTGGATTAGCTAACGCGTTTCGGGGTTTGGGGTTGGGGGGGGGGGGGGGTTGAATCCCCCCTTCCTTAGGCATTGGGTCATTATCATCATTGTTTGAATCGAAAAACAATGTGTTGTGTATTGCGTACAACAAAACACGAGTTGGAGGCTGCTGCTGGCTACATAATATGTATTTTAACCTAAGCCAATATGTCACAGTGGTGTATCCCATACTTTCATTTTTACCCATACATTTTGTAATGAACTCTATTCTGGTTATTGTGTCCTTATTTAATTTATAATATTGTTAATGTGGAAGTTTGGATGAATGAATGTTTGTTACTCAATCACGCCAGAACGGCTGGACGGATCTGGATGAAATTTGGTACAGAGATTATAGTCTGGAATAGCACATAGGCTTCTTTTTATCCCGGTAAAATGTGTAAATTTTAATAGCATGTAACACCGCGGGGCGCAGCTAGTATTTAAATAAATAACGTTCTTGACACACCCTTCACGGAAATTTAAAAAAGAAACTATATTTCAGGGCCAAAACATTAATAGATGACTCGTAAATAAGTCTAACATAGCATGGCATCCACTGGATAGCCGTAAACAAATGAATTGACGGCAAAATTAATTCATCGTTAACATGCATATTTTTTTTAATATTTTCCGGGTGTTAAACGGGTTCTGTTTGTTGGTCGAAAAAGTTTTCTTCAGTTAAGTATACAAATTGTTTTTTTAAATATTTTTTTTTACGACTTATTAATATCTATTGATTTTTTTTTTGCATTCACCTAATAATGATGACGACTGATGAAATAAAACTCCTACTTATGTCTTAGTAGGTACCTCAGGAAAGCGGGAGTAGGTATTTACCTGAAAAATAACCAAACATCTTGGGAGATCTTGATATTTAGAAAAAATACTTTAATGACTCATATATACTTTGGAAATAATAAATAAAAAACAAAATGGCACGTTACACATTTTAGAACTCAAGAACGGGTGGGACGATTTTTATGATCTTTGTGTTTTTTTTATTTGTCTCCGCTCCGAATAACAACAACAACTAAGCATGGTCAAAATTCCCAAAAAAAAAAAAAATATTTTCCAAAACATTTTAATCAGAGGCGGTACCAGGTTCGCCGGGACAGCTAGTCAACAATGAAAATGAGTTTAAAAAAAAAAAAATGTTTTTGCATCAAACCCTTAGTGAGTCGCTACGATGTTTCTGCACAAGGAACTCCAAAGCTCAATGTTAATTATAACAATACAACAACACCAATTATTATTCGCATTTGATTTACAGTTTGTTTACAACGTTAGAATCGGATAGAGCAACGAACGGTAGTATTGCATCATAATCGAATAATTACGATCTCGATCAACATTATCGAGTGGTGTGCTAATCGATTAACGCGTCAGTTAGAATATATGATAATTAATAAAAAAACTGGCTTTAAATTGTTTTATTAGTATTTTGATGTGTTTGTTTGTGTTTGATGACGTGGTATTTTTGGACTTTATGCGTTTTACGCGCCCCTATACGTACATATTTTATGGGCGCTCAGTTTTGTATCAATTTATTGTTATTTAAAGGTAAAATTTATGAATAATAAAATAATAATTTGATGATTAGCTCATAATAAATAGTTTATAAGTACCTAACTATGTAGCAGATTCTTATAATTGATAATTATTAATTTAATTAAATTAAGTATAATTCACTGTTGTTCAATACACACACACACACACACACACACACACACACATATATATCACGTACATATATAACGATAACAAAATTACAATTAACAATAATGTATTTTTATATAATATATGTATGATTTTTTGGTTTTGTCTCTGCCCAAAATAGCAGAATAACTATTTACATGGAAAACATTCACTTAAAGATAATAATAATGATAACTCATTTTCTCATACATTTGATTCTGATGCGGTACGAAGTTCGGGGGACAGCTAGTTACTCATAATTTATAGTGAGTAACATTCACCAGACCGAATACAGACGGCAATGTACTACATATAATTATGAGACACAGCGCCTATGTAAAGCTTTCCAGCAATGTATACAACATAGATATGTACTGTAAATATAGCCATCGTCAAATATTGTTCTAGTGTCTCTTACTCATTTTCGTAACGACTTTTGAATGTAGCGCAACAAAGATTGCTCGTCCGAACTTGAAGCTTTAAATCAACATGGTTTATTTATAAACAAATAGGCTGTAGTGAAAGTTGGCACATACATCATCATGTTCTCTCGTCAAGTGCCTTGTTCGCCAACTTGTTGTACTTTTAAAGGGTGGTTCAAATGAACCACAGCCATGAATATACTTGAACCCATAATATAAGCGTTGCTTCAGACACTGTGTATAGATAATACCTAATAAACTAACAGAAAGAATATAAAATAACGGGAACCAATCATAAAAAATAATAATAAAAGCAATTCTAGGACAGTACACGTTCATAGGGAAAACTAGTTATTCATAAATGAAATTACGTTCACAGATACTTTTTCTTTGCAATTGGACCTATAGGTAAGCTGTTCTTGAACTGTGGGTATTTCGTAAACTCCTGACAACCTCTTCGACAAATAAAAGGCATCAATAAACTTTTAATTAAATCCTTACAATTTATATTTAAAACTAGCTGTTACCCGCGACTTCGTCCGCGTGGTATTTAACAAAAAGCGGACGAAGTCGCGGGTAAGAGCTAGTCTAAAATAAAAGTAGCCTAAGATACTCCTTGTTACATCAGCTATCTGCCAGTGAAAGTCCCGTCAAAATCGGTCCAGCCATTTCAGAGATTAGCCAGAACAAACAGACAGACAAAAATTGTAAAAAATGTTGTTTTAGTATATGTACCGTGTATACATCCAAATGCACTTAGTAAAAAGCGGTTATTTTAATATTACAAACAGACACTCCAATTTTATTTATTTGTATAGATAGTTCTGAATGCGTAATGTGATTTCTCGTTTCAACGAGTACGTAAATCGTGTTTTGTGTAAATGAGAAATCTCGACGGAGAGCGCTGTTGTTAGAACTTCATCGAGTGTATGTGTACTTACAGTACGCCAAGTGCGAGATTATTCGTAAGCTAACCGTATACTTTATAGTCTATCGTATTTAGACATTGTGTATAGAGAATTGAAAGATTTAAATACCGTCGCTTTTCAATTCTCCATACAAAATGTCTAAATACTGTACACTATGGCTAATGGCCAAACGCTACTGGGTTGCCTTGTTTAAAAAATCGAAACATGTTTACATAATGTTTTATACATCAACGTGATCCATATTAGTTACTGATTCATCGGTTAAAATATTAGTTACTGATTCATCGGTTAAAATATTAGTTACTGATTCATCGGTTAAAATATTAGTTACTGATTCATCGGTTAAAATATTAGTTACTGATTCATCGGTAAAAATATTAGTTACTGATTCATCGGTTAAAATATTAGTTACTGATTCATCGGTTAAAATATTAGTTACTGATTCATCGGTTAAAATATTAGTTACTGATTCATCGGTTAAAATATTAGTTACTGATTCATCGGTTAAAATATTAGTTACTGATTCATCGGTTAAAATATTAGTTACTGATTCATCGGTTAAAATATTAGTTACTGATTCATCGGTTAAAATATTTTACACTATTCTTATACCTTACATAAAAAAAAATATACTGCGAACACCCCAGTCCATTTCATTGTACGGTACTCATAATACAAGCGTTTCTGAGTTTGTGTCCGTACAGTTGGTGTGTTCGCGTCTTTAATTTATTTCATCCTTAAGCAATGATAAAGTAGAACCTTCTATTTTCAAACTCAGGACTCAAGATTAAATCTACACGAATAGATAATGCCCGAAAACGCGTCAATTCCATAATACAAGGTCTTATCCAACGGATTTAACTCATTGCCGCCGGCACTTGGCAGCATAATTGTGAAGTTCATTGAGTTCGAAACTCGCCTAAGCTGTGGCTGGAGTTTCGAAATTGCTTTCATAAATGTGCTGGTTGCATTGCTTACTAAAAGTATAAACTCTAGCCATGGAAACGAGGGTCGCAGATTCAAGCCCCGGCACGCACCTCCGGGATTTATGAATTTAATATGAATCTCATTTTCAACGATGATAATACTTATTGATTTCTTATATTTACGCGAATACTACACATTTAAATAAAACTAATTTTGTCCTCCCTCCTCCCGTGACCATGGTTGCTGTAAAGCAGCTGAAACGTCGGGAACGTAAAAACAAAAATAAACGCGATAAAATCCGTAAAATTAGTTTTATTTAAATATGATAATACTTGCTTAAAAATGAAGTTTGGACATTTATAATGGTAAAACTGCTGGGCGGATTTTGAACAGACTTTTGCATAGTGATAGCTTATAACCTGGGTCACTATTGAACATACAATTTTTGCCAAGAAATTGATGGCAGCCTGGTAATACCAAAAAACTGAAAACAATATTGTTTTATCCCAGAAAATTTATGAAATGTTTACTCCGGCATAATCAAATAACTAAAGTCTATGCGAGACAAGTCGCGGGCACTGCTAGTCAACAATAAATAAGACTCAAATTCCAGTTACGATTTGATCAATTTCCAAACGATAGAGATATAAAGGTTCTCTGAACATTAGTTCAACTGAAACAAAATATCTCGGTAGACCTAGGACTAAATCCTACCGAAAATTGATATACACCTTATCTCCAAGGCTTACGGTATAAATTGTCTAATGATTTGAATAAAGATTAAAGATGTAGATCAATGTTTAAGTCTGTCTTAGATAAGATAATATGGAGCTGAGGGAATGAATTTTGTAAAGGACGTGCTTTTTCCCGCGGCTTTGTTCTCGTAATCATTGATCTTGGTCAACCATTCAATTCAGTATTCAGAATCAGAATATTTTTTATTCATGTAGACCATTAAGCCATGTACTTATGAATCGTCAAAAGTTACAAAATTCTAAGCTACTACTTTACCACCCGCTCGGATAGCCGTTTCTATGGACAAGAACGGGCAAGAAACTCCATGGTGCTGCCAACTCCATACTGCTGGACTTTCAATTTTCACAGAGTGATCCTACCCTATTATAAGTAACAATAATCTATCCAACATTCTGAGCCCCATTAAAACCGGTCTAGTAATTTTTCAGGATGCTTAAAATACAAACACGTTTGCCCGTTGGTGTTTATCCATTTTTGTCTAATTTCTGAATTCAAAACAAGTGCTTTTAAGGTGAGTGTTTCTAAAAACACTTGCTTTATAGCACTGATGTTTTTTTTTTGTCTTAGTAACATCAATGTAAAGACAGCTCAGTAAAAGTATTAAATATACATATTATAGGTATTATATAGAGACAAAGGATTACGCTCAAACGGAGTGTGAAGCTTGGATCAAGCTTTACGCTCCATTTACGCTACAAAGATGAACGTGACAATCACAGATCACGAGAGATATGCCGTGCGATTCAAAATGTATGGGAACTCGCTGTCTCCGTTTTGTTTCCCACCACTCGCTAAAACCAACCAATACGAAGTCTCTTCGGTGCGTGCTGCGTCGTCGCCGTATACAGCGGCCGTACCACGCGACGCACCAGTTTATTTAAAGTATCGTTAGACGATCTATCCATTGCCTCGTACATTCACTCAGTAGCGAACATAGGTGGTACTTAAAGAGCCATGTATTTTGTACAAAAATAAAAAAGTCGTTGTGCTACATGAAAACTAAAATAACATAATAAAGGTATTAAATATTTTTTGATTTGTTGTTTTTAATGATTTTAAAGACGAATAAATAAAATACTTAATACTGGCTGGTGAAATGAGATTCCATCTTTCGCGTAGTTCACTTTGCTGCTAGTATTTTAGCACACAACCACGGAATAACACGGCATTTAAAAAAAAAGTTAGAGCTCCGATACCGACGTGCAGTTGCAGGCGACTGACGGCGAAAACTCTATGTTAGCGTAATTTTGGCTAAAGGTGAGCGCAAGCCCACCGCTTTCATAACATATCTCCTCTAATATATCTGTGGTGACAATATACAAATTTAATAATATACTCGTAGCTCAGAGTATTGATTATATTTACAAGGATACTACACATTGAAATTAAAAACTAATTTTACAGATTTTATCGCGTTTATTTTATGCTTTTTTTATAATCCATCTTTTTATTTATTGCAATAACTACAACTCGAAATCGGTCCAATAAATTTGTTATTTGTTGATACAAAAAACAGGTCCAATTCAATTATATATGTACCTACATAACGATTGGAATACTCACCTCATGTTTCATAAAATTCAATACCATCTCGTTTCGTTGAAAGCATTCGCAAATTTCAAGTGGATTGAACGTAAAATTCTTACGAAAATAATGCCTAGACACGATAAGGTTCTACATGTAACCGTTTGTTTGTCTTTAGAGACGAGTTTTTTGTGAAATTCCTTTTACAGAGACGACGGACATTATTGAAATTTTATGAGACGACGAAAATGAGATTTGTCTTATTGATTTCTTATGTTTACGCGAATACTGCGCATTGAAATTAAACTTATTTTCCGAATTTGATCGCGTTTATCTTATTTTTTTACGTTCCCTACGTTTCAGCAACCATGGTCACGGGAGGACTGAGGTGTTAGACGCCCTAGTGTCATAGTTTCATAGTTAAGCTTCATAACTCTTGCTGTAAAGCAGCCGAAACGTGTCGGGATCGTAAAAACATAAAAGAAACGCGATAAAATCCGCAAAAATAGTTTTATTTTAATGACATTTGCCTTTAAAATGACTTCCAATATCGTCTAACATATGACTTAACATTAGGTATACCTAACTAATGCTTCTGGAAAATTACAAGTTTTTTATAGGCATTAAATCTTTAAATTTGTTAAACAATGATGGAATGATCAAACTAATTTGTGGTCAATTAAGCTATCAATTGTTATTTCACTTATGTGCACACAATTGTGCAATCGGCTATTGGGGGCAAATTAATAATAGCTCTATAAATTCCCACTGGTGGGCAGGGTCTTCCCCTCAATGCGGGGGGGATACAGGCATAGTCCAGCATGCTGGTCCAGTGCAGTTGGCGGACTTCCCTGTAAGTCAAAGTTTAATCATTATTCGTGTTTGCCTACGGGGGCACTTGCAAATAGTCATCTTACTTAATATTTTAACTCCGACAGGATTGGAACGCGGGATCTCTACGGAGATTACTACTACTACACTACAAAGATAAAAGCTAATGTAATGACTTACATATTTCCTTATTATAATATTATGAGTATGGATCACATACATGTTAGAATGAATAATCAGACAACACACGGCGTACGCTAAAAGTGAAGCCTTAAAGCAATCAGCATGTCAAGAGCGAGCTAACTGTATACTTTATAGTCTACCGTATTTAGAAATTTTGTATGAAGAATTAAAAAGCGCCTCTAGCGGATGGTATTTAAAACTTTCAATTCTCCATACAAAATGTCTAAATACGGTAGACTATAAAGTATACGGTTAGCTTACGAATAATCTCGCACTTGACGTACTGGTCTACCATTTAAACAACATGCTCAGAGAGAGTTTTGTAGGCTTCACTTTTAGCGTACGCCTTGTGTTGTCTAAATATTCTAATAAGTCTGTGGTATGGATGCATAAGTTTTATAGCTTTTTTTATAATACAATTTATCCATATGCTACAACTAACGCCATCTCTGTGAGCTCGTAAGCAACTAGCTAAAAGGAAACTGACAACACCTTCCCGAGATGTAACAAAACTTCTAAATGCTCCCATCTTTGAATTACGAAGATGTTTGTTGTTTTCATTATTAGAGGATAGATGGCGTTAATTATACAGACCGTCTAATCTTATTTCTAGCTAGACGATAATCCGATATAAACAAACATCCCTCATTCCGCTAGGGGCGCTTATTGCTAATGTTGCTATACTTTATCCAGAGTCATTCAGAAAGGATATACTACCCTCAAACCTGTTATTTTTAGCGCAATTTTAATCATTATGTGAACACAGAATTTCGTGTATTTTTTTTTTATTAATTGCTCACAAAGAAAAAGGTGAAAATAAATTGACATTTGTTGGGAGCAAATTTAAAAAAAAACGACTTCACAGTTCTAACTTCACATAATGTTTAAAAACGTACGTTCACGGGGTAGTATACCCCCACTGAATTACGCGGTATATATTCTTTCGCAGGGCAAACATTAACAATTGATTTGCAAGCCTACAGGTCGCAGGTCGTTCCCGCGGGGAATTTTCACAGTGCGACGTTAATTATTTATAATAATGGCGTTTGTGGCCGCCCCCGGTGCAGTTCCATGGCGCCGGGCGAATATCCTTTTATATCGTTGTATAGGTTGGTAGGCATGCGTTCTGAATGATTGAGTTTGAATTTAGAACGTGGCATTTGGCTATCAGCTGCCGCCCCGCTAGGCATACCACCCGCCTGGCTGGAAGATCTTCCCTTTTCCACTACAACTTGTATATAGGACGAGCAAAAATAATTGTCGGTACAGCTCATAGTTTCACGAGATAATCGACCAATAATACGCAATAACACTACTGCATTGTGACGTGTTAGGAGAATGGCGTGACAATGTAGCGATCCTATTGGTCGAGTTCTTAGCTTGTTCGACACGCAACCGTAGTTTATAACGTTTCGAATTCAGTTAGCGTATTGTATTTTAACCTATCACGTAATTTTGTTAGGAAAACGTGATTATGCGCCCCCAGACAGTTTTTACATCAAGATCACAATTTTTCGGGAAATGTCAATAACTTTAAATCTGGTAAATTGATAACTTAGGCTTTATAACTACAACGGCTATTGAAATATCATTAAAAAATATATTAATATTTTTTTCAGGAGAGCGCGATCCGCGCGATGAGTTTGCCGACCTTCTACCATTTGGGATATGTCTTATTCATTTCAGGAATCGTGAAACTATGCCAGGCGATGAAGAACAGAGATATTTCTAATATACCGCACGGGGATGGAATATGCATTCTTAAGTTTTGTACAGAACTTTATAGGAATACGTAATAGGAACATCGCTCTACATAAGAAAATCATGAATTAAAACTTGTAGATAATGTAGAGACTATTTTACTACGATACATTCTTCCAGGAACATACTATGAGAAGGGATAACATCGCACGTAATTTTCAGATATAAGTTTGCTTTGAGATATATTCAGATACTCGTAATGCTATCAGACTTTCAGAACAGCTGAGGCGCTCTTGGGCGACATTGTCGTCACGGGATATCGACTGACGATGGGAGTCGATAAAAAAAAATTGCGTTGTGCATTATTAAGTGAGAGTCAACGCGAACCTCGTAAAATTTAAGTAACACGTTTATTACTTCCCTCTTTGATTATCGTTAGGCACTGTTCACTTATTTTTAAAGAGGACATCTCTATAACTGTTAACGTATTCAACCAACACAAATTGAACTTTAAAACACAGGGTCAGAGTTGATTTTACATTGTGTTTGTCTCAGTTGATAGCTTGCCAAACGCAAAGAATCGATAAGTCCATTTGGCTGTAGAGAGTCTTCAAGGAAGCCAGATAGACAATTGACTGTTGTTTAAAATATTCTTTTCGAAGTTTTAAAAATGTTAAATGGATGCTTTAAAGTTTTGACAACATGTTGTTTTAGACCTTGAACGTGACCCTTAATTCAGCCTTCAAGTGGAAGAGATCCTAGTTGCAGCAACTCAATCATCTAACATACCAACTATATGGTCCCACACTAACCAATGCTTGTATTACGTATAGGTATCGTACAATGGCCTGAGGACGAGTTCAGAATGATACTTATATATATAATAAACATCCTTGACTTGGGTTCAAACTCTCGTGCTCATCACACAAAGTTTTCCCTAACACTATTCGAACCCGGGACCCTCGGCACTGAAAGCAGGGTCATTACCAACTGAGCTAATCAGGTCGTTAAATGACAGTACAAGATTGTTTTCTACTAAAACGTTGCATTGTAAATCTATTGTTAGTGGATTGTAACTATGGGCACTCCGAACTCCGAAATCCAGGGATTATAAGTGCAGTGACTTATGATAACACTATTTGACAGCAGACTTCTAAAAGTGTATCCATTTTATTTCATCGCATCTTATTTCGTAAAGAAAGAAGAAAGCGAATTTGTGTGAAAACCTTACGATTTTTTAAGATTTAGACCTTAAAACCTGAATAATACGGTTCAAAATATAAGCAGTACCCACCTTTAGATGTTGTACTGGTTGATAGGAATGTATAATTTACCACAAAGAGACGGGTCTTGATATCTGAAAGCAATGCGCATGTGTAGAACATTATAGGGATGGGAATGTTACGGATTTTACTGATAATTTACGTTGCAGTAAAAGTATTTTTTTTATCTCACTGGGTCGGAAAGGCGGCCTTTATTATTGGAAATCTGCTCGCAAAAGTCTATTATATTCCCATGAGTGGAGAAGGATTAATGGTTTATTTTCAAATTCAGAACGTGACGAACTAATGCATAAGAACTATTTGTTAATCTGTAGTAATGGTGCACCGGGTATGTACCTGACTTTTTTGTTCCGTTTAAAAAAAATATAATTAAACGTCCAGAAACGTGATTCAGCGAGAAGTGGAAAAGTTAAAATGTCAATTTTGTTTTATTAAAAAATATAAAAATTTCATTGATAAATAATGTGTAACATTAATGGGTTATTTTCCAGATAGATAATATAGTTTGCAGGGTAGGCTTCGTACGTTAATTAATTATGATATTTCCTCGCTGTAGTGAGATGAAAAGTTGTGTGTTTCGCGCGGCTGCCAAATTATTTGAGTCTCGTACCTTTGAATCCCTCACAACGCTCAGGATTATATTTTTGAATACCTCGCTACGCTCGTGGTTCAATCTTAGAATTCTTTGCTTACTCGATATTTATTACAAGCACTCGCATCAAACAACAACTTTGCAACCTTGGATTTTCTCATGAAGCTGTTTATTATTTTTAGTCAAAAGATAAATCTTTCACTTTGTGTCTACGCGTAATTTACAAATTGTAAAACTATTTTTTTTTTAATATTGGTATCAAAATCAAGAAAAGAAAAACATTTACTCACCAAGAATAATTGATAGGAACACTCAAAAAAATTTTGAATTTAAGTTAATCCATACGCTGAAATAAAATTTCCGTCATTTAATATTGCCAGCTTTTATAGACATAGACAAAATTAAACTCAATATTTCCAACTACATTTTACTGTTACTTTGCCGACATGTCCCATCCCTAGCCCACACGACTAGGGTAGTCAGCGGCCGTACCGACGCGGCTGCGCCCGTGTCTCCGCCCTA
Source organism: Pheosia gnoma (assembly GCA_905404115.1). Taxonomy (NCBI): domain Eukaryota; kingdom Metazoa; phylum Arthropoda; class Insecta; order Lepidoptera; family Notodontidae; genus Pheosia; species Pheosia gnoma. The sequence continues at coordinate 1,430,002 of FR989902.1, forward strand.
ACACTCCGCACACCCTGAAACACAATTAGAACCAGCCCTAATTATTTTCAAATTTGAAAATGGAATATAAGAAAAGTGCTCAGTGGTAGCTGTCAAGTGTTTTCCGGCAGGCGTGTGGGCGATTTTAACACATGTGGCTAAGGGGTATAAGATTCAATACCGCTTGGCACAAGCCTGGGTAGTTTAGTGTATAAAACGTCTTTGTGCGCCGGAATGACACGGTGAGTTTTGTGACTAATTTTAATATACCATTGGGTACATTATCGTTGGCCGCTATAATTTATAATTCCGCTTTTTTTTTCTTTGATATATTTAAGTTTATTTAGTATATTTTTATGAAAGCACCAAGTCCTATTTTTTTTTTCATATTATAAGACGATAGATTATTTATTTCTTCTATTTTATTATTTTATTCGGAACGTAAATATGAGATGTGAAGTACTTACTTGGATTCCTTTTTTTCTGTTTTTATTATTTATTCTTTTTGTAGCACTAGCTACTAAGTACTTATAATTTACAGCATGTTGTAACTCTGATGCAACAATACTACGCAGTCGTAAATAATATAATAGGTTGTCATTACGTATCAAGTTCTGTGAATTAGTTGGAGCGTCTTTTATGTGAAACATACGGAGAACTATCCCTGCCGTCTCCGTGGCTTGCAACTACAAGGGTAAGGTCAACGCGCGATGAATTTTGAAGCTGTTTTATAAACCCAACGCAACGCGGCACAGGATGTTATAAGTTTGACGCCTATCCATCGCAGTCTAGAGATGTTAAAACATTCAATATTTTTTTTACTTTCATAACTGGTAGGTATTAACGAAATGGTTATTAGCTATGTTTACTGTTATAAAAAAGGAGGCAAAGAAGTTAAACAAGTGTCCGGACTTGGCTTCCCAAGGCACACACCTCTCCTTATAGGATATGCGTTATAAAAACGCTAGTCATTATGATGTACATTTTTCCAGTGTGTGAACAGACATGGTTTAATTTTGAATGAGTGTGCACATATACGTGACTGTGTGCAAATCACGTATATATGTATGGGGTGAATGCACCCTCCTTCCTAAAAAAAATACAGCAAAAAAAACTGTAGAGAAATTGCCTTTTTAACCGACTTCAAAAAGGAGTTGTATTTTTTTTTATATAATAACTCCAGTTATAGATACACAACGTTTCAGTATTATCAAAAAAGAATAAAAAAAATATAGCTGGTATAATATTGGTGAGTAATATTAAAAAAGCGAAATGGATAATGTTTCAAATGAGCAGTACAACAAATGAAGATATTTAAAACAAATAAAAAAAATATTTTGTGGAAATTACAAGTTGTTATACCTTTTAATTCCCATAAATTATTAAAAAAAATTTTCTTAAAATGACATGACAGTGATCGATCACGCTTTACACCTAAATTGGGAAAGGGTCGCAGTTTTTATTTGCCTTCTGTTATTTAAAACAGCTGCGTCACCGCTCACAATACAACTCCCGTGTGTTTTTATTGTCCTATGTATTATGCGTTTTTCGTTGGCAAAGTGCCAAGCTGAAAGCCTCGGTTGGAACCAAGGCACATTGTGCCTGGATTAAGAGAATAGCGACCATTTAGCTCACTTGCGGAGCAATAAATGGTCTAGATCTATACCTGCTTGATCCAATTGCTTTTATGAGTATATACTTACTTAAGAAGTACTGGACATAGGGATAGAATTAAAACGTTGCTATTGTTAGACGTACATGCGAATAATTATTTAATACTATTTACATTGAAAAATGTATTGCTATTTTGTTATAACATCTGTTGCGACCTCTTCAACCTCGCCACAAGCTACACAGATGGCGCTGCAGACGACATTCAGTACAAATGACGAGGCTTCAAACAATCCTGAAACGCGCTATGAGAGTTTTCAGAGCACGTAACATATATACAAGATCCCGACAATAACCGTGGGGGCATAGCAGCCGCCCCGACAGCCATCCGCCTGGCTGGAAGATCTTCCCTGTACCGCCCAATCATCTATTTAAGTATATTATTAATACTTAGATAGGATGATCTAATATAATAATCGATTCGAGTTTGGAGAGGTATCACTCTGTACGTCAAGTGTAAGCTAACCGTATACTTTATAGTCAACCGTATTTAGACATTTTGTATGGAGAATTGAAAGTTTTAAACACCGTCCGCTAGAGGCGCTTTTCAATTCTCCATGCATAAATGTCTAAATACGGTAGACTATAAAGTATACGGTTAGGTTAGTTCGCATTTGACGTGCTGAATTATTCAATACGTAACGGAATCACGATACGCAAATATATCTACGCATACATAACATACATAAAACATAAAGAAAAAAGTATATCCTATATATTATGTAGTATGAATAGGTACGCATAACGTATGCACATAGCGGGCCCCGACTGGCAAATATTTACCCGCCAAATGGTTTTCAGGGAAGCTTCAGCTTTTATAAATAGAGTATACACAATAGTGTATACTCTATTTATGAATCATAGAGAGTAGACTCTGAAAGATCTCGCCCAACAAACGATGGCCTTTAAAGGTACAAACGAAATTTAAAAAATATAAATGCAAGACAAGTTTGAGGTATAAAAAAAATCATATATGAGAAATCCAAATTTTGCCAAAGATCTTTTAAAAAAACGAGCAACTATGGAGTTTATTGCTCGTTCCTCCATAGGAACGGCATTCCGAACGGGTGGTAAAGTAGTAGCTTAGCAGTTAGTAACTTTTGATGATCCATAAGTACTGTACTTAATGGTCTATGAATAAAAAATATTCTGATCCTGATTTTGATTCCAACAACATAAAACTAGACATTCATTTATGAGTAGGTAAATATTTATCCCTATTTTCGGTCGGTGTGTCCAAGGCGGTAATATACCTACAAAAAAACTCAAAATCTACAAACTTCTTCGAAAGAGATAGCTATATACATCTATATTGCATGTAGGTGCCACAGTCTAGTCACGTGCGAGAAGTTTTCCCAGTACGCTCGCCTCCCTCTGGTACTTTTTACAATAATGATGTTGTAAGCTTCTGTCTACTAGGGAGTGCGTGCCGCGTATACTATGACCTATTTTTTTAATTGCCTGTTTTTTCGTGGCATAATATTTGCGGTTACAAAACTGGATATCGGTTTTATTACTTAACTTAAAAAAAGAAGCAGTGATAGCCACGATGGTAGAAAGCTTGTCTCGGTAATGAGGATCGCAGTTTCAAACCCCGGCTTGCATCTCTAGGATTTCTGGATTTTATGCGCGAATCTCATTTTCAACCATGATTATCACTTGCTAAACGGTAAATGGAAAACATCGCGAGGAAACCTGCATTTCTGAGTGAACCTCTCGAAAGAAGTGTGAAGTCCACCAACCCGCACTGGAGCAGCGTTGTGGACTATGGCCTAATCTCCCTCGCATTAGGGGAGGCCCATGCCCAGCAGTGGGATATTAAAAAGGGCAATTTAAAAGTTTTTTTTATTAAATTCGTGTTCGACTACGTCTCTGTAGTTATCTAATTAGTTTTCTTTAGACGTATCTGTATATAACTGGATCAAGTTAACAAACTTGCTCGTGACTTTGTATCCGCGTGGACTTTACCTTTTTCGTCATCACGGAAGAGCCTTTTCATATTACACAATAAAAAATCATAACTCTTCCTCTTGGCTTTGCTGTAGTCGGGTGAAAAAGGATCACACAATTTAAGCCCGCGTATGTAAACTATACAGAGGTTTTTATAACATCTCGTCATGCCCCGAGCCTGAGTTTTTAAACCGATAAAGTATTTTTTTTTTATAATTTCTGGCTATCCGATCCATTATAATTAACAGGAGAAAAAATATTCAAGATATACCGATTATGCTTTATGTTTATATGGATCAGATTCTATCATTACGCCAAGTAACATAAAGATCCGTCGAGTAGTTTTCCACTAATGTATTAACAGGCAGGCCGACAAGAATTTCTTAAATAACAAATTCAGTTTTAGTATCAAAATAGTGTCGTCGTCTTTTGTTTTCCAAAAAAAAATGTACAGTCACGACCAAAATACATTTCCATATAATAAACTTTTATGTTTAGATATTAATCAAAATGACTCAAGCAACAACTAAAGTTTTGATCCCGAAGTAATAAGTTTCGCTTGCAATTACGAGTTCGAAATTTCGTTGCTTGGCGCAAAAGTTTGTAACTACACTTCATTAATATTGATTGTTACACAAGCTACTAATCAACAAGTAAGTCTTGTACAGAGCGCGAGCAAATGTTTGAAATTCCCGAGAGTTTATTAAAGATTTGTATTCATTAGATGATAAGCATACTTTATGGAATATCATTATTTTGTTACTGAGGCAACATATTTTTATATACTGTAGCGACCTCGTCAACCTCGCTACAAGATAAATAGATGGCGCTGTTCATTCCCCATACAACCTTGAAACGCGCTATGAGAGTTTTGGGAGCTTGTAACATGTATATATACCCCATGACGCCGATATCAAACGTAAGCGCGTAGCGGCCAGCCCCACCTGACACACCACCCGCCTGGCTGGACCTTTTTCCCAAAATAGGCATCAAATATACTGGAAGCTATTCTAGAAGCCGACATCGCAAAAAAAAAATGTTGGATTTACATGTATTTAAATCGCTAGTAAGGCAGTGTCATTTTCGAGTATCATTCATTCACTAGATCAATGAACATAACAATTCGTCGCAAGCGCCGAATAATAACATCTCATTAAACTAATTTTATTTGTAACTAGCTGTTGCCCGCGACTTCGTCCGCGTGGTATTTAACAAAGACAACCGTTGACAACAGCCTGCTCGCCCATTCTGAGCCCGCGGGACGCATTGCAGGTTGTTGCTATCAAACTTAATCAGGCGCTGCGCTGCAACATTGGTTTTAATTTTTTTTCGTGAGATCCTATTTTTTTTCTAAAATAAAAGTAGCCTAACTTACTCCTTGTTACATCAGCTATCTGCCAGTGAAAGTCCCGTCAAAATCGGTCCAGCCATTTCAGAGATTAGCCGGAACAAACAGACAGACAGACAGACAGACAGACAGACGGACAGACAGACAAAAATTGTAAAAAAATGTTGTTTCGGTATAGGTAACGTGTATACATCTAAATGCACTTAGTAAAAAGTGGTTATTTTAATATTACAAACAGACACTCCAATTTTATTTATATGTATAGAAGTGGCGTGGTAAAGTTACCGAGATTACATAGTATTTATATGAGGAATCATTAGTATCAGAATCTATCTGCTTACCAAATACATTAAGCATGTTTTATTAATCTATGTTACCTAACTTTTCGATCACATTTTGATGCTTAGTGAATGCCTAGTGTTATAAATAACTTAATGAGTCTCCTAAAACCATATTCATAGTCCACACTGACGAGTATATACCTAGTTTCGACAGTGATTTCCCTTGTGGAATTTGAGTGTTCAATTATCTATGGTCATTGTCTACAGCATGGATACGTTCATCTGATTATGGTCATACAAGGTTTACTAATATGATAAGTGAAGAATCCAATTTAGTTTATGTATTGAAATTTATTATATTATAATGTAACGACGAAATAGTATCTTCCTATTTCTTTTCTGCATATGCATGTAAATATGAGAATTTTTTGATTTAATTTGATTACGTTTGTTATAAAGTAACATACGGTTGATAACAGGAAGTCAAGTGCGAGATTATTCGTAAGCTAACCGTATACTTTATAGTCTACCGTATTTAGACATTTTGTATGGAGAATCGAATGTTTTAAATACCGTCCGGTAGAGGCGCTTTTCAATTCTCCGTACAATATTACCTTCAAAACAACCCTTGGTAGGACTATTAAAATGGGTAGGTATGTATGTATTTTATGTCAAAACGTGGTACCACGGGGAGCCGCGCACGGATTTCAACTTTATAGTTAGGTACATTAATAGCTACTAATGAACAAGAAAATTAATGATCGCGGTGCAGAATGGCAGGGATTCATTATTTAAGACGAAATACTTCGGCGTTAGTTATGGCAATATCCTTATTATGGCTCGATAATGTGAGTGACTAGCTGCCCTGGCAGAAGTTGTCCTGTCAAAAAAAAAATACAACCGAATTGAGAACCTCCTCCTTTTTGAAGTCGGTTAATAGAAGCGCAAAACTTTGCAACCCACGTTGGGCGCCACTTGTAGGGTTCTTACGTAAACTATATAAATATATTTATATATTAGCACTTTTATATTTCAATAAAGTAGGTACGTAAATAATGTTAATATATATGAAGGAACAAAATTACTAGAATGAAACATGATAAACGAATTCTAATTCATTAATCAGAGCATCGTTTCTGGGGTCAACAGATTCAATAAGCCAAATCATAGGTTCGCGACTTTTATTCGTCTGTGGTACAATTTTTTTTTTTTTACAAACGATACCTATAATTTTACTAGTTATCAAGACCCAACGATATACAAACATATATTAGTACATAATGAAGACAGATTCTGATAATCGGGTAATCGTATTAAAAGTTAAGGGGTAGGTGCTTAGTAACAGGAAGTGACGGATGGGCGGCGGATATTACGTTATCTCTAACCGGATATCGTAGACGGTTGCCAACTTGATTAGCTGTTATTTATCTATTACACTAATAATATTAAAGGTGAAATTATTGTTAAAAAAATTACCGCCATGTTTTATTACAGATACATTTTTTTTCTCAGCACTAATTGTTATAATTAAAGCCCAAGTTTTAGATTAGTCTTTAAAAGATTTCGTTTTAAGAACTATGCAGGTCTGTCATTTCAAATTTAAAAAAGAAAAACAATTCTTAGGTTTGATTGAACAGTTTTTTATGAAGCTTTAGTACTTACCCACTTTAGCTTTCATTCAGGATTTATTCCATTTTAATTTCTTAAAAGCTTTCCATATGTTTTTTCTTTTCAATTCTGAAACCCGAGATCTTGTTTTTTTTTCGTCTAATACATTAAATACTTGACTAAGGATATCCATATATCACTTCTCACTTCCATATAACCATCACATTCAACATTTAAAGAGTCTGATCCTCGTTCCACCATTCCTCTAAATTCTCTCCTACGAGTATTATTATAAAGTTTGTATGATAATTTATGTGACTTCGCACAAAATGTATGAAACTATCGGCCAAAACAATCATAGGTATACTTAATAATCTAAATTATGTTAATATTCCTTTTTTTTTTTATTACATTATAGTCAAGTATTTGATCTCGATCTCACCTGATGGTAAGTGACGATGAGATCTACGATATATATGACGTCCTACATCTAGGTCAAAGATATAAGCAACAATAATAATAATATTGATTTCTTATATTTACGCGAATACTACACATTGACATAAAACTAATTTTAAGGATTTCATCGAAACGTCGGGATCGTAAAAACATAAAATAAACGCGATAAAATTAGTTTAATTTCAATTTATAGAACTTTTTAATTAACTAAATAACAGAGTCGAGAAGAATAGGGTTTTGTAAAGCGTGTGTGTTTGTTAAATATGCATGTGTGTGTGGTGTGTGCTCTTTGCAATCCGCAAACATGTCCCGTGCGACCCATTGTACCGAAATCAGTTAATGTTAGGCAGGCTATCAGCGACCTTGTCTGCCACGCGACACGAAAGCTCTAAAATTATTTGAAGTCCAATCGAGACATATCGACTAACAATATTCTGATTCCGTCATGCGATTGGTTTTGTAATCTTTATATATAAAGCAAGGTCGTGTTAGTTACACCGTTTATAGCTCAAGAACAGGTGGGCTGATTTTTGTGATCATTGATTTATTGAATTTGTCTCCTCCTGAATAGATTGCTGTTTTCATAGTTATTCTGCTATTCCGCAGAATAACTATGTACACAGTAATCTATACCTATACATATAATAATAATGTAACTGATCGCTGTCTGCACATGGAAGATATTTGGGTAAAGCTATTATTGGGGGCCAATGAACGCAATATAATCCAAAACAGTGACAGTTAGAATGTTTGTCTTTTTATCTTTGTGCGGCTTTCAATACTGTATAGTAAGGATGTTGCAAAATCTTTGCTATTAGTTTATTCTTTAGCGATAAAGGGAAGATCTTCCAGCCAGGCGAGTGGTATGCCTGGCATGGCGGCCGCTATGCCCCAACGGTTATTGTCGGGATCTTGTATATATGTTACTTGCTCCGAAAACTCTTATAGCGCGATTCAGGATTGTGACGTCAATCGTCTATTGTTCTGAATGCGTCTGCAGTGCCATCTGTGTAGCTTGTGGTGCGGTTGAAATAGTCGCTACAATTCCTTTTTTATTATCATGTTCTTTTATATATTTTTGAAGTGTATTTAAAATTATTGAGTTTGGCAGATAGCTGGTAGTAAGTTGAAAGAGAGGTTCGTTTTTCCCAAATTATATTATTGTTCATTATTTACATCATCGTTTTATTATATACAGCCACACACATTCGCTTATTTTGCTTCACTTGAAATTTGCTGTTTGTTTTATTTAAATTAGTTCATCAATTTAATAAAAAAAAGTTATATCAATTTGAAGATTTCATTTTCTCATACATTTCTTCTCTCGTCTGAGACGGTACGAGGTTCACCGGGGCAGCTAGTAAATAATAGAATCGTGATTTGTATGTCTTGTCACGCGTCATTTTATTTAGGGTAGGTGGAGAAGACAAAAATAAAGTTGAATGGTTTTCAGGACCTTCCTGAAATTGTGTAACTATAAATATAAATGTTTTGATAACAGCATTAACTTTTAACAAAAACAATACATGTTTATCGCATAAAAAATCAAGATGATTTTCCTGGAGAGGTATAAAATATTTATAAGTACTTACTTAAATAAGCTATGTCAAAATGTACCATTATAGACATACCTACTGCCATTCATAAAATACATACAAAGGATGATATTAAGTCTGGCTGTTCTGTGTTACATTCATTTCCCGATTTATGATATGGAAAGTAGCCAATTTGGAACATGCTACAGCCTATTAAAAATGCAATACTTTTAAACATAAATAATTTCACAGCCTATACAATCCTGAGTATAGTAACATCATGACACACTTAAAAATGTTCGTGGCCAACATTGGTCCAAATTTTAAACGGTATCCGATTGACCGAGCGTTTGTTCAAATATATGTGCAAACATCACCATTAAACTTTTTTTTAAAGTAGTTAATGGGAATGTCTCACGCTTGTGCTGGTCTCATAGGCGCCGCGCACTGCGGTACCCTTAACACGCATGCGTGGATTCCACAATTGAAAAACTACCTTAATTTTGTATGTTAAAGTGCATAATAGTGTGTCTGAATAAATAATGTTACAGTGGAAATTCCGGAGAATGGCTGGTGATTGAAAAAAGTGTAATTTCATCATGTATGGTAGGCTTAACAATGGTGTTTGAAGCTTTGATTTTGGAATGTTGGACTTAATTCTGGTACTTTGAAGGTTCGTAATCGGACAACTATAAGGTAGAATGACCCCTAATAACCTTGTAAACGTTGCATACGTATAAGTGTTCCATATTTAGGCATTTTTAAAACATAGATTCTTCTCAAGTTGGTAATTAATCACCTATGTAACTATCGCTATTGGCTGAAATATAAGTGACAATCAATAAATGTATCATATTTTTTATTAATTATCAACACACTACATTAGCAAAAATGTTCACAGTGTTCACTAAATTGAGTGTTTTACAGGTCTCAAGGGCCAAAGTCCGCTAATTTTATAAAACTATCACAACTCATTTGACAATTGAATTACAATTGCACTAGAAATGTAACATAATGTCTATTTGAGTTTTGAGGTTGTAGTAGGTATATAATAAAACTAGTTGTCCCGGCGAACTTCGTACCGGCTCAGAATCAAATGTATGCGAAAATGAATAATTTTTATTTATTTTTCTAGTGAATTTTTCCCATGTTTTAATAGTTATTCTGCTATTCGGGGCGGAGACAAATAAAAAAAAATAAGATCATAAGAATCGGCCCACCCGTTCTTGAGTTATAAATGGGGTAACTTACACGACTTTGTTTTATATATATAGATTTAGATATACCTACGTAAGATACATATATTATATACATTGAGGTCATTTCCCTATGAAAAATACTTGTGTTGTATTTAATCACAACAATCGCAATGACATTGTGTTAGGGGCCTTCCAAAACTTTTAAAAGTGACAATTTCAAAGTCATTTTCATTATATTAAAAGAAAATTATATCACGACTCACGAGCCTTGGGCCCCAGGCGCTTGTAATAAAGTCTACAATATCAACATAATGGAATTTTAATGTCTATCGCTTTTGGAATAGCTTATATTATTGCGTGAAGCTTGTGATATCGGTTTAATATTGACTATAAAATATAGCTTTTATTTATACCTACAGCAAATTTATGACTGAAATTAATGTTCGCCTTGTCACCAGATGACGTCATTGTAAAGTGGCATGGAGACGATAAGGTTATAATATCGTGAGTCTTGCCGTTTTTTAACCGACTTAAAAAGGAGGTTCTTCGATTGTATTCTTTTGTAACTTTTATATTGTTTATTCATTTGAGTCCAGGACTATTTTCAATAATTTCGAATGGTTATCGGAAGCGAGTTTAAAAAAAAAGTAGATTGTACAACAAGTGCATAAAGTTTGTCATTTTATCCGAGACGTTTATATGCCCAAGCCGAAAGCGAGAGTAGATAAATATCTACTCTCGCTTTCGGCTCGAGTTTTTGTCCTCAACTTAAATAAGTTGAGGACAAAATTGCTGATTTTATGTACGAGCTCTGCTTTTCACTTCGATTGCAAGGACATGAAAGGGTGATATAAATTTCAGGTGAAATTTGAATTATTTTGAATCTGATTTCCATAGACTTGATAAATTTAAAAAAAGGCTCCTTGACGTTTATGCTCAGCCACTTTTTTTGTAATCTTTCTACATGAAACATTAGTCTCAGGTCGGGGACATTATACTGCCTCATCATAAGTGATTTATAATATTTTAGTTGGTAATACTCAATCTTACTGGATTTTTACAAAACACAAAGAGGCAATTAAATTAATTTAAATGTAATTGATTAATACGTTTTTGTCTATGTATGGAGTTTTATTGTTTGGCGTATCTTCTAAAAATGTTATGAACATAAGAATGTATAGAATAAGGTCCAAACATAATATGGGAATACGAGTCTATATCAAACTTTTATTCCTAAATTGAATTATACGAAGCCTGACAAGTATAATATATTTATTCCGTAGAAAGGCTAACGAACCAGGATCAGATTATGATAGCAAGGCCCGTTATTGTAATTCAATTCATATTCCAATCTTGGTAAAGGTTATTATACTAATTTGGGATTTTAACGGAATTACGATTACTCAGGTATGGGAACAAATAATATGGCATTGTAATTATTTGGGTGCGTGAGGCACGCACGGCGTGGCCACCACGAAACTATACGACCTGTGCAGCGTTTGCAATCCGTGTAGTTGACGCTTTTATTTAATCATATTCGACAAATAAACTGTGGTACGTTTACTTTTATTACAAACAGAACAGTTATATATACAGTGTTAAAGCCCTATTCATATTTATCAATCACTAGCTGTTACCCGCGACTTCGTCCGCGTGGTATTTAAGACACAACCGTTAGCAATAGCCCGCTCGCGCGTTCTGAGCCCGCGACCGGCAGCATTTCTGATATTAAGTCGTTGGCGGGGGTTGGGGTGGGTTCTAAAATAAAAGTAGCCTAAGTTACTCCTTGTTACACCAGCTATCTGCCAGTGAAAGTCCCGTCGAAATCGGTTCAGCCATTTCAGAGATTAGCCGGAACAAACAGACTGACAGACAGACAAAAATTGTAAAAAATTTTGTTTTAGTATATGTACCGTGTATACATCCAAATGCACTTAGTAAAAAGCGGTTATTTTAATATTACAAACAGACACTCCAATTTTATTTATTTGTATGTATGTATAGATAATAATATCGATTCGATTCCGATCCGTTCATTCCATTCCAAATGTCACTTCCCCATCACTATCTTCCGTGGCGCATGAGCTCCGGGTGCATAAGTCACTCACTTGAACAAAAACAAATGAAAAACGGTGATAAGCCGCTCAAGACGTACGCGCATAAAAAAACAATACTAACGCTGCCGGCCGGCATAACAAATTAATACAGTACTTGTGATCTCCCGTGTGTTGTGTGAACATCAAACACAGCACGAACAACGAGGCTGCCATTCATCATACGCCGGTGAGCTTACCTTTTTCATCCCATCTACCATCACATACTTCCTATGCAGTCCACTTTCCTCAATATCAATCAAATTACCAAACATACAGTGATACAGAAAACTACCTACGAGTATAACCTTAAACCTGCGCTTGTTATTATGTGAAGTCAGAATTACGATATGTATCGATTAAAAAAAAAAGACAAATTTGTAAGCATTTTTTTATTTTTAACAAATGCGTGAAGTGAAGCATAAAAGCAAACGAACTGTCTGCTTTGAAAACAGCATCAAATTATTACATCTGCGACTTATCTCATTCGTCTCACAATCTTCGTAAGCCCGTACGTTTGTAATGTTGTGTCAAGTGGCAACATTTATGACTAACATTTATGTATGAGAATATGAATTATCTTTATTATAACATTTTGCGATTTTTTTCCATGTTTTAATAGTTATTCGGGGTAGAGACAAAAACAAAAAATCAAAGTTTATAAAAAATAGCCCACCCGTTTTTGAGTTATAAATGGTGTAACTAACACGACTGTAGTATATATAGATAGAGATGTACTTAGTTGATATAGTAAGACCTCTAGCTTACAATTTTGGACTGCTATGTTTAAGCTCTACAATTGCTACTAATGATACTTGTTCCTTTCTATGTGATTAGTCCGATGATGGATGACTTATTTGGCTGCATGCTTCTTAAGTTTGTTGATGTTATTGTATGTATAATGCTGGGGTTAATTCGCTATAAACCATGGCAATTTGGCCATTTTGGGATTGACTTTCATTGAACTTAAGGACATGGATTCAACACATGTAAGTGCTTTGATAAATTAACAAAAAGTATTGTCATAGAAATCGGATCTATTAGGAATCAACAGATACATTAGAAAGTACAAGTTTGATGCTTGAAAATTTTGTAACATTTTATGTTTCAGGTGGTTACAGTATGGAAAGTGACACAAAATATGGCTTATGGCATTTTTAGGAGAATGAGCACAAAAACTTATTACGCTAACATTAATCGTGGCTCGCCTGAAAAAGGAATGATTTCAATCTGAATAAGAAATGCCTTGTTAACATCTTCAATTACACCTACTTAGGACTTCGAAATCTCGTTGACATTAGCCTTGTAGCTACTGTAGACGTCCCAATTAGCTCAGCTGGTAGTGACCTTGCCTTCTAAGCCGAGGGTCCCGGGATCGAAATTGCGATAGAATCCTGAAACGAATTTTTGTACCTAGTCATGGATATTTGATATCTATAAAAGTACTTATTATATACTGGGATCACCCCTAGCCATAATATAAGCGTTTTGGACGATAGAGTTTTTATGGTTTCATGGCGATATTACACTATCAAATGGCAGTGTTAAAATTCTCCAAACTAAAGTTATAGTTCAATCGTAAAGCCAATACCAACTGCATCCAGAAATACATCCCGTTGAGCATTTAATTCTAAATTATTCAAATTTAATTCAGGCCGATGTAGAGCAGCCTCTAGAGAGTTGCGTCTCGTTATAACTCAGATTTGCGTCTAGACAGACAAGCTGACGTCATTTGGCAGACCGCCAACACAGATGGCATTGAAATTATACATCAAGTTACAGTAGCCCAAGAAACATTGCGGATGTTGCGCATTTCATTTGAATATAAGATTTACTTAAAGATACTTTTTGTGATTTCAACTGGAATTAAGTATTTACTAAAAGACGATACGTTGCTAACTTGCTACTGTAAACTCCTACCTTTGCTACTGTAAATTCCTACCTTTGTTACTGTAAATTCATACTTTTTAAGATCTCAGAGCGAAGCTTAAATGAAAGCTTCAGTGAGATATTTTGGACCTCTATAATTCCTAGTTTTCCCAAGTCTGTTTCTTATTTGTGATATAATCAGCTTCGGATCTACTTACATTGATATAGTTAATTATGTATATTTTCACAAGCGAATGCCGTTTGCAGTCCGAGACTCGAATGACTGCTGAAATAATCAAACTACCAACAACCATGGGCGCTGGTAGGATTATTTTCAGTGATGTTCTTGCATCTATAATAATCGGCCAAATGTAAGACAAAATTCAAGGAACAGATGGAAGACGATATATTTGATACTATTTAGCGGTAGATAAGAGAATGAAATAGTCATCACACTATTAAACATCATCATCATCATCATCATTACTATCCTCTTATATGATTATGTTTTAACCGGTCATATGAATTACGCGGCGCTCGGACCAATTCCGCGCAAAATAGGAAACCGTCAATTGAACCTAAAAGAAGCGTAAAAGGAATTAAATTTTGCGAGGTCAAGCTATATCGGGTAACGTGTCGTCATCGTTTAACTTTATACGCCACTCTGCAGCTGTTGTCTTTAAAAAGATAATAAGGATGTGGAAGATACGCTGGTAGGTGGGAATATGAGACTTGGACCAATATTAGATCATGCCTCTCCATCCATGTATTTGTATCAAATTTTGAATTCACTTGCCATGGAACCTAGATATTGAAATACTTGTAAAAGATTTTTCGGCTCAAATGATAGTATTTTAATAGTGACTCCAAAAAAGTGTATCAATTATTTCAAAGTCAAAGTCAAATTGTTTATTTCGTATAAGCCTTATTTTCTTAACTCTACAACCGGATCGGAGCGCGACCTCAACTAGGAATATCCAGCGGGATTTTTAATCGATTATCAATTTGGTGGCAATGAATCAGAATATTTTTTTTTTTTCATAAATCATCAAGTACCTATTTCGCAAAATGATAAGATTCTACCGCCGCGTTCAAAATGCCTTTTCTATGGAGAAGAATGGGCAACAATCTTCACGATTGCTCTTTCAATATATATATTATACATTTTTGTGTTGTACGTTGTTGTAGGTGGTGTGATAACAATGTTTTGTTTTATTACCGGATCGTACGGCATTCGTGAACTGAATAAAAAAACCTCATCAGTGTCCAAATACACAGGGCTAAAAATCCTCATCAGTGTCCAAATACACAGGGCTAAAAATCCTCATCAGTGTCCAAATACACAGGGCTAAAAATCCTCATCAGTGTCCAAATACACAGGGCTAAAAATCCTCATCAGTGTCCAAATACACAGGGCTAAAAATCCTCATCAGTGTCCAAATACACAGGGCTAAAAATCCTCATCAGTGTCCAAATACACAGGGCTAAAAATCCTCATCAGTGTCCAAATACACAGGGCTAAAAATCCTCATCAGTGTCCAAATACACAGGGCTAAAAATCCTCATCAGTGTCCAAATACACAGGGCTAAAAATCCTCATCAGTGTCCAAATACACAGGGCTAAAAATCCTCATCAGTGTCCAAATACACAGGGCTAAAAATCCTCATCAGTGTCCAAATACACAGGGCTAAAAATCCTCATCAGTGTCCAAATACACAGGGCTAAAAATCCTCATCAGTGTCCAAATACACAGGGCTAAAAATCCTCATCAGTGTCCAAATACACAGGGCTAAAAATCCTCATCAGTGTCCAAATACACAGGGCTAAAAATCCTCATCAGTGTCCAAATACACAGGGCTAAAAATCCTCATCAGTGTCCAAATACACAGGGCTAAAAATCCTCATCAGTGTCCAAATACACAGGGCTAAAAATCCTCATCAGTGTCCAAATACACAGGGCTAAAAATCCTCATCAGTGTCCAAATACACAGGGCTAAAAATCCTCATCAGTGTCCAAATACACAGGGCTAAAAATCCTCATCAGTGTCCAAATACACAGGGCTAAAAATCCTCATCAGTGTCCAAATACACAGGGCTAAAAATCCTCATCAGTGTCCAAATACACAGGGCTAAAAATCCTCATCAGTGTCCAAATACACAGGGCTAAAAATCCTCATCAGTGTCCAAATACACAGGGCTAAAAATCCTCATCAGTGTCCAAATACACAGGGCTAAAAATCCTCATCAGTGTCCAAATACACAGGGCTAAAAATCTAAAAATGGCATCCATCAGCTTCCATCCTTAGTCGATAATTTTTCCTACAACAGAGTTTGAAAAAACACTTAGCCGGTAACACTGTAAACAACGAGCAAAACCAAAAGGCCAATGTTTTGAAAAAAGAATAAGTTTAAAGATTATCGAAAAAAAATGCTTTGTGCCAAGAGTTATCTCATGCATACTGATTAACTACAAGTAACTCGTTACTGGTTTACGAGTGAACGAGATAAAGATCGACTAAGTTGAACTCACTAGTGTGTGCGCAGTTCGAGTCAAAGGGTCAATTGCCTACTGAACGGCTGTTTATCGCAACCCCACGACCTAGGGGGCACACATTGAGCCCGATTTTATATAGATCGCGTCGTCAACGCGACTCTTTTGTTTTTTTACCTACAAGCGCCTAAATATTTATGAGTGATATAAATATTTATAAATGATCTGGGCCCCAAGTCTGCTAACACAATCGATTCATAATCGAACAGCAACCGCATAGTAACTGTCACTTTTGACAGATATTGTGTGGGATATCTGTCAAAAGCGACAGTTACTATGTGGTTGCTGTTCGATTATGAATCGATTGTGTTAGCAGACTTGGGGCCCTGTTTTGCGCAAAATATATATTATTTGTGAGTCAACATTAGTCTCACATTGTCTATTCAGTGGAATATAGTTTTTGATATAAGTATAAGGTGTAACAAAAATTGTGTAAAATATTTTATCGAGGCCAACAGTTGGTTATAAAGATAATATTCCAAAAGAAATAAATAATTTTTTTACAGGGTCACCTTGTTTAAAAAAAATCAAACAACCGTTTCATAATTCTTTTATACATCAACGTGATCCATATTACTTACGGTTCATCGATTAATCGGTCATCGGTTAAAATATTTTACACTATTTTTGCTATACCTTGTACATAAAATTAATAATCTACCCATACAATGTTAAGTGCAGTGCCCTTGTTCATTTTATAAAAATCAACATACGAATTGAAATAAAACTAATCTTAAGGATTTTATCGCGGTTTATTTTTTATTTTACGTTCCCGACGTTTCGGCTGCTTTGCAGCAACCATGGTCACGGGAGGACTGAGGTGTTTGACGTCCTGGTGTCATAGTTTGACGGGGGTACCCTCATATTTAGTTGTTACTTGCTGTCCGATCTACGCAGAAAGAGCTCACTGTGTCTTGAGGTCTTGCAATGGTACGCTTGGTTCTGGATTTTATGATGTTTACTACAGGGTCCCAAGCTGGTGGTAGCACCCAGCCATCTTCCCTATTGAAATTAGGATGTTTTTTAATTTCAATGGCCTCGCGTATCATCCTTGGTCGGAATCGGTGTTCTTTTGCGAGGATCTGTGGCTTATCAAATCTGATATAATGGCGGGTGCGATCTTGTACATGTTCACAGATTGCAGACTTCGTGGAGCGCCGGTGTTTTACATCAGCAATGTGTTCTTTTACCCGGGTTTTTATAGATCTTTTGGTTTGTCCTATGTAAGAGAGCCCACATTCACAATCGAGTTTGTATACCGATAAAATCCGATAAAATCCTTAAGATTAGTTTTATTTCAATGTGTAGTATTCGCGTAAATATAAGAAATCAATATATCAACATACGAATATAATAAAAACAAATATCCCGACTGCAAAAACACTTCACTGAAAATAAAAAAAGCCCTAGCCTAGCTTGAGAAAATCCCTAGCTTAGCTTGAAAAAGCTCTAGTGCAAGCCAGGTACTAACGTTGATGGTATAAAATTGATAGTTTTATTGGCTCATTCGTAGCCCAGCCGTCCTGAGGATGAGGATGAGGATCGTTTAGAGGCAAAACACGTGTCGAATACTTTTTTAGATTTGCTTCGATTCGCGGAGAATTGCATTTTATTTGGGGTCCCGTCACCCGTGATAGATCTCCCATGATAGAGTTTCTCAACTAACATCTTAGAGGATTTCGGTGTTTCTGGCTTCTTTAACTATCGATCAAACTTGTATGGTTTATAATTGGAAAAGTTGACAAGCTGAGGGTCAGTGGTGTGTTCCTCTTCCCCCATTTGTTTATTGTTTATTGATGATATATATGTTCATGTTTCAGGCGATTTATTGGCATGTGACGCGGGCGCTGTGAGCGGCATGCGAGGCGTGCCCTCGAAGCGCGCGGCGGGCTCGCTCGCCGCGCTCGCGGCCGCGGCCCTCGTCGTGATCAGTTCTGCTCAGCAAACGTCCAATCGTAAGTGGCAGAGAACGCATAATTCTATCATCCTTATAATACCAGCCCTTTTAATGCACCACGGTTGGGCACGGGCCTCCCCTCAATGCGATGGAGATGAGGTCATAGTCCACCACGCTGGCTGAATCGGTTCTTAAATTTTAATCGTACCTAATCTATTATTATGACTCAAACTGATGTTTTATTTGTGATTTTGTTTGTAGTAAAGTTAACAGAATTTTGTCGTGGTTACGTTGAATCAATAAGTTGAAACGTTGAACCGCAGTGCAGTGGTAGGCACGCATTGCAAATTAGAGTTACATGTTATTATTTCCTATTACAACCTGATTAGCGCAGTAGGTACACTTGCGTTTGTTAGATGTAACATGCGGACAGTACCTAGTAATTATACCCCTTTTCGCTGGAACTCCATGGTTATTATAATGTAGGTACGTTACATGTACCTACATTAAAAAAACTTGACAGGTGTCAAGGGACACCCGGATGGAACGAAGTTCCTTTATTATTTTTTATTATGTACAAAAAATCAATAATTTTGGGAAACAAAAATATATCGCCCCCTGGTGGGCTCGAACCACCAACCTTTCGGTTAACAGCCGAACGCGCTAGCCAATTGCGCCACGGAGGCATTTGTGCAATATCTCGAAAATACTGACCATTATGTAAATGCAAACGACAAAGATAGCAAAAAGTGTCGTTACAACTTTTCGTCTTAATTTTTTCCGTCTAGCCCCCTTTCGTAACGCGCGATAAGGAACTTCGTTCCAATAATCCTTTGCAGGTAGTAGTTAATTTGACCGCAGTGGGACATGCTATAATAGGGGTAGTTTTTTGTTGCCATTAATTAATAAATCTTCCCCCCCACATACTCTTCGCATGGAAGAGAGGCATGTGCCCAACAGTGGGCCTTTAAAAAAATAATATTATTTTGTTTCTCACCACACGGGCAATACCCGCATCATTGGAAGGCTTGCGCGGGGGCATGGGTCAAACACCTAGAGGCCCTTTTTTCCGAATTTTATTGTTATATTAGGTGGCTAACTGGGGTCTGGGCTGAGGTCAGCTGCTGAAAATGCTGAAAATGACCTCAGCAGGCGGAGGAACTATTGCATGGACATGGAATAGGACTATAGGAAGTTTTGCCGACACGCTATATATATTCGCCCGTGTGAAGAGATACATAATAAAAATATTAAACATATATACTTACCACCTTTATATATTTATACATATATAGCCACCTGCTGGGGTTAATTATAATTATGTATATGAGCATGAAACATTCTGTGAAATTGTATTACCATTAAGTTGCTGGTAAGTGTCCCACTATTTGGGTCTCGGTGGGTAAATCGCAATAACTCCGTCTAATCAGTCAAATCAGGGATGCAGTGGAAGGCGACCACTATACAAAAAAGAAATTGGTAAAAGGCTAGGTAGAAGAAGAAGTTTAATATAGTGATCGATGAACTAACTAGGTGGTGGTTTCAATTGACCTCAGAGTGTGGTTAATGCAAGCCACCCATAAAATGCCTTTAAATGCAAAACCTAACCGCTAAAATGTCACATTACAATCACTGTTTCGACTCTTTACGCGGTTTTGTCACTTTTATGACCACGATTAGCATAGAAATGACTGCACCGAAGTTTTATATGGACAGTTGGAAGGGGATTGGATGTGACTAGAGCATATACTTTGCCTTATTCTTCAAGTTTGCTTGATTTAGGTTTCTATGACCATATAAAAGTAATTTCATGTTTTGAATGCGGGCAATTTTTACAATCAATAGTAGTATCCAGATTGCATGAGCAACTTCGCGAGGCTGGTGGCGATACGCAAAATGTCCCTAGCACAAATATAAACAAGAACTATAATAACAATACAATTATAGCAGCAATACTGTTTGTTTGACGACATTACACATAAATGTAAAGACTGTAGCTGTAGTCTTGAAATATATAAGCTTGCTAAGTTCAAGACTTGCAGAACATAATGAATCTGGAAATATATGTTTTTACTCATAAATTACACTTGGAAGCAATGAATTCGGGTCACCAATAAACTATTGTATCCCTGTTTCAGAACCTGCTTTCTACGGTCACAATTGCACCACGACGGCTGATTGTCAGTTCAAAGACTCGGTATGCGACGACGGGCTCAAGGTGTGCCAGTGCGAGCCCCACGTGCCGATCAGTAATCAACATGACAAATGTGGAAAAGGTAACTTACTCTCAAGAAGGTACCCCCTCTCTCACCGGTGTCGAATACACTTAATCTAGTCTAAAATAATTTCATCTTCAGGAAACGGTTGCATTTCTAAATAGGTATTTCTTTATTGAGTATATAACCAAAAAAACTCATCCAGGAAAAATATTCATAAAAATGATAGAGTAATAAAGCATCCAAATTGAAATCAACATCAAATAACGTTCGTGTAACGGAATATTTCCATACATTTTACATCAGTTTTTTAACACATCGGTATTTAAACACATTCAAAACATACTAACCCCCAAATTGATAGGCGTTCTATAACTTTATAAAACGTCATTTAGTACTGCGCAAAGCAAAACTCTTGAGCGCGGTATTATATGACGTTTGATAAAGTTCTAAAACGTCTATAAATTTGGGGGTTAGGGTCCTGACTTATGTCCATGATATAATTAATATAAGCATATTCGTCTTTATACAACACCTACCTCTTGCTAGATGAGTCGACAAGTATGGATAGTTAGTTGAATAGCAGTTTAATGGTCTCCTTAGAAACGAGATACGGATTTAAAGAACGTGATTCGACTCGGTTGACTGAGAATTCTAATGTGGTACTCAAAGCCAAATCGATAGCTCCTTCTTTCTTTATGCAATGAAATAAGATGGGTTTTGGCCCCATTAATTAGTAGGTATTTTGCCAGTGTTAAGTATTTCAATAACGATTACAAATTCAATAAATACATTTACACATTTTAAAAAAAGACGATGACATGAAAAGATGAAAATGGCGTCTAAATCGATGTAAGTGGTTCTATCTTCAGTTTTGTTTGAAATATAAAAACTCCTGATGATAATGATGATGAACTGAATCCCTACCCTTATCAGTAAGCCTGTAAGATACTTTACTAAAAATTAACCAGACATCTTGGGAGAACTTGAAAAGTCAAGTTATACAATTTTATTTTAATTTCGTTGACTCGTTCACGTCCAGTGGTATTGTAACCATTGGTTCATATCACACATTATACATATAAAAAAACACATTAGTTTGAAAATAAAACAAAATTGACGAATTCACGGTTCAACTTCAGCGAAAAAATCACAGATAAAAAACTGAGTAAGAAATGACTCAGGAATGTAATGTGGAAAATAATGTCACGGATATACTTACTGCTTTTGTTAAAATCCACCCACTCCAAAAGTGTCAAGGGCTTATTATTAGTAACATAATCACTAATATACAATTAATACAATTAGGAGTTGGGGAAGCAGTCACGCGACATGCAATGTGCAAACGTCGATCCGGGGTTTTTCCTTTACGCGACTATTTTGGTTGATATTTTATCCTCAGTTTAGGGTTGCACGCGAGGTGGTTTATATAAGGGGAGAGTGCCGGGGCGGACCCACGACAAAGCTTAATGCTTATCATTTATTTTGATAGTTTAGAACTCTTCACAAAATAACCATCTAACTATGTTTAATGGAGCGTTGTAAACACATTTTCACTATTTTTCTAAACCATTTCATTTTCTTTTATTGTTACACCAAAAATTTCGTGGTAATTTCAGCTGTAATTTCCTAATATGAAACTTGACTGCAGGGCTATTATGCAACTCTGTTTCTATCATTTTGCGTATTTCTATCCACTAATTAGTTGATAGAAATACGCAAGTTGATTGAAACAGGTTTGCAAACAGAATTACAATACTGTTGCAAATCTGTTTCAATAATTTCTATCGTCTAAGAAATTTACGAAATGATTGAAACAGGGTTACATAATAGGTCTGCTCGTGACATCTAAGACATCATAGTACTTTTTTAGGTTTTGGATTATTATTTAAGAATTGTATTTTATAGGAGATAAAATTTGACTGCATTGTTTCAGCTGCCACCGTCAACGAGATGTGCGACTTCAACGAGCAGTGCCAGGAAGTGGATTACCAGACGGAGTGCAGCAACGGAAGATGCGCCTGCAAGAAGGATCGGCTGGAGAGGACCGGCGCTGATGGGAATATCGTTTGCATTCGTATGTGTCAATAGCGCTTAAGTATGGTCACTTAAGTATACTTCCACACAAGTATACGCCGGCGTTCCGGCATGGTGGACTATGGTCTACATCCCCCTCTCATTGAGGGGAGACCCGTAGCCAGCAGCGGTATATTAAAAAAGGGCTAGTAAAAAAAATAGACTATTCGTATTGTAGATTAGCGACCAAAGCTGTTCGAATATTTCTGCTTTTATTTTACATGATATGACATTCAACTTGATAACAATATGACGGTATACATGATAGGGGAATAGTATGATACGGGACAATGATGACAATATAATGACGATTAATGTGCAAGAAAAATGATTCAACTGCACGTCAAGTGCGAGCTAACTGTATACTTTATAGTCTACCGTATTTCGACATTTTGCATGGAGAATTGAAAAGCGCCTCTAGCGGACGGTATTTAAAACATTCAATTCTCCATACAAAATGTCTAAATACGGTAGACTATAAAGTATACGGTTAGCTTACGAATAATCTCGCACTTGACGTACTGGTCGACATTTCTGCCTTGCGCAGCTACTATTGACCCTGCATTCATCCATCATCCGAAAGACGTCCATTGCTGGATATAGGTCTCCCCCAATGACTTCCACTCATTACGGTACCCCCCCCCCCCCCACTCGCATCCACCGGTTTCTTGCGACGCTTTTGATATCAGCGGGCCACCGTGTACTATATATATACATTGATATTAATTACAACTTAATACTATCTTTGACTCTACATTTGTTGCCGGTTTCAGCACTAAATGGCCACCACGGGGATCAATGCTCTACGACAGCGGATTGCCACTTCAAATATGCAATATGCCACGAGCTCCAGAAGACTTGCCAATGCCACCCTGATATGCCGATCACCAATTACAACGACAAATGCGGGAAAGGTAACATGACCAACATTAGTAACACTTAACGATGGACCACCTGATTAGCGTAGTTGGTTCCCTGTGACCCTGCGTTCTGCGCTGAGGGTCCCGGGATCGATTCCGGCAGGGTCAAGCTTTTAGCTTTAATCGGCTCACAAGTTTAGGACCAACTAGCATTTAAACTCTCGCCGTGGTGCCTTACACCTGGACTTAGTCCAGCTGCAAGAGTCTTGCTCCTCTGGAAATATGTCTACCAGACCTATTTTTTGGTTCCCGCTTTGCAATGGAGGGGATTGGATATTTTTCTACCAACTCCTCCTATTTTTATCTCTCGATTAAATTCGTGCAGGTTCCAAGACAATTAACTTTATCCCGGGACTCGCCGAGGGTCAAACCTCGGTGACATCATTGGACACCACTGTAGATCCTGGCCTACAGTAGTAGCAGTCAGTGGTGAGAGTGCTTGGTAGGCCTAGTCCCAAAAAAAGGGTCAAGCTTTGTTTGACAGGCACGAATGTTTGTACCTGAGTCATGGATGTTTAATATCTATATATGTGTTATATACTAAGTTCGTTCTCATTCCATTGTACCGTAATCATAATACAAGCGTAGCTTAATGTAGGACCGTATAGTTGGTGTGTTCTTCTGGCGATATTTATTTATTTATTTCTGGTCCGAAATAATTTATTTACATATAAGTTAAACAATATTTCGATATAATCAAATCCATAATGGATCTTATATTACTATTCCTTCATGGTAGATCATATTATGGATATTGATCATGAAGAAAAATATAAGACTACCATCTACCGATATCCACGAAAAGTTATGTGAAGACGCTAAGCTAGATTATAAGACTTTTGAAATTTTCAGCTGCCAGCATCAACGAATCCTGCACGTTCAACGAGCAATGTGAGACCGGCGTCTTCAAGACAGAGTGCAGGAACGAGAGGTGCTCTTGTAAATTTGAAATGGTACCCAAGATCACTGCTGATGGAGGAATCGTATGCAGCCGTGAGTCTTTTTTTTAATTTACCTCTCAGTCTGTCTAATAGAAAAAAAAAACAAACTAAAAGACCGCAATGTTTTAAAGATAGTGTATTTAGGTTAAATTTAAAAATAGGCATTACATCTTTTTTAACTTGGCATGATAAAGCAGTTTTAAAAGACCTAATTATATATTTTCGTAAAATAAGGTATTTACAAAAGAAAATTCAAGCGTTTACCTATTCGATGCTGCAATATGAATAATGGGTACTAATGCGACATGAAACCTGAATGCTGATATTTTGATGCATCTTGACTGATTTTTCTTCTTTGAATGCAATAATAATAATAATATAATAACAGCCTTTTTAATGTCCCACTGTTGGGCTCCGGCCTCCCCTCAATGCGAGGGGGATTTGGCCATAGTCCACCACGTTGGCCCAGTGCGCTTTGGCGGACTTCACACGTCTTTCGAGGGGTTCTCTCAAACATGCAGGTTTCCTCGCGATGTTTTCCTTCACCGTTTAGCAAGTGATAATCATGGTTGAAAATGAGATTCGCTCATAAAATCCCAGAGGTGCGAGCCGGGGTTTGAATCTGCGATCCTTGTTACCTAAGCAAGCGTTCTACCAACTTGGCTCTCACTGCTATTACCAGGTATTGAATGCAATGGCTTCAGTCATTTAATAATGTAACTCTGATTTTGATTCTAGAGGTGAAATTCGACGAAGGACCGCACAGAACATTGGACCCCGCGATGATCGGAGTTCTCGTCGGCATGGCTCTCATGTTCGTCATCATCTGTGTCGTGCTCCGTCTGTTCAGCAGGTGAGACTTCTGTTTTGTCTCTTTATCATCATCGTCAAGTACAGCCAGCCAAAGTTGTATGTCTTTGATATTACTTAGATTACCTTAAGTCATTCCTTACAAATTTCTGGTTCCACTGTCCAAAAATACGTCTTATTGCCGTTGTTTCGTGTAGATGCTTATTAACATAATTTCTTTTACTCTGATTCCAGGGCAAGATGGAGGGAAAATCGAACGATCTTCAATACGCCCAATCCTCGACTGATGAATGTGTCCTTGCTAAGAGATTCAAAACTGTTGCATTCACAGGATAAATCTGTAAGAATTTTCTTCACTGAGGTCAAACCAATTATGGATATAACAGCTTTACACCTTCATATTTGGGGTGTTTATAGTTAGCTTATATTATTTATTCGGGCTGTAGTTATCAATACCGAATGATTCCGAATTACATCATGAAGATTAAACGCTGATAAATCATAAAATATGTTATTTATAAAATAATGAAATCTTAGTATTTTTTATTGAAATGTATTTTAAGTATTTTAAATTGCTTGTATTTATTTATATTTATCGTAAATTCGTATTTGTATATATTTTGACGATATTATTTTTATTTTTTAATTCCAGGATCGACGGGGTTCTCGAGTAAGCGTTCGTCCGCCGTCGCGGCAGGCAAGCCAACAGGAGCTCAGACCCCACTCCCCTACTCCAGGTATTGCAGAAGTTTGAATAGGTACATGAAATTCCAAGTATTAAGTAGCGATAGGTACTTTTACGTGTTGTAAGTGTATATTTGTTTTCGACTGAGCAACTTTTCTCTATTTTTGAAAAGTTGTTCAATTTTTTTAATATTTATATAAATGTTTCGTAATATATTTATCTACAGAAGTAAATACATAATAATTTTGTATTATCAAGTCTGCATTAAGCTTTTTTATTTAACTCATATTAAGCTCCATGATGTTAGAGATGTTACTTCTGTGGTTTTATAAATGTTATTCTACCGTACCAACGTTCAGTACCAAAATATTTTTTTAAATATAAATGTGTTTTGTAATCGGGTGTTGTTGGTGTATTTGCAACTTTTTATTTTATTTTTTATAATACACATATATAATGGAATGGGCAATTGATTTTAGTTTTTATACCGTTGACATTCAACACAAATTTGACAACTTATAATGCAAGCGGCCCGAAAACACAACCCTTGGGTACTCCGTAAACATTTGCTATATTACATAAAATATTTACATTGTATAATATACAACTGTACCTAAATACAAATTTACTGTCAACTTGCCCATTCGCCATCACGTACGACGCTGACACTCATAATTATTTCATATATCAACAGCACGCCCTCATCAAAGCCATCAGCTACACCGAAAACCCTCAGGTTACATTGGATTTTATTTTGCTTTTACAAATTAGAAACTTAGACGCACCTATATAATGCTTATTTTGCTGTATCTTTGCCGCTAAGCTAATACAATTACCTGGTTTGTATCGTAGTTCCTAACGAACCTTATAGATTTAGGATATCTGATAATATTAGATACTAGTTTATGAGTACATACTTCTTCTTATTGAACTATCTGTAATGTTAACTGATCATTCCTGAACTGTTGCATCGAATTACTTTTACATAGTTTCAATATTGTATACTTGCCTACATTTTCCTTTATTTTACTTCAATTCCATCTATCCCAAAGTCATTTCGAATTATTCTGAGGCTGGTATTAGAATAGTTTTATGAATGAAAGTGAACAGAATTATTATAAGACCCATATGAATACTGATACAGATCTTAGTAGGAATGTCATTCAATTTTGCAATAGCGATGATAAATCAAATTTTGTAATTCAACAAACATGAACAAAAGATTAAGTGGTTCTGTTAACACTATGTTTATTGTACATATCATTGAATTAAGTGAATCAATTAATCGATTCCTTCCTCATTCATCATTTATATATGGCCAAAATTATGTGCTATTCAAATCAGCATCTCATCATTAGATTGGAATTTATAATCTTCTCTATACATATATGGTACAACAAAAATAGTGTACAATATTTTAACAGGGCGAATAAGTACTAGGTTATAAAGATTTCCTAAGAAATTACTATAATTATCCTTTTCCACGCGGAAAAAGTCACGGGCAACAGCTAGTATAATATGTTATTTGAGTAAGAGGATTTTTATTAGTATCAAAATTTTAATTAAACGCGAAATAATAGACGCGTTAAAGCTTTAAACTGATGCACGAAACATTCTTCTCTAAGTTCAGTAGAAAAATATTATTTCGACAATTATATTTACTTACTAGCTCTACTAGTAACTAGATATTCGAGTCATAGTGCTATGAAAACTAGATCCCTAAGAAAAATACTGCCTGTTGAGTATCGATTTTGGAATGGATGCCTTCTACATAACATAAGTAATCACTTCCATTAGAACTAATGTCTGATCATATAGAATTACCAGCATCAAGTTAAACTGTTAAAGGTTAACACCTAAATAGCATGCCGAGGTGCTCAAATTTAATGCTATAACATGCTTGCGCTTTGTTTCTGATTGATTACGGATTTCAGAAATATATACTGGCCTTTCAGGGTCTCGTCGCGGGTCCAGGGCGAGCAGTGGCCACTCGGCCACATCACTGAGGTCTGCTACCATAAGGTCTCCAACGACTCCAGGACCAACATCAGTCACTGTCGAGATCCGCGCACCAGACGCGTAAAACGGCTCGTAAAAGACGCGAAAATTCTCAAAAGCGATACAAATAAATGTACATGATGCTAATATTCAGGGCGGTCTTATACATTCGGAATTTTATAATCTTAAAAACGGATACTCGCCTCACACTTCTGCTCGTCAGTCTCATTCTATCAGATCGATCCGAGAACATCATTACTGGAGAAATTCTGAATGCGTGTGACGTAGAATGGATTTGTATGGAATTCTCACCGTTTTGATTTCATAATATGAAATTCAGATTATATAATTCCGGATGTATAAGCTCGTGCTAAATATAAAAATGATATCGAAACGCCATACTAAGAAGTGCAATGCGCACTAGAAAATGATATATATTATTAGAAATACTGTATAAAAATCAGTCCAGCATATATAAATGATTTGTGATATATTATACCAATGGTTCAACATTAAATTAGACTTTATATTCATCAATTTATTATATTATAGCAATAATTTGCACTGTCACAAACTCAGCCACTTGAAAAGTGCCTCAAAATTTTGCCTCAAAAAATGTTAAACCAATTTAGACGATAAAAATATATAAACAACAAAATAGTTAATTAATTACTTTCAATTACCAGTTAAGTCACATTAATTAATATTAGTAGAGCACAGTTCAACGATTTTTTAGTGAGTTAAGATATTTTAGGAATAGTTATTTTAGCTTTTTTAGCAATAAAAATAAAGCTTTTTGGCAAAACGTTACGTAGTTTCATAGGTTAAATCGTCGATTATAATAAATAGGTCCATTTTGTTTCTTCATTTTTATAATAGATACAATGTAAGTACCTATATGCTAGAGATTTATTCCTTGCCTTAGAAGTAAAGTTGGGCTTACAATAAAGCTACGTGGTTCTAAATAGATATTTCTTCACGGGGACCATTCTCCTGATGCGGGAGTGATCTGAAACTTCGTAATAGGTACATTGGATATTCAACTGAAATGAGGGAAGCTTCGATGCCGCTTTCTATACTATAAGACTTTCATGTTTTAGCTTTAAGGGCGATAATAGCTTTTCTTTAAATAATTTCTATGAGAGAGAGAGTTGTGAATCGAAATTAAGTTTTTCATTAATACATTATTTAGTCTCATTAGTGTGTTATTACATAAAACTGTGTAAATCGGGGAAATTTACACATACTTAAAAAAAAAAAAGAATTTCGTAATCAACTTCTATTGCACTATTGACGCTTTGACCAAAAGGTTTATGCGACACGCACAATATGTGAGCACATTCAGTGGTCAGGCGGTGAAACTGACGTATTAAAAAAAATATTAACAAAAAAAAAACACTCTCATTCAAATGTACGGATAGTACTTCAATTAAGGGGAAGAATTGAGGTATGGTCCATACAAAACCATCATGGAACACGATGGTATCATTGAAATCATTAAAAAAAATATGCTCACATCGTGAAAATGTATTGCGAACACTGTGCTAGGTTATAAACATTCTGAAAATTTATGCCGAAACCATAATTATATGAACTTTTATTATTATATTACTTATACTTCCGAACATTGGTGTTTTTTTTTCAATCCAACCTTACAGCTACATTTGAACGGTTGCTGTTTTGACTCGCGAGTAAGTATTAAGGGGGAAGCTCAGGGTCAGGGCGCGAAATTCAAAATTTCAATGGTTTTTATTTTTTTACGAAAAATTTGGACATCTTTACGATGTCATTTAGTTTTTTGCGATAAAAAAATTAAAACCATTGAAATTTTGAATTTCGCGCCCTGACCTGAGCTTCCACCTTAATACTAAATGAAGATATCAGAATATTTTTTATTTAGTACAGTATGTATGAATCGTCAAAATAGTTACAAAATGCTAAGCTACAACTTTACCACTCATTGTGAATGCTGTTACTATGGAGAAGAACGGGCAAGAAACTCCATGGTTGGTCTTTTTAAAAAGATCCGTTACATTTATGAGCAGTGCGTTGTTATGGGTATGTGAGAACAATGTAGGGCAATGTATTACTTTTAAGAAAATACAATATTAAGTTCAAATCTCCTTGACCTACATTTACAAATCTCAATAGATGAGTACGTCAAGTACAAACCCATATACGTACCTTTTCGGTACCGTAACATCTTCCAACCCTCTCACACCACAGATTTCATAAATAAGTTTGACAGTAACAGCATGCTTTCTAGGTGACGTTACGATTACATTAGGAGTTCCTGCTCACCGTACACATAACTCACTACCTCGGAGCTGCATAAAATTAAACACAAAATAACAAGCAAAATATTTTCCTCTAATACTTTTAAAAATGTGTCCTCGACTCAGTATATAGGGCAGGCCGCGTTTCCATACCTCTCGGCAACAATAGTGGGGGAGCAAATATCTCATAGTAGCCGAGTAAACAAGCCCGCAAGCTTTGAACAAGTATAAAAACATACGGAACTGAAGCTAGGACGTGCCCGAGGGTTAATATTTCGATAGAAATAATAATTATAATTTGACGACCTGATTAGCGCAGTTGGTAGTCACCCTGCTTTCTGCGCTGTGGGTTCCGGATTCGAATTCTGGTAGGGAGCCCCATACATTATACGGTATCTATAATAAAAGCGTTGCTTAGTGTGGGACTGTATAGTTGGTGAATGTGTCTGTCGTTAAAAAAAACTTGACAACCGCACCATCTATACAGTCCCACACTCAGCTGGGCTTGGATAATTGGTACGGTAAACAAGACTGGGGGCCAACCCAGTATATAATACTTATTAAGATATTAAACATCCATGACTCAGGTACAAACATTCGTGCTCATCAAACAAAGGTTGTCCCTACTATGATTCAAGCCCGGGACCCTCGGCAGACCGGCAGGGAGGGTCTACTGCGTCTACCAACTGCGCTAATCATAGGTCGTCTCTCTCTATCCCTCTATCTCTGAGTACATAATAGGATAAAAAAAAAATACGGAATATTTCACAACGCGTACGCCAAATCTTATGTCCCTTATGTTTTCAATAGTATAGAGTCAGTTAAGAAGCTTATTCACGGAACTGGGACGGTGACAACTCGCCATATCTCAATTTCATCTATATTCCAATTCACATAAGGTTCATAACGTCGGCTTGAATTTTTATTATTTATGTTTTAATGTAAATTCCCATTCTTCTTCTTTCTTTACGAAATGAAATGCGATGAAATACAATG
Source organism: Pheosia gnoma (assembly GCA_905404115.1). Taxonomy (NCBI): domain Eukaryota; kingdom Metazoa; phylum Arthropoda; class Insecta; order Lepidoptera; family Notodontidae; genus Pheosia; species Pheosia gnoma. Next base: position 1,461,361 of record FR989902.1, read on the forward strand.
GAATAGGATATGGTATATGGTCTCAACCCACAAATTAGCGGGTATTTTGCCAGTGTCAAGTATTTAATAGAGATATCAAATTTAAAAAAAAAAACACATTATAAATAAAAAATGGACGATGACATGAAAATATGAAATAGAGGTTACACTTGACTTCGTTTTAAATACCATACATTATGATGATACTATTTTCAAGAGCGTAGCCACGGCTTGCTTCAGGATAGGGCAAAGCAATGAAACTCAAATTGAACCATTTGACTGTCTTCGTAAAAATATCTGGTACCAATAGAAAGTCGCTCCTTCCCTGATGCCAGTGCTCTCATTTGTCAAAGTACTTTAGATGCACATAGTTTCTTGACACAAGTGGTGACTAGGTCTTATATTTTTCGTTTGACTCCATCCAGCCTGGAGGGGCAGCCCCACTCTGCCCCATAATGGCTACGCCCGTGACTATTTTACATTCGTAGTTTAATTACGCCCCCAATCCGCACTGGGTCAGCTAAATTAATTATGGGTTCAGTCCTCCTCGCATTGAGGGGAGGATGCTATAATATTTTAATAGGTTGGTATTAACTATAGGGTCGAATATGAGAAAAAATGAGGTCGATTCGGTAATTGTTGGTTTGTCGCCACACGGCATTATAGCTCATAACCCGGGTCCCAAAGTCCCAATATAACATACACTTTATCCCGGTAAATCAGGGTTTCCCAACCTTTCTCGCATGGTGCCCCCGGGATTATAAAAAAAAATTTCAAGCCCCCATATATTTTTCTTCATTGCTTCAATAAAAAACACAAATTATTTTTACGATATTTATTTTACACGATTTATTATTTATTAATGGGATGATTGCGCCTGCATTTTTTGAACCAGTTGGTCGATATCAGGTTCTGTTTTCGACAGTGCTATCATCAAATCATACACTTCATTGCCCCCCCTAAGATCTCTCTACGCCCCCCCGGGGGGCACGCCCCACCGGTTGGGAAGTCCTGCGGTAAATGGTAGCGTTCCCGTGGAATAGGCAAACCTGTATCTCAAAATCCGCTTGGAGGATAACGTTCAATAATGTTAAGGTTAAAGTATACGAGCGCGAGTTAGTTACTTTCTTCTCTAAACGGCATTAAAAAACAACACAAGCATACCGACTGACCAAATCCAATTCCAACAATAGCACCCATTACTCAGACATGTAATATTCATTGGCTAAATGCATAAATTTACAGAATGGTAGCCACATTCAATACGAATGGTAATTAGTTTGATGTATACTCGATCGTATTTCCATAATAATAGAACCGACATGCATATCATCAGTTGATGATCACAGCAAGTCAATAATATTGAAAGAAATCAGTTAATGGAGACGAATGGATTCGTATTTATTTTATTTTTTTTATATACGAATAAATAAAATTGTAGTGTCTGTTTGTAATATTAAAATAGATGTATACACGGTACATATACCAAAACAACATTTTTTTCAATTTTTGTCTGTCTGTTTGTTCCGTCTAATCACTGAAATGGCTGCACCGATTTTGACGGGACTTTCATTGGCAGATAGCTGATGTAACAAGGAGTAACTTAGGCTACTTTTATTTTAGACTAGCTAACTGTTACCCGCGACTTCGTCCGCTTTTTGTTAAATGCCACGCGGACGAAATCACGGGTTCGGAAATCACGGGACGAAAACAGCTAGTTACTACATAAATCGGCTTGGTTTTTCGGGCTTCAATAGGTGTGATGTTTGCAATCCCCCGGCTGTATTATTGCTTCGTCAAGAAAATGAAATGAATCATTTGGATCGACACAGACACAACACAAAAGGTACAAAGGTTTGTAAACCAAGAGAAATTAAGATTTCGATAAGCTTAGGATACTTCAATAACTCGTTACTAAGGTTTCTCGAAGCCAATTTCGAAAGCTAGCTAATATGAAGACTGATGAGGGGTATCCAATATTTTACAAAGGTATGCCTCTGATTGGTATCTGGTTAACATAAATTCTCCCCATTGGTTGGTATTGGATTGCGGGCTCCCAAACAAGATTTGTGACTCGGTTTTGGGTCTATTCGATACGTACATAGCTGGGTGATTCGATTGTTATATTATTACTAGCTGTCCCAGCGAACTCTGTACCGGCTCAGAAGCAAATGTATGAGAAAATATATTTCGAAATAAAATTAATTTTAAGGACTTTATCACGTTCATATTGTGTTTTTTACGTTCCCAACGTTTCGACTGCTTTACAGCAAACATGGTCACGGGAGGACTGGTCGCTGTAAAGCAGCCGAAACATCGGGATCGAAAACAACAAAATATAAACGCGATACATACCTTAAAATTAGTTTTATTTCTATTTGTGGTAGTCGCGTAAATAGAAGAAGAAGAAAATTTATTATCTGTATAATTATTTTTTAAGTATTTTTTCTATGTTTAAATAGTTATTCTGGTATTCGGGACGGTCCAAATTAAAAAAAATCAATGATCATAGATATCAGCCGACCCGTTCTTGAATTATGATTGGTGTAACTAAGACGACTTTGTTTTAAAGATAAAGAAAATAGATAAGAGAGGTAGGGACACACTTTGTGTGATGAGCACGAATGTTTGTACCCGAGTCATAGATGTTTAATAATATAACTTTTATGTTCCGAGTTCGCCCTCAGTCTATTGTACGGTACCCATGATACAAGCGTTGCTTAGTGTAGGACCGTATATTTGGTGTCATGGTGTGTTCGTCTGGCAATATAATTATTATTATAGTGTTATGCATGGTCACATTTATTCGAATTCCATCCCACTGCTAGGCAAAGGTTTCCCCCTTCCTCCTACTTATAGAAATGGGGTAAACTAATTAAGCAATTAGTAAACCACACACCGCATGTTGCGCATGTTATGAAAGAAATTCACTCTTCTCATGTAATATACTGAAAGGTGATAGTGAATTACGGTTTGAAATAAATGATGGGCTGCTGCAAAAACAGTCTGTCAGAAGTGGGATTCGAACCCACGCCCACAGAAGTGGACTGCGACCTGAACGCAGCGCCTTAGACCGCTCGGCCATCCTGACTGTGAGAGTACATCGTAATAGTGCATTCATATTTAATTGCATATGTAAGTATGTACTATATAAATAAAATACTAGTTGTCCCGGCGAACTTCGTACCGCCTCAGAATAAAATGTATGAGTTTTATTTGTGATATTTTTCACATATTCTAATAGTTATTTTGCTATTCGGGGCGGAGATATATTTAAAAAATCTAAGATCATAAAAATCGGCTCACCCGTTCTTAAGTTATAAATGGACATGGATATTAGGACGTCAACCACCTCATTCCTCCCGTGACCATGGTTGCTGTAACGCAGCCGAAACGTCGGGAACGTAAAAAACATAAAATAAACGCGATAAAATCCGTAAAATTAGTTTTATTCCAATGTATAGTATTCGCGTAAATATAATAAAATCAAGAATAAGTCAGTAAATTACTCCGTAAGTATCAAAAAATTCAATCAATACGGCAAACCAATCACTCAACCCCGTCATATAAAAACAAAAGTAAGTATACACCGTACGCTATATTTTCACAAAAGATACGTTCAAAATCATAAGTAAAAAGAATCACCAAACCGAAACGAGACGGGAACGTTCAATACCAATAAAAAAGCTTCGACGTCGATTTGCAAGCGCTCCATCGGAAATTATGTTCGTGTATATGTGGGACTTGGCAGGCATTGGTGTCGTACTAGGTGATGTGCAGATGAGGTGATATTCGGGTGTAAGCGTCACAGAGTAGCGAGCAAGCAGTTGTACCAAACTACATTCTCGTCCAGAACGTGCGACTATTCTGGGCTCACATCATTCATTATTGTGGCATTTTATATTACTTTTCTACAATAATTAGCTACATCAAGAATTCTCGGCAATATTCATTTTTTTATTGTCTTCAACAATCTACCGATTATAAGGTCCTAGGTTAAATTCCCGAGTCGTAGAAATTATTATTCCAATTTAATGTTAAAAATAAATTTTAATTCTTTTACAGAATCTGTAAAAGTTAAAAAAGTCAGTCTGACAGAAGTGATACCGAAAGTCTTGGCATGCAAGAGTCTCGCACTGTTTTAAAGCAAAATATGCGAGATTATTGCGTCTTGGTTTTACTCTGACAATAAGGAATGGAAGTTTCTTACTTTTTTGTTATTATTACACTGTGCATTTCTCTAGTCTGTGACTACACAGGTAACATCGTATGTACGCCCATTCGTATAAAATGACATGGCCAATGGCGTAGTAACATTATTACGTGCAATTTACTTCTGGGGCCACAATAAGTTCGCGACTTGTACTGGGATAAACTGAAATTTATTGCGTCAATTGTTATGCTGTCAATTATTCAACCAACTTATGTATAGATATAAAATATGATACAGAAAGTTTTGTTCGAGTAAACGATAAGTGGAATCTCCTAACACGAGCGAGCTAGCTCAATCAGCTTGCTCACTCGAGGCAAGCTAATTGAGCTAGCATTGTACCTATGGATAATGACGCGAGCGAATTGCCCGTTCGCGTTATTTTGTTAACCTACTCTTTTTACTTTAGACGAGGGGTTCCCAAACTTATTTTGTCTACTACCCACTTTGAGAATGAATTATCACTATAACTTCATATTAAATTAATTATTGTAAGCCTCTACACAACGCCCCCATTTCTGGGTCTCTTAGGCCTGCAGCGCCCACAAGGGGGCGTTATGGTCTACTTTGGGAAAGGCTGTGCTAGTGTTTTAGACTTCGCGTGTAGCGCACGCCGTGTAGTACGAATATTGTAACAATGTCTGTGTTGCTAAATGAAATGCGATCAAATAAAATGGAATAATCCTCTAAAAATGCAATCCACAAACCATTTTGACAGCACACTCCAATATATTAAACCACACCCTGACCGCGCGCTAATAACTTAGATTATTTATCCCAAATTTATATCCACCGAAGGGTTATCTATGGTGCGTTGGCGGGAATTTATACGTCCGTGTGACCGTGGCGGGTTGAATTCGATATCCGGCTGGTACGGTACCGGTCAGTACCGTTAGCAAATGCTAGGGGCGTAGGTATATATTATGTTTGTGTTATTTGAGAATCTTTTGTAACGAAGATTTATTGTCTTATTTGTTTCAGTATAACAAAGTATTAATACGCGAGTAATATAAGCAAGTATTTGTATTTTTTTTAAATAACTATTTTAAGTAGATATAAGTACATATCTACAAATAATATATTCTATTGTTATGTTTCTGATATACTTAGAAAGTGTGTTAAGCGATACAACACCATACAGTTAGTAAAAGTAGCGGTTTTTATAAACCTTATGGTATTGTGTCGGATTAGGTACTTTTTAAGCAAACTTAATACATCGAGACATCCAATGCAGTATGTTAATATCGCAAAACACTAAATTACATCGTAAAGATGTCCAAATTTTTTGAAAAAAAATTAAAATCCGTTGACATTTTGAATTTCGCGCCCTGACCCTGAGCTTCCCCCGTAAGCCATAATGCGAGTAATGTTTTGACTTATTGATTTCATATAATACATCTGAATCTTAAATAAACTTTTATAAATTAATGGTATAACCTACTCTTCAAGTGAAGAAGAAGTGTGTTACTATTATATGATTATCTACTCCAGTAATAGTTAAGTACCTATAGAATAAGTATAGGTAGGCACCTACTTATATATAAGTAGATGATTACTTTTTGAAGAAACCAAAAGGTGAGTAGATGTTACATAAAACTGTTCTTAATGTTAAAACACAAAATAGCTAGTGTTTCAAACCATTTCACAGTCGTCGCGTACACTTAACTGCGTTATGTAAGAGTTATATATGCCGTAGTGAGCCCCAGTTAAGGCAGGCACATTCGACACGAATATTATATATCTTTAGCGGAAAAGGAAAGATGTTCCAGCCAGGCGGGTGGTATGCTTGGCGGGGCAGCCGCTATACCCCCACGATTATTGTCAGGGTATTGTATATATGTTACGTGCTCCGAAAACTCTCATAGCACGTTTCAGGTATGTATGGAGAATTGTCCAATGTACCGAATGTCGTCTGCAGCGCCATCTGTGCAGTTGTGGCGAGGTTGAAGAGGTCGCTACATATCTTTGCAATTAGGACACACTACACTATGGTGTTATGTTAACTCAATAAAAAAAAAATATTGACTTCGAGCTATGTGGTGCGACCTTTAGTTTAGATAGGTAAGTAAGTATTCTATATTTATTTCTTAGTCTGAGGATAAGGGAAGTAGGCAGGTACCAAAGCATTAACCATTGCAAAGAACTTATAATATTTTTTTCAACGCAACTCTTTTACCGGTATCCAATCTATTTGCATTACCGTGCCAATTTCCGTTGGCCAACTTTGAAAGCGGCAACATCGTCTACTGAAACAGTCAAGAGACCATTAGTGGAGGACGCCTGACGCCGGAAAAGGGACTTGACATGTAAGTATCACGAGGACTTGCCGACAAAAGCCGAGCGGTCCACACGAGCCCGTTTATAGACCTTCGACACATTTACGGAGATATTTTAGATTTTTCTGTTTTACTACCCATGTGCCCGATCACGTCATGCCGGCAGTAGTGAGCGTCCCGACGACTTACAGTGGGAGTTGCGTCTGGACGCCTTATTGCAGGGTTCGGACGCCTAATAGTGAGCTTCACAACACCCTACTATAGGAAGCGTCGCGACGGCTTATAATGACATCGCGACTTCTTATAGTGGGCATCGCGACACCCCCTCTAAGGCGTCGCGACCGTTTAGCGCCCATTTAGGGCGTCGTAATGCCTAATATAAGGCATCGCGACGCGCACTAAAGGCTACGTGACTCTCGCTTTAGGGCTTCAGGACGCTTACTTGGAGGCTTCTAGACGCTCATTGTCAGGCGTGAAAAATAACTAAACCTGAATTAACGTGATATTTCACTACCCGGCCCTCGTGATATTTCGTGATTTATTTCCAATGATGATCGTGATTTTTGATTCCCTCCCCCTTTCGAGCCTCACGTGATTAATGGACGACCCCTACATACCTGTTGTTTATTCCATGGTTATTTCACGAAGTGGTAATCACAGAAAAACAGGGTTCCCCTACCGCTTTCATCCCTTAATTGAATCCTCCCCATTTTGTGGACAATTACTGTGTAATTGTAACAGCAGATGTCCGACATTGTTACATGTTACTTTGTAATTATATCAAATTGTTCCGCCTGGGTGATTCGAAAACTTTAGGCAGGTATGTAGAAGATATTTTTACCAACTGAGCGAAGCAAAGGATCGTTATGTGATTATTATCTTAGTAGGTATTTATTTTATCTATAGGTTATATACCTTTTTCGCTAACGTCAACTAGAAATAAAACATGGGAAAATTACACTACAAAAATAATACCTAATAGTTATTTGTTATGCAAGGTTGCAAAGTTGTTATTTGGTGCGAGTGCTGGTATTGAATACCGGGCAAGCAAAGGATTCTAAGATTCACGTTCAAGGATTTTAATAATCAAATTCAAGGATTCTAAGATTCACATTAAATAATTCTAAGATTCACATTAAAGGATTCTGAGATTCACATTCAAGGATCCTAAGATTCACATTAAAGGATTCTAAGATTCACATTCAAGGATCCTAAGATTCACATTCAAGGATTCTAAGATGCACATTCAAAGATTCTAAGATTCACGTTCAAGGATTCTAAGAATCACATTCAAGGATTCTAAGATTCACATTCAAGGATTCTAAGATTCATATTCAAGGATTCTAAGAATCGAATTCAAGGATTCTAAGAATCACATTCAAGGATTCTAGGATGCACATTCAAGGATTCCAGGAATCACGATCGGAGCGAGTGGTTCAAAAAAAAATCCTGAGCGTAGCAAGGGATTCAAAGGCACGAGACTCAAATAATTTTGCAGTCATGGGAAACACACAACTACTATTGATGTCGCTACAGCGAGGAAAATGGTAGATGCAAGAAAAACAATTTAAATATTATAATTCATCAGCGTTTCATTACGCGCACCCTGCATACTATATTATTTATCTGGATCCCACTAATATTACCTACACATTATTTATCAATGAATAACATTTTTTGGAAGAAAAAACAAAATTGACAACTTCACTGTTCAACTTTCCACCGAATGTTTCTGAACGTTTCATTATGTTTTATAGACAGAAAATAAGTTAGGTACACCTGGTTCACTATCACCATAGATTCACTAACAGTTCCTATGCATTAGTTTGTCACGTTCGAAATTATAAAACCTTTTCCACGCATGGGGATATAATGGTTTTTCGTGAGCAGATTTCGAACAAGGCCGCCTTTCCGAGCCAGTTTGATGATAATTATTATAATTCATTTTCTCATACATTTTATTTTAAGCCGAAGTTCACCGGGACAGCTAATTGTGTCTAAGGCTGTGTCCCCAGTCGGCAAACTGAGTTAGCGGCGTATCGGTTTAGTACGCCCTTCCATATATTTGAAATGGAGTGTTCACAGTTTGCTAGTTTGCGCTCACTCTACGCAGTTTGCGGTGTTGCGCGCGCCGATTGATTCAGTGAGCGGCCGACTCACAGCAAAACCGGTTCCAGTCGGCGGCGGCGATATGCTTGTTCGCCGGGCGTAGTGAGTCCGTTTGCCGCAAACTGTCAGTTCTGACAGTTGACAGTGAAAATTCAGTCGGTCGGTCGACCTAAATAAGCGGCTAACACATAACAGTTTGCTTGCGACGCACGCAAATTGATCTGAGTTTGCAGCTAACTCGAATTTCAGTTCGCCACAAATTTGCGGCTCACTCAGTCGGCCGCTGACAGTTTGCCGACTGGGGACACAGCCTTAATAATATCTCACGTAAGTCCCAAATCTAAGATAATGTTATATCCATCAAATCACTGAAAGTCCCAAAACGGTGCGGAACAAAACTAAAATGGCCTTACGTGATGATAGCGGTGTATGTAAGGCGAAGTAATTTCTGTCCATTTTTACCCGACTACGCCAGAAAGAGGGTAATGTTTTTCAAGTGTAGGTACCTATGTTGTCGAGTGTATCTTTGGCGCGCTCTCCTTAGGCATAAAAAAAAATGGATTTTTCAACACAGTTGCTCGTAAATTGGCTTTTATTGCACCGACTTTAGGTTCATTATCCAGCTTTTTATACCTACACGCATGCTTTTCACGTCACATTAACGCAGTAGTGTTTTAAGCTTGTGTTTTAGTTAAAATAGTAAAAATAAACATTTCATTTCTACAAATTATGTATTTTAACAATAAATTTGTGTTATAATTTCAAAAATATTAGGCTGCTCTACGGATTATTAAATAAACTATATATATACGCACGCAGCATTGCGTAATATTTATATGTAATAACTACTAATAATAATATTCCCAAAGAAACAAATCAAATTATTAGAAATTTTAAAAATTACAGTAATGAACGCATTGCCGCGCGACCGCTTGATTAAAAATAATCAAAAAATATTTTAAACATCTACGTGATCTGACTTACTGATGCATCTGTTAAAATATTTAGAACACTTTTTGTTATAAGTTATACATATATATATATATACCTAATATAGAAAATAATACGTTTATGATCATCATTTTGGCACAAACTACAAATAAAGCCTAAAAAACTAATTATTTTTTGAGTGATGTGTATTTGCAGTCTGGGTTTTTTTGGCAAGTTATCTTTTGACAAATTACCTTTATCTGTGCTACGAATAAGGTCTGGGTGTTAGTTGGATCGCCCAACGTCTATTATAATAGGTACCTGTTACGAAAATATGTGGTTTCTAGACAGTCTTCTAGTAATAGCTATGATGTTTGTGGATAACTAAAATAAAGCAAGTTGGCAAAATATTATTAATTTATTACGCAATTATTTACAAGTACAATAGACATACATACTAGCGAGTATAAGTATTTTTTTAAATTAATAAACATATTTTCAGTCATCAATTTACTATGTACACTGGTTAGTGAGCGTAGGGGGCGCTCGCATCACTGGGAAAACTAAATAAATATGTGTTGTATATAAAAACAGAGAACACGACTGATTTACAAATTAGAAGATATAAATAAAAAATCAATCAATTATTGCAGAAATTGTCAAAAGGTGACGTCGTCGACGACACAACAAATGCATGCATTCATTCATTCATCGTAATATCATACATCATTGGTCCACACCTCACGCAGCCCGACAGGAATACATTCATCATCATCACCCCATCATACAAAGCCTTTATATAACACTGGGAGAAGGCGTGACTCTACTGTACGTACGTCTGTCGGTCAGTAGCTTTGTCTTTGTGGAAAGAAAGGTATACTCTTATTATGAACACTGATAATATATAAATAAAGTCTGTCCGTCTGTCACCAGGAAATTGAAAATGCACGAAATGTAATCATACAGTTGTATGAAACAACTCGAAACACGGATCTACGCAAAGAGGGACATGACACTCAGAGCATACAACGGCTGTACGCTGATCAACGCCGCGGTGTCGCCGGCACCAATGGCACCGGCGACGTGCGATGTGGTTGGTACCAGTGACCTTATTAGTAATAGACTTCGGCCAATGTGTGTTCTGAGTTAGCGTAATGATGCGCGTTTGAGCTGGCGTAAGGCTACTGTTACGGGGACGGGGAACGCACTGAAGGTGCTTTTCTAGAATCTGCTCTACCAATTGTAAACGATAAACAATATGTTCGGAAGTACTCCCAGTTGCAGACTGTAAGAGTATGCGGGCGTTTAAAATTGAACAATTGAGAAAGCGCTTGAAGAGCTTGAGATTCCATTTCGCGCATCTTTTTCTTTCCAGGAGGTATGGCTCCAGCATTTGATCTTTACGATCAACGCCTCCCATATTTTTGTTGTAGTCCAGAATTACTTGGGGCTTGTAGTGCGCTGGGCGATATGGCTTCGGGTCCATCAATCCTTGACGTCTACCATGGAATGTGGAAATGGTGGTGACTTTCTTCTTTTTGTCCCCGTAAGCAAGGATAGTCATGTCACCGGAGTGTCGCGCAACAAACTGGCCCTCCTTTATCTTAGACATTGCCACGATGAGAGATACATCGCGACGGTTAGACCGCAATGTTCCTGCGCAATCGGTTTTCCGCGACTTCAGATAGCGGGCCAGTTGGGGGCTATTGAACCAGTTGTCCATAAAAAGAGTATAACCTTTGTCAAGGAGCGCGTGTACGAGGGTGAGAACAGCAGCTGTACTTTTCGGCAAGTTCGAAGGGTAGGCGGGATTGTAGTATGTAGAACTGCCTGTGTACACAAAAAATGACCAAAGATACCCGGTAGAAGATTCACAGAGCTCGAAGGTCTTCATACCGAACTTGGCTGCCTTGGTCTTTATGTACTGGCGGATTGCTAAGTTACCTTTCCACAAAGTCAAAGACTCGTCAATGCAAATGTTCTGGGTCGGGATATAGGCGCTCTGGAAACGAGAATTAAGGTGATCTATGACGGGCCCTAAACTATAGAGGCGGTTGCTACCGTCGGTCGGTTTGTTTGTATTGTCAGCCAAATGGAGCGCGCGGGACAGGTTCTGATAGCGGGTGCGGGAAAACATCTTCCGAAAGGTATCGGTTCGGAGTAGGGGATGATTGCTAAAACAGGATTGGATGGAGGGCATTTTGATGATGCTTAGCATCATCCAAAAGGCAAATAAAATTAAAAGTTCGCTGACGCTAGTGTCATACCAACTTTTGGCGAAAGATGATGACTTAGTGGCGATTACCGCCGCGTACCGGTTGCTCTCCGTCACTATATGTGATAAGATACCGTCGTCCCAGTAGTGTCGAAAGGCTTCATATGCATTCGCAACGGCGACTTGAGAACCTGTTCGCTTGGGGAGAAAACGCTCCCTCTCACCTCGATAGGTCTCCATGGGAGCCCACTCAAAGCAAGTGGAATGTCCAGCCCCAGCGAGCAACGCCTCATCTTCGCCTTCATCCGAATCTATTAACTCTTCATCCTCGTTATCATGAATGCTTCTCTTTCTTTCATTCGCCAGTACTCGCTGTTTAGTCACCTTTCGCGCCAAAATAACCTTTTTAACCATATCACGCAACTCCTCAGACACATCCTCGTCGTTCACATCCGTCTCTATTAGACCATCACCTTTCACCCATCGGGCGTTACTCGTCTGTAAATCTTGTCCACGTCGCCATCCCCTTCCCCGTCCCCGGGCTCGCACTGCTCTCCGTGCTACAGCCCGTGGTGCTGGTGCCGCCCCCTGGCCCAGCACGTGCTCGTCCGCCTGGTGAAAGGCAGCCTCTTCCACCTCCATGGCGATGTCTTCGTTTGGAGCCGCCAGCGGATCCTTCACCATCACATTTACGGTGTCATCACGCCTAAAATATAAAAGGACAATACAATTATTCTTGTTCGCACTGTACGAGAAAATCCAAAAAAGATAAAATGGTTTTATGACTTACATGGGGCTACGAACCAGCTTCGAATCCCAGCGAGCTGGCGACCGCGGCTCACGCGACGGACTGGACCTATATAATAAAAGCGTATTCATTATGTGACACATATTATAATTAAAATCAAACAACGAATTAAGTTTTATAGCTTACAAGGGGCTGTACGCCGGAGCAGGCGGACTCTCCGCGGCCGGCGAGGGCGACCGATGCCGTCTCCGAGTGGATCTATCGAATGAAAGGTTTTAGCATGTGTACTTGTTTCCGCCCGCGGCTCCACCTGCGGTAGCTCGATGAAACACACCCTATAGAATGTGTAATAATGTAGATTTTTATCAGAGCAAGAGTTTTTAGAATCGGATCTGTATTTCCGGTAATGAAAATATTTAGACATACTAGTATAGATAGGCATAATGGTCATGCAACTAAATAAACTCAACAAACTATTTAATGTAAGTTTAATATCATACGAGGGGTTGCACGCTGGGGTAGAACTGCTGCCGAGGTAGCCGTCGGCAGAGACACGGGCGGCGGCGGAGGTGGAGGCAGCGGTGGAGGTGGAGGCAGAATGCGAACTATAAAATAAATCGTTTAAATATTACACATCATGTACTACTCCAATAACTATTTGACATTATATCACTCACGGTTCCATTGGAAGCTTGCCGCCAAACTCGTCGTAGATCCCCAGGATTTCCTAAAAAAAATATCAAAGTAAGAATAATAATAATTATCTTGCATCAACATACACTGAAGAAATTGCCAAATATACGGATTTATCAATCGAACTCAAAAATCAGTGGAGAGTACAGACAGTTAAAACTATACCCATAGTCCTTTCATCTACAGGCGTCATTCCTCACACACTACACACCAGTCTCGCATTCTTAGGCATTCATCAACTTATATACTCTCTCTCTCTATGGTCGGTCCCTCATGTCTGAGGATCGCGATCATCGTTGGATAGTCCACACTTGGATCGAACGATTAGCCTCCATCGGTCTCTGTTCATGGCGCTTCTGACCACCGAGCTGAATTTGGTTGAAGATGAGTCCTTTACTTGATCGGTCCATCTGGTTGGGGACCGTCCTCGAGCTCTCTGGCCATCGGTGTTCCCAACTACGATCAGCTTTTCGAGGTTCTCATCTCCTTTCCGTACTACATGGCCGAAGTAAGACAGAATGCGCTGCTGACAAATTGTGGACAGGCGGATTTTTTTTCGGAGCTGCGCAAGAATTGATGCATTGGTGCGCTTGGCAGTCCAGGGTATCCGCAACATACGCCTCCAGCACCACATCTCGAATGCATCAATTCTCTGTCTCTCTCGCGCTAGTATTGTCCACGTTTCTACTCCGTACAGAAATATTGGGAAAATCAGTGAGCGTATTAACCGGACTTTGGTGTTAATAGTTATTCCCCTCTTTTTCCAGATGTTATTAAGTCGGGTCATAGCATCCTTAGCAGTTCCAATACGCTGCTTTATCTCCTAACTTATATACACACTTCTTCAAAAAGCAACTGTTCTGAATACTTGTAGGATTGTAAGAAAGATTTTATCAATAGTCCAAACATAAAGCGCAATCACACACACACACATACGCGCGCGCACACACACACACACTCATACACGCACACGAATACAGACATGCACACACACACAAAACACCCCCCACCCCCATTTCTTGCTTGGTCAAAAGCCGCGGATTTGGTTAGACCCCAATCACCTGGGAGAACATAATATTAACAAAAATAAATAATTATTATAACAATCTTTAATCACCCTTTGTAAACCCCTTAATTTTTTTCAAAATCCTAGTGTGCGTTTTACCTCTTTATAAGCACATCCTCTTAAAGTCAAGTCTCTGCGTCTGCATCTATGTTACATCATGTCCAGTGATAAGAATTTTAATAAATAGTCGAGGATAAAGAAGATAAGTCATATTTACCCCTAATTCAGTCTCCTCTGGCTCCAACTCGCTGTAGTCTTCATCTTCGGACATACCCAGGTACTCTTCCAGTTCTGACTCTCCCTCCGAGTCACTCTCCATCAATATATTGCTGAAGTTCTCAGGAGATTCCTTCTCCGCGTCCGAATTGAATCTCGAGGATGCCATCTATTATTACACCAAATATAGTTACTTGAATGCCCTTATCTATGTAATTTTAAATGTTTGTAATTCGTAAAAAACAATGACTTTTGTCGTGAAACAATGAGTTTGATTGAATATTAACTGACGAAAAAAAACGGAGGTTCTCAATTCGACACTTATTTTTTATATGTTTGACCACGCGTAACTTTTCACTGGATCTTTCGATTTCAATCATTCTTATGTTTTGATCAAAGGGAGGTTTCGAGACGTGTCGGAGTGACATCCTAATTGCGTGAAAAGCACGCAGTCGTTGTTGTTTATTGACCGACTTCAAAAATGACGAGGTTCTCAATTCTATTGTATTTTTTTTAAACATTGATAGTACTAGCGATAAAGAAAAAACAAATCCATTTTCAGACCCACAATTGTGAACAATGTCGGCAGGACTTTTTCGCGCACGGGTGGAAAGAGGCACTGATAACAAAACCGTATTCAGTCTTATACACAAAATATATAATAAGAAACTGATTCATGTTTGATAAATTATTTTATTTTATCAAATGAAGTATGTACATTATCTTTAGTTTATTTATCATATTTTAACTAACGGGTAAACCATTTCATAAAACCTCTTTGCCGAGATCACATAAAAATGCAGATAGGCCTTGCCTTTCTGGCTACTTTTTTGCACCAATATTTAATGGTATGCTATTATAATTGCAATATTGTTTTTTTTTATAAAACGTTTTTGGTGACAACAATGACCCAGCGACGCGTCCGAAATACTGCGTTGCACTTAACGCAATCAGCTAGGTTTGCTAGTTTGTGTGCTTTTTTAGTTTGCGTGTACTACACAACGAATTATATACTCTTTTTTAATTTGGCAATCGGCTACAAAATAATGTCATTTTAGCCAGTGTCAAGTAAAATGTTTCTTCGTTAGTTTAAATAATATAAGAACCTCTGATGATAATAATGACATAATGACGTTGATGACGATGAAGATGATGAAATGAATCCCCTACCCCAAACAGTAAAGCTGTGGATACTTCACTGAAAATTTAACGGACATCTTACAAGAACTAGAAAAGTCAAGCTGTACTGTTTTATTTTAATTTTCATCACTCGTGCATATTTATGAGCACACAATGGTTAATATCTAGTTAATATCCCACTAATATTACACATTATATATAACAGAAACACAATTTTCAGAAATTAAAACAAAATTGATAACTTCACCGTTCATCTTCCCGCCAAAAAGCCCACAACATATTTTGTTCGCGACTGAGTTAGTAGGTACTAAGGCTGGAGTGCACTAATAAAAACTCTATAGATGCTACGAAACGGCTGGTTTACATTTGCCGGATTGTACTTAATGCGGCTGAACGTTGATCAGCCATACTTTAATGGCGTTTAGCGTTCTCCAATGCAAGTGATTAGTGTAGCCATGTTGCCAGATGTGATTTTCTATTTATACCCAAATTTGAAATTATTTTTCTCCAAAATGATACAATTTGCTTGAGTTTTACCCAAAGGCAAGTTAATAATATCGGCTTAGCTTTTTGCCTTTTTCTTATTTTTTCCTTGAAATACTGTTCTAATTTCCAAACTGAAGCAGCAGAATGACCTTTTTTTTTTTACGTTACGTATCCCCACTGAATGGGTATGACGGGTATAACATAGCATAGGGAGAAAAAGCAGAGTGAAAAGAATGAATGAACGAGCGAGATGGTTTAACGCGTGCGTTCGTAAAATGCGTTGTGGTCATCCTACAGGTAATCCCACTGAAACTAAAAATTACCCAAAATTCTCCATGGTATTTTTTTTTCTCCAAATTTTTCTCTAAGAATTTCAATCTCCAAAATTTCTCCAGAGCCAAAATTTTTACCCAGAATTGCGAAAAAAATACCCAATCTGGCAACACTGCGCGTAAGCCAGCGCCTTCTATAGATACGTTTAGGGATATACTTATATTATGTGATAGAGAGTGTCATACCTACCGAGTTTCAAATAATTAAGAATCAAAAACTATTAGGTATGTAGGGAGATCTAAATCTATTTGCTAAGTGGTTAAACGTAGGCAGCCGTTTTGTAAATAAGCGGAGATTTATAAGTCCGGGTGCGACATATTATATAAACATAGGTATTATAATAACACGTGGCGCGGTCTGGGCGGCGTTTGGAGTAGGTATTGGTGGTCTGGTCGTTAGGACGCGACGCGCAATCAGACGTGGGGATATTAGGGGGAATATATATAGGTATATATCAGCGTTGCCAGACGTCCTGATTTTGGCGGGACGTCCCGATTTTTAAATCAAAATTAAATGTCCCGCGCGGGACAGGCTCAGTCCCGTTTTTCGGAGATAACTCGACCAACCTAACTTGATTTTGATTACTGTTTTTTTTTTATTCTGAAGACGAATAAGACTCAACTATTTAACGATAGGGTAAATCTGATTTAAAATATTATATTATTATATTATATTTATTTAATGGCTATTTTTGCTATCTGTTGTCACGTAAACGTAATTTTAATTCAAATAAAAAGATAAATATTTGAAAACTTCTGATTATATACGTTTTTTTTACTATGTCCCGCTTTCGACGGAAGAATCCCGCGTTTTCACTGAAAAAGTTCCAAAATCCCGACTTGGCATAAAAAAACTGGCAACGCTGATATACATATATAAATGGGTGAATATTGATGTGGGAATATTAGATGGTGATTGTTTCAAAAGTAGGTACTTAACGTTCATATGCTGGTTTTGAATGTTTCCTAACAGACGCGAGGTTTACGTCGGAATGTGAAAACAGAACTGAACGCCGTTAATAATTTAAATTACAAAATTAGTTCGCGAACTGTTGAAATACTTGAAATGCGCTTTAGACGAATGAAAATATGAATGCCTATTTGTTTAAACGCTATTATTTACCTTACTAAATCACTAATTCTTAAGAAATTGGTAAAAATACTACCACTGCCAAACAATAGCTAACGCGTTATCGATATCGTGCAAAAGACCAGATTTTTGTTTTTTTTTTTGCAAACCTATTATTGATTAGTACAATTAAACTTATTTTCTAATGAAAGTAAAGCCACTTACCGCAAACACCACAATTTTTATCAAAAAAACACAACTAACGAGCCCGACGCGCAGGCGTAACACAAGAAAGCAAGCCACAGAAAAGAATTACTCGGAAACGCACAACGGTTCACGAACGGCAAGCCAAAGAGCACAGAAAATATATAACATAGATTATTAGACGAGGAAGGAATAGAGTAGGGATAGATGAGACCACGGAACTTTTAATAATGGAATACTGACGAAACAAATACTAAGATTTAAAATGTACTTTACGCAAACAGCATAAAGTTTATATTCGTTCAAAATAATAAAAAAGGGAAAATAGTTCTGAGCGAGATCGTGATAAAAAGGGATATCATCCCTTTCTTGTAACTGTTAGTGTAGACACATAGGTGGTGGGTTTTGTATTCTTCCTATTACCGTTTTTGGTCTGTGAGTACGCGGTTGATAAATTAGCAGATAATTTATTAGAGATGGATATCTTAATAAAATAACGCGATTAATTCAATATTTAAACTCGTGGTTTTTTTTAGCAACTTGCAAAGATTCTTTGAAGACAGAGATAGACAGTCGTAGTTATGTGCATACATGTTCAGCTATTACAGCGTACAAATATATTATAATTAAGTACTTATCAATTTAATTATTTATTAAATTAATTACAAAGCAGGCATACTAAATTGCATCTTGAAAAAAAATTATATACTATAGTATGCTCTGTTTATTAAGTGTTTTTAATTTATTTTTAAAATGCATAGCATTTAGTTCCCTCTACTCCATCGGTAGCCATACAAAAATGCTGTTACATACAACTGTACTAGCGTAGTTTTACATGTGTGTAAGCAGTGTGTTATCGCGTCTGCTGCGTGCGACTGACCACATCCGAAATACGTGGAAAAAGATGAGGGTTACATTTCACGAACATAGCAGTTTCTAAAATATATAATGAAGGCACAGTCAATATTTTATTTATCCTAAAATATGCTTGACATCAATCAGTCGCGTATAATTAAATGGCTCTAAATCTTTGTAAATATTACTACTATTGAACTTGTTTTCTTGTTATCATGGAAATAGTACGCTTTACTAATGCTGTGTTAGCCTAAAAGTTTAAAACAAACTAGTATTAGATAATATCTATATCATATCTTTAGTATATCTTTAGTAGTCGCGTTTTTTTGTCTATGGATGCGTACCTGCGTGACTGAGTGACATATTTCGTTACATAGGTTTTTTACAAAATCTATACATATAAATAAAATTGGAGTGTCTGTTTGTAATATTAAAATAACCGCTTTCTACTGAGTGCATTTGGATGTATACTCGGTACCTATACCAAAACAACATTTTTGTCTGTCTGTCTGTCTGTTTGTTCCGGGTAATCTCTGAAATGGCTGGACCGATTTTGACGGGACTTTCACTGGCAGATAGCTGGTGTAACAAGGAGTAACTTAGGCTACTTTTATTTTAGAAAAAATAATAGGATCACACGAAAAAAAATTAAAACCAATGTTGCAGCGCTGCGCCTGATTAAGTTTGATAGCAACAACCTGAAATGCGTCCCGCGGGCTCGGAACACGCGAGTAGGCTGTTCCCAACGGTTGTGTCTTTGTTAAATACCTCGCGGACGAAGTCGCGGGTAACAGCTAGTATTGAATAAATCTGAGAAAACCTACCTATGTGTACCTATTTCTCTTCTACTATCTTGCTGATTTATTGCAGACTAGCTATAGTTAGGTACCAACTAGCAAAGCCGTAGGAGAGGGGGATAGATATCCCCCTCCCGAGGCGAATTTCTGGCTACGGCCTTGGTAGGTACGTACTACCTATAGGCGGTGTAGGTAGCTATATAATCAAAAGCCGATGACGGGATTCATTGATTCTCGAGCTACTAGTCCATTTACAGAGAAGTGAGGACAGGGAACTCCAGTAACTACAAGGGACATGTGAGAGGCCTATTATTTGACGAGGACCTTAACAGAGATTGTTTGAGAAATAGATTTTGGTGTGTAAGAAAGTTTAATGTAAATGAATATTAGCTATTTTAATTATATTATGTCAATAAAACATTTTCCTACTATATTAATCATTTTATTTGTTCAAACAAGTAAATAAAATATCAGTAAATCTATCAATAGCCCAAGCTATAGTGTAATCTCCTTCTGCTTGAAAGTTGAATACTCGAGCTATAAATTGTGCACTATCTACTTGAGGGCTTATTGCCTAGACAATAACTAGTTCCAGTTCGGCTCGAGGTTCTTCAATGGCTATGAACCGTTTAGTGAAGTAAACCATTTATGCGTGGGGTGGCAATGGTGGAGACCTTTGCAGTAGTCGCCAGCGCGCTGTGGATCTACGCTATCCAGATTGCAGGGAAGCGCGTAGTTGACTATGTAATGATTCCTTCAATTTGCGCTCTTTCTCTCTGAGCTGCAAATAATAATCACAATTAAAATCAATCTAACAGTAAAGACAACAAACTTACGTGTTTTTTTAAATTTCAATACCACTTTGTGAAAATACACTAGGATACAATCCAGCAGTTTTTGGTGGCCCAGTAACTTAATTCAGCAATGGATATATTTTATGGATATATGATATAATTTACAAAAAGAAAAAATGTGTATAACTAGTTAGACAATCTTCTAGTCTTACAAATAATAGGCAGTTACATACCATATTTTCTTTTTGAACATGGTGGTTTTCTATCATGGCTATGACCGGGGGTGCCAGACCACCTTGAATACTTCTCCAATAACAGCAATGTTGGTGAGTCCAACTAGTCAAAAGTCCTCTAAAAAGATAAATTTGTTTAAAAATCACCACAACATACATTATACCCAAGATAATATAAACACCGTACCCATTCTATAAAGCACTCTTGCAGTGCAGGCTGCTCGCTTTGTGGTGGATCAGTAACAACATCCTGAAAATATAAAGATAACTGAATTAGATTAATTGAGCGAGAGTATGAGTATAGTCTTTGGCATGCCAAGGTCGGGTTTACAAAGAGTTCACCTATATTTCAGGCAACAAATTAAAAATAGAAACAGAATTTAGTACTTATTACTTGGATCCGGGCTAGGTACTTCTTACTTGGTGCACAAACACCGTGTATATTGTAAAATAGGTGTGGTGAATTTAAATAATGCAATATATTTTGCCTACATATTAAAATGAAAACAAACTTACTCAACACACACACGTAACAAAACGCCTCTGAACCCTAAAATAAAAGGGTTACTTAGGAATGGATACATTCATAATTTCAAGTTTGCTTGAAGTAGCTACCTTGGCCACTTAAAACTTTTAAACTTGTAGTTTGTTTATAAAAAAAACATCATAGAACCCAAATAGGTACTTCAAGAAGTTCAAGAGGTGTCGGGACGTTGTCAGTGTCATATTATTGGTTACGTCAAAAAATCGTATACATGGCGAGAAACTATTAATTTAAATTCTTGAGGTCGCCATTTTCATTTCTTCCTGTCACATCCATTATTTTATTTATAACTAGCTGTTGCCCGCGACTTCGTCCGCGTGGTATTTAACAAAGACAACCGTTGACAACAGCCTGCTCGCCCATTCTGAGCCCGCGGGACGCATTGCAGGTTGTTGCTATCAAACTTAATCGGGCGCTGCGCTGCAACATTGGTTTTAATTTTTTTTTCGTGAGATCCTATGTTTTTTTCTAAAATAAAAGTAGCCTAAGTTACTCCTTGTTACATCAGCTATCTGCCAGTGAAAGTCCCGTCAAAATCGGTCCAGCCATTTCAGAGATTAGCCGGAACAAACAGACAGACAGACAGACAGACAAAAATTGTAAAAAATGTTGTTTCGGTATAGGTAACGTGTATACATCCAAATGCACTTAGTAAAAAGCGGTTATTTTAATATTACAAACAGACACTCCAATTTTATTTATATGTATAGATGTGTATTTATTGAATTTAATATTGCTATTAATTACTTGACACTGGCAAAATACCCGCTAAGCTGCGGGTGAGGCCATTTGCATATCCATTTTATTTCATCTCATTTCATTTCGTAAAAGAAGAAGAATTTAAATTCTTAAATATAAATAAGATTATTTTATTTATAATGATGTGTATTTATTTAATTTAATATTGCTATTAATTAATTGACACTGGCAAAATACCCGCTAAGTTGCGGGTGAGGCCATATTCATATCCATTTTATTTCATCGCATTTCATTTCGTAATGAAAGAAGAATATAAATAATACCAATGACTTATAAAATATTTCATATTTTAACGATACGAATTTTGTTTATTTATATTACTTTTAAATGCGGAAATAACCCTTAAAAAATGTATTCGAGTTTTTCCCGATTACACTGAAGATGAAACGGAGCAGCACTATAACATGGTAGCCACAGACCTCTATATTGTATACTCGACTTTTTGGCGGGAAACTGAAAAGTTATGACGTCAGTTATGTTTTAGTTTCTAAAACTAGTGTTCCTGCGAGTTATAGTGAGTGATATACGTGGAATATTAACCATTATGGGTTCGGTAAAGTGCACAAGTGTAGGTAATTGAAACAGAGTGACGAAACATGGCTTTTCAGTTTCTCACAAAAAATCCATGAAAAATCTTTCGGTTAAGTATCTATCTCTTTACTGATTGAGGGATGGGGGGTATTTTACTTGGGCCTAGCCTTTGGGCCTGTGCATATGCTCGAAAACTGTACAATGTAAAATAATTTATATTACTTGACACTAGCAAAATACCTATGGTGATGCCAAATTAAAAAAAATGTTCGAGCATTCGACTATTCAGATTGTTTTTCTCTTTCCTTATAAATTGTAAAGTCTGATTAGCCGTTCCTCCATTGTTCTCACATACCTATAACAATATACTGCTCAAAAATGTAAAAGATCTTTTTACAAGAAGAGCAACCATGGAGTTTCTTGCCCGTTCTTGTCCATAGGAACGGCATTCCGAACGGGTGGTAAAGTACCTAGTAGCATATTTTGTAACTTTTGATGATTCATAAGTAGGTGGACTACTTGAATAAAAATATTCTGATTTATTTCCTCGCATTTCATGTCTTTCTTCCTTTACGAAATGAAATGCGATGAAATAAAATGGATAGGAATATAGCGTGTAAAACCGTATGCGCGTAACCTTTCCAAAAACTCGCAGGGCGAGTTTTTAGCAGGGAACAGGTTTAAATCTGAGCGCACGGCCGCGCTGCCGGTTTAAAAAGATTCCAACATAATTTACACTTTTATTTTATACAACAACGTTATCTATATAAGTTACTGATGCATCTGTTAACATATTTAACACAATTTTTGTTATAACGTATATATACCTATATAGATTATAATACTTTTGTCCTTATCATTTTGATACGAACTACAAATAATGCCTTTAAAACAAAAAACTAATTCCCTTTTAAGTGATGTATATTTGCAGTCGTTATTTGTCCTGCGGTCTTAGCTTACGACGTTCACATGCATCGTAGAATCGTATTGGGCCTAGTCTAAAGAGAAAAAGGCCAAAAGGAAAAAAGTTATCTTGTGTGAAACTACTTTTGTCTATAAGGTCTATGTCTAGGTATATGTCGAATAAGGTCTGGTGTTATTTGGATCACCCCACGTCTATTATAATAGCTATATGTTACGAATATATCTGTGGTTTCTAGACAGTGTTCTACTAATAGCTATCATGTTTGTGGATAACTAAAATAAAGCAAATTCGCACAAATTCATTCATTTATTACGCAATTATTTACAAGTACAATAGACATACATACTAGCGAGTATAAGTATTTTTTTTTACTGTAGACAGAAATTAATAAACAAATTTTCAGTCATCAATTTACTATGTACACTGGTTAGTAATCGTAGGGCGCTCGCATCACTGGGAAAACTAAATAAATATGTGTTGTATATAAAAAAAGAAAACACGGCTAATATACAAATTAGAAGTTATAAAATCAATAAATTATTGCAGAAATTGTCATAAGGTGACGTCGTCGACGACACAACAAATGCATGCATTCATCGTAATATCTTACATCATTGGTGCATACCTCACGCAGCCCGACAGGAATACATTCATCATCATCACCCCATCATACAAAGCCTTTATATAACACTGGGAGAAGGCGTGACTCTACTGTACGTACGTCTGTCGGTCAGTAGCTTTGTCTTTGTGGAAAGAAAGGTATACTCTTATTATGAACACTGATAATATATAAATAAAGTCTGTCCGTCTGTCACCAGGAAATTGAAAATGCACGAAATGTAATCATACAGTTGTATGAAACAACTCGAAACAGGGAACTGGGCAAAGGGGGACTTTACATTCTGAGCACACATAGGTCGTTCGCTGATCAATTTTTTTTTCCTGTCGACACCATTGGCACCAAGGACGGGCGGTGTTGTTAGTGCCACTGACTGTCTTGGTGAAGTGCTGCGGCCAATGCGTGTTTTGCGTCAATGCAAGGCAGCGCGCCGGAGGAACTTCAGGGACGTTACGTTTTGGGACGCACGCAAGGTGCTTTTCTAGAATCTGCTCTACCAATTGTAAACGATAAACAATATGTTCGGAAGTACTCCCAGTTGAAGACTGTAAGAGTATGCGGGCGTTTAAAATTGAACAATTGAGAAATTGCTTGAAGAGCTTGAGATTCCATTTCGCGCATCTTTTTCTTTCCAGGAGGTATGGCCCCAGCATTTGATCTTTACGATCAACGCCTCCCATATTTTTGTTGTAGTCCAGAATTACTTGGGGCTTGTACTGCGCTGGGCGATTTGGCATCGGGTCCATCAAGCCTTGACGTTTACCGTGGAATGTGGAAATGGTGGTGACTTTCCTCTTATTCTCCCCGTAAGCAAGGATAGTCATGTCGCCGGCGTGTCGCGCAACAAACTGGCCCTCCTTTATCTTAGCCATTGCCACGAGGAGAGATACATCGCGACGGTTAGACCGCAATGTTCCTGCGCAATCGGTTTTCCGCGACTTCAGATAGCGGGCCAGTTGGGGGCTATTGAACCAGTTGTTCATAAAAAGAGTATAACCTTTATCAAGGAGCGCATGTACGAGGGTGAGAACAGTAGCTGTACTTTTCGGCAAGTTCGAAGGGTAGGCGGGATTGTATCTTGTAGAACTGCCTGTGTACACAAAAAATGACCAAAGATACCCGGTAGAAGACTCGCAGAGCTCGAAAGTCTTTATACCGAACTTGGATGCCTTGGTCTTTAAGTACTGGCGGATTGCTAAGTTACCTTTCCACAAAGTCAAAGACTCGTCAATGCAAATGTTCTGGGTCGGGATATAGGCGCTCTGGAAACGAGAATTAAGGTGATCTATGACGGGCCCTAAACTATAGAGGCGGTTGCTACCGTCGGTCGGTTTGTTTGTATTGTCAGCCAAATGGAGCGCGCGGGACAGGTTCTGATAGCGGGTGCGGGAAAACATCTTCCGAAAGATATCGGTTCGGAGTAGGGGATGATTGCTAAAACAGGTTTGGATGGATGGCATTTTGATGATGCTTAGCATCATCCAAAAGGCAAATAAGATTAAAAGTTCGCTGACGCTAGTGTCATACCAACTTTTGGCGAAAGATGATGACTTGGTGGCGATTACCGCCGCGTACCGGTTGCTCTCCGTCACTATATGTGATAAGATACCGTCGTCCCAGTAGTGTCGAAAGGCTTCATATGCATTCGCAACGGCGACTTGAGAACCTGTTCGCTTGGGGAGAAAAATCTCCCTCTCACCTCGATAGGTCTCCATGGGAGCCCACTCAAAGCAAGTGGAATGTCCAGCCCCAGCGAGCAACGCCTCATCTTCGCCTTCATCCGAATCTATTAACTCTTCATCCTCATTATCATGAATCCTTCTCCTTCTTTCTTTCGCCAGTACTCGCTGTTTAGACACCTTTCGCGCCAAAGTAACTTTTTTAATCATATCACGCAACTCCTCAGACACATCCTCGTCGTTCTCATTCACCTTTAGCCTATCACCTTTCACCCATCGGGCGTCAGCCGTCTGTCCCCGTCCCCGTCCCCGCTTTGCTCTCCGTGCTACAGCCCGTGGTGCTGGTGCCGCCCCCTGGACCAGCACGTGCTCGTCTGCCTGGTGAAAGGCAGCCTCTTCCACCTCCATGGCGATGTCTTCGTTTGGAGCCGCCAGCGGATCCTTCAGCATCGCATTTACGGTGTCATCACGCCTAAAATATAAAAGGACAATACAATTATTCTTGTTCGCACTGTACGAGAAAATCCAAAAAAGATAAAATGGTTTTATGACTTACATGGGGCTACGAACCAGCTTCGAATCCCAGCGAGCTGGCGACAGCGGCTCGCGCGACGGACTGGACCTATATAATAAAAACGTATTCATTATGTGACACATATTATAATTAAAATCAAACAACGAATTAAGTTTTATAGCTTACAAGGGGTTGTACGCCGGCGCAGGCGGACTTTCCGCAGCCGGCGAGGGCGACCGATGCGGTCTCCGAGTGGATCTATCGAATGAAAGGTTTTATCAAGTGTACTTGTTTCTGCCCGCGGCTCCACCTGCGGTAGCTCGATGAAACACACCCTATATAATGTGTAATAATATAGATTTTTATCATAGAAAGAGTTTTTAGAATCGGATCTGTATTTCTGGGAATTAATAATGGTTATGCAACTAAATAAACTCGACAAACTAATTAATATATGTTTAATATCATACGAGAGGCTGCACGCTGGGGTAGAACTGCTGCCGAGGTAGCCGGCGTTAGAGACGGAGGCGGCAGCGGAGGTGGAGGCAGAATGCGAACTATAGAATAAACGGTTTAATTATTACACATCATGTACAACTCCAATAACTATTTGACATTATATAACTCACGGTTCCATTGGATGCTTGCCGCCATGGTCGTCGGAGATCCCCAGGAGTTCCTAAAAAAATATATCAAATTAAGAACAATAAGTATATCTATACATATAAATAAAATTGGAGTGTCTGTTTGTAATATTAAAATAACCGCTTTTTACTAAGTGCATTTGGATGTATACACGGTACCTATACCAAAACAATTTTTTTTACAATTTTTGTCTGTCTGTCTGTCTGTTTGTTCCGGGTAATCTCTGAAATGACGGGACTTTCACTGGCAGATAGCTGATGTAACAAGGAGTAACTTAGGCTACTTTTATTTAAAAAAAAAACATAGGATCTCACGAAAAAAAATTAAAACCAATGTTGCAGCGTTGCGCCTGATTAAGTTTGATAGCAACAACCTGCAATGCGTCCCGCGGGCTCAGAACGCGCGAGCAGGCTGTTGCCAACGGTTGTGTCTTTGTTAAATACCACGCGAACGAAGTCGCGGGTAACAGCTAGTCTTTAATATAATCTTTAATCTCTAAGTGTGCGTTTTAGCTCTCTATAAGCACGTCCTCCTAATATCAAGTCTCTGCGTCCAGTGGTTTGGGTTTGGTGGTTTGGTGTTTGTTAAAGGAGGCTATCCAACCTCTAATAAACCATAAATTATAAATACAAATTAAGAACAGTGCTGAAAAACAGTTGTGTGTCAAATACGTGTAAAAAAAAGAAAAATATGTATGTTAAAAAACTAGTTTTTTTAAATATTAAAAGACTCCTTAGTAATTAGCACCAGTGTAGACTCTTTGGCGGGAAACTGAAAAGTCATGGCGTCAGTTATGTTTCAATTTCTAAAACTAGTGTTCCTGCGAGTTATAGTGAGTAATATAAGTGGAATATTAACCATTATTAGTTCGGTAAAGTGCACAAGTATAGGTAACCATTATTAGTTCGGTAAAGTGCACAAGTATAGGTAATTGAAACAGAGTGACGAAACATGGCTTTTCAGTTTCTCACAAAAAATCCATGAAAAATCTTTCAGTAAAGTATCCATCACTTTACTGATTGAGGGATGGGGGGTTATTTTACTTGGGCCTAGCCTTTGGGCCTGTGCATATGCTCAAAAACAGAAATAATTTATATTACTTGACACTGGCAAAATACCTATGGTGATGCCAATTTAAAAAAAAAAACACCAGTGTAATAGTGAATATTCGTATAAGTAGAAACTTCTAGCGCTATCAGTGTTGCGTGTTAATCAGTGTTAAGAATTTTAATAAATAGTCGAGGATAAAGAAGATAAGACATATTTACCCCTAATTCAGTCTCCTCTGGCTCCAACTCGCTGTAGTCTTCATCTTCGGACATACCCAGGTACTCTTCCAGTTCTGACTCTCCCTCCGAATCACTCTTCATCAATATATTGCTGAAGTTCTGAGGAGATTCATTCTCCTTGTCCGAATTGAAGCTCGACGATGCCATCTATTATTATTACACCAAATATACTTAAATATCCTTAAATATGTAACTTTAAGTGTTTGTAATTTGTAAAAACAAGGGCGGTTTGTGTGGTATTACATTTATAAACTGACGAAAAAAAAACGGAGGTTCTCAATTCGATTGATTTTTTTTAAATATTGAAAGAACTAGCAATAAAAGGAAAAACAAATTCATTTTCAGACCGAAAATAGAAGATTAAGAGGTAATAAGTATATTTTTATAAATCAACATTTAAGTTGATAATGACAATGCAACCTCAGGAAGGAGGTTGGTGGTTCTGGCTTTCTAATTTCGAAGGTTCCTTAGTAGTTACGGGTAAGGGACATTAACCTACCATGTGAAATGTTTAAACTGAAATAAACTTTACTTTTTTACTTAATAAAGTTCATAATTAGTATCTTAATAAAACTATCCATACTAAGAAACATGATGGTGTAATATATAAAAAATAATTAATAAAAAAAATGAAAAATAATTAGTAGTAGTGCAATGTCATAATGACATATGAATGTGTATGGATGTTGTTAAGCTACCATTGCATTAGGCAAACCAACCAAATAGTAAGGTGTACCTAATTAGCACATAATGCTTGCTTTGGGAAGGTTGCCGAATAAAAATGACAAATAAAAAAAACTAAATAAATGATGTTCGGGCGCCTGGCGTCCTATCCCCTAAATGTACACAAGCAAGAAAATACCTCGAACAGTCATCGGCAGGAACGGAGCTTTTAATCGCAAGCCAAAGGGAATAAAAGACAAAGTAGTATCGATCTTTTATTACCTCAAGGGAGATTTGTAGTACACATCAAGAAAAAGGTACTATGCCTTCAAAGGGAAGGATAAACACATTCACTTAATAATAAAAAGTAAATTATGTTAAATTTAAAAAAAATGTGTTTTCGTCATTATTGCAACCTCTTTGTAAATCAATTTTAAATTAGGAAAATAAAGTTTTAATCGAATAAATCGTTGGGAAAATTAATAAAAAAAATTCAAACCATTTAGATCCGTTAGGCCGGAAAAAACCCAAAAAAATCAACGCCTACGAAGCTCTTTCATCGGGGCGATGGTACGGCATATGGAGCAGGAAAATTCGCCCAGCAATGTTTCCCTCAATCAGGCCCCTCTTACGGAGTCTTCGTGGTTTTCATTGGTTTGATATATAAAAAAAAAACGACCATAGTCGATCCCGTAATGTCGGCTCACCGCGTGGCCGCGTTAAGAAAATTCGTGATAAATTTCATGAATCCAACGGGATTGTATATGAAATGTGGAAAAATTAAGTCATGATAAAAGTTAAAGTAAAGGGAAAAAAAAACCCTGGAACAATAGAAACTCACGTTTAAAATACGATCCAGTAAATATTGTCAACACAACAATGTAAGAACAAAGGAAAAAAATCAACTTACCTCAATGGAGGGTTATTTCAACAAAATAATTATTGATGAGCTGCCGCTCTGTCCTAAGACATTATTGGAAATTCACAAAAACAGCAAACGTCGCCATGAGGCAACGATTAAAAACGATGTCAGCCGAAAAGATTCATGGTGACTTGCGGCTCGGTAGGAAAGTGAAGAAAAATTTCTACCTTGTTCGAAAGTCAACCGTCACGTCAAATCTGACATTGACAGCTGTCAAAAGATGACCATAGCGCAATCAATACACAGACACGAAAACTCCTCAATCGACTAAATTCCGAACTAAAAGTGTGAAACAATTTAAAAATCCAATAAAACGTCAAAAATATATTTAATAATTTGGAATGCACAATAGGTGCGTGTAACGAGTAAAAACCGATGTTACAATACATCCCTCCCCAAAAAATAAAAGAAAGAAACTTTCTTTTATGCACAAGTCTAAGTTGCGCAGCCAAAGTAGAATAAACTCCATCACCAAAAACTGAAATAAAAATGAAAAGAAAAAATAATAAAGAAACTTATAGAGGAAAGTTACTTTAGAAAAGTACTAAGCTGGAATACCAAGTAAAATATTTTCCATCTGTAAAAGAAATTTAATACAATACTATGACAAGATAGTATGCAAAATTCTGAAACAATAATAAATGAAAATACCAAAATAAATAAAAACCCAAAACCAAATTAACTAAAAGTCAAAATAACTTTAAATGAAAATTGAAAATAATAAAAATTCAAAATAAATCTTAAGTTTAAATAACCAAAAGAAGCCAAAATAACAAAAATCTAAACCGCTTTCAAAGAGTAAGCACAAGTGCAGTTGAGCACAAACGCCACTGACTAGTCTTCATCTATTCCAAAAACAATACTAACAAAGTAGTAGAAAAATAATTATCAAAAATCAAAAGTTTCTCTAAACACGCTTTCCTTGAAGTGCAGTTAAGCTCAAAAGCCGCTGACTCTCTCTTCTACCTTCTGTAAACTTTCTAAAGTACGGTTGAGCATAATAGCCACCGACTCCTAGACTACATCCCAATTGTTTTAAGTTTCGAAAGTTAAGGTTAGGTACTAAAACCACCTACTCTTCGACTATAAACAAACAACTCGGTTAGGCTTCTGCCGCCGATACTAACATCTTCTATCAACGTCCGAATCATAACGCCACAACGTCGCGTTGCAAAGTTTTCCTCACACTACAAAACAGTGTGAAAAAATGTATGTCTTGTGAAATGCACAAGAGCATGAAAGGGGTAAATTTTCACACACACACCAAAGGGGGTGGAAAACGAGTAGGTCTTGTGATCGGCCTAACACCACCGAACTCCCGAGCACAAGATCATAACAAAAGAATCAAAGGTATTTACATACAACAATGGTTGGCTGTAAAGACAAAAGCAAATACGGGGAAAACCGTGATTTGTAAGTAAATCCATGAACTGAGATCATTAACCAAAGGGGTAAGTCAACTCAAAATGTGTCAAATCCGAGAGCCTTAAAATTACTCGAACGTCACTAAAAAATTATAAACAAAATGTACTAAGACATCCTATAAAAAACTATGTTATAAACAAACAAGAAATAAATGTAAATTCTTATTCAAAAACAAATATCATAAAAAAAAGTATGAATATTAACAAACTAAATTAATAGGATATTTATCAAAGGAAAATGATCCTGAATATAAACAAAATATACATAAGATCTTTCGACATTGGAATTGTCCTATGCAATGAAAATAAAATTGAAATATTTAAGTATATCAAGAATCTAAAACCAAAAGTACCTAAGTTCTTTTTTTTTTAAATATTTAAGAATTGAAATTAACTAATTGTAATGAAGTTACCTAGCATACATCACTTTCAAGGATCAAGTACAAAAATCATAAATCAAATCTCATTCATCATCAACCACGATCCGGCTTCAACAAAAAATCAAAGTTCAAGACTCAAACTTGAAACTTTTAAGAAATAAATTTTAAATTAATATTTAATAATATCTTTAATATGATAACGACCAGAAGTACCTTTATTCATGTCTTTTAGAACATAAACATTATTAGAAACTTTATCGATAATTTTGCATTTAATAAACTTAGGTGCAAACTTAGCTGAAAAATATGCAAGTGCATTAGACTGAACAAAACTTCTCCTCCAGACTATATCTCCAACATCGAAAGAAATGACTTTCCTACCTATGTTGTAGTAACGAACATTGCGTTGATAAGCTTTTAAGAGAAAAGCTTCAACTTTCTTAAAAATGTCACTAAGTGAATTAAGCGAAATAGCAAAAGAATTCCTATCACCAACTTCAAGTTGATTCAAGTTATCAAAAGAATTACTAAAACGATGTAAAGAAGCATCAAAAATTAATTCCCTCCCAAACATCAAAAAGTTAGGAGTAAAATCCGTAGCAAGATTAACACTATTATTCAAAGCTAATTGAATATGAGGCAAAAATTTTGACCAAGTTCGATGATCATCTTTCACAAAACAAGAGATACAAGTTTCAATAGTCTTATTATACCTCTCAACAGGATTATTCTGTGGAGTGTATAAAGTATTATAAAATATTTTAGTTATATTAAAACCTTTCAGAAAATTTACAAAATAACTTGTAGTAAATTGAGATCCATTGTCACAGACAAAAATTTTAGGACAACCAAATTTTAGAAATATTTCTTTTTCAAGAAGTTTACAAATTACTTTAGAAGTGGCATTAATCATGGGAAATATCCAACAATATTTAGTAAAAATGTCTACTACAGAAAGAATGTATTTATGACCAGAATGAGCTTTAGGTAAAATTCCTATAATGTCAATAGAAAGTATCAACATGGGGCGATCAACTTTTTTAGGATTAATCATAATTCCATGAGGTAGAGAAGTGGAACACTTATAAGCTTTACAAGTTTCACAAGAAGAAATATACTTTTGAACATCATTAAACATACCTTTCCAAAAATAATGTTGTTTTAATTTTCTCAAAGTTTTATGAATACCAAGATGACCAGAATTAATATCATCGTGATTAGACTTAATTGTGTCTAAAATATGTTCTTTAGGAATAACAATCTTCCAATCTAACAAACTGTTAGGGTTATATTTATTTTTACAGAATCTATACAAAGTATTGTTTTCAACTCTATAATTTTTATATCTGCAGGGAAATTTCTGACAGTTAACAAATATCTTACGATACCAAGGATCATAAATATCATCATCAGGTGAGACTATGATATCCTGAGTAGCATCAATAGCAGCTACTTCCAGTCTTGATAAGAAATCAGGAACTAAATGTAAAGAGCCTTTTTTATGAATAATATCAAAAGTAAATTGGGAAATTCTAGCAGCCCAACGTGCAAGACGTCCACTAGGATTATTTAGTTTTAAAAGCCATTTTAAACAGGCATGGTCAGTAACCACGGTAAATTTCATACCCTCGACATAAGGTCTGAAGTGTTCTATAGAATCTAAAATTGATAACAACTCACGTTCTGTAGTACTATAATTTCGTTCACATTTATTAAGTGATCTAGAGTAATAAGCAATAGGATGTTGTTCACCACTATCATCTTCCTGGCTCAAAACACTACCAATTCCGACAGAACTAGCATCGCAATGTAAAAAGTATGGTTTTTCAAAATTAGGACAATGCAAAACAGGAGCAGAAATTAAAGCTTGTTTTAAATTATGAAATGCATTTATAGCATCCTCATTCCAAATAAGAGATTTTTTAGAATTTTTACTACCTGCAGTCAAACTAGTTAACGGTGACGCAATATCAGCAAAATTACAAATGAATCTACGATAATAAGAACATAAACCAAGAAAGCTTCTCAGTTGTTTAACTGTTTCTGGAAGGGGAAAATTTTCAACAGATTCTAATTTAACAGGATCCGTGTGTAAACCATCACGATCAACAATATAACCGAGGTAACGAAGTCTATCTTTACAGAATTCACATTTTTTCAAATTTACTGTTAAGCCAGCATCTTTAAGTATATGAAAAATTTTATTTAAATAATCTAAATGACTTTTAAAATCAGAAGTAACCAGAATTAAATCGTCCAAGTAACAAAATGCTACGCTATCAAATTCAGGACCAAGAAGTCTGTCTACAAGTCTTTGTAGTTCAGCTGGTGCATTGGTAAGACCAAAGGGCATTCGAACGAATTCGAAGAGTCCTTTTCCCGGAACAACGAAAGCAGTCTTCTCACGAGAAGATTTTTCAAGAGGAATTTGCAAAAATGCTTTAGAAAGATCAATTGTAGAAATAAATTTAGCTCCCCGAAGGTTATCTAAAATTCTAGAAGGGTAAGGTAAAGGATATGAATCTTTAATAGTAACAGAATTCAAACGTCTAGAGTCTAAACAAAGTCTTGTTCCGCCATCTCGTTTTTCTACAGCCAAAACTGGAGAACACCAAGGAGACTTCGAAGGTTGTATAATATTTTCTTTAATCAAAACTTCTACTTCACTATAAAGTTCTTTTTGTTTCGCTGGACTTAAAGGCCAATATCGTTGTTTAAAAGGTTCACCAACAACATTAATTTTATGTTCAACAAGATGAGTAAGTCCTAATCCTTTCTTCTCATATGAAATATTTTCAAAAAGTTTAATAATATTATTAAGTTCAAGTTTCTCAGAAGGAGAAAGTTCAATAGCAGAAGTAACTGTGCAAACTTGCAAGTCGTTATCTTTAACAAGAGTAATATTTTTCCATAAATCTTTAGCAAGATCAAATTTTAACCAAAAATCAAAACCCAAAATAATCGAAGGTTTAAACGAAGGTATTATCAAAAATCTAACAATTTTAGTACAGTCATCGCAAGTAACTGGTAATTCAATTTGTCCAACAACTCTTTGCGAAGAACCATCAGCAGTATAAGCAGAACTAGAAATAGGTTTCATTTTATAACCAAGTTGCAAAAATGTTAAGTGACTATCAGAACCTAACACACAACTAGTAGAACCACTGTCCAACAACCCTGAAAAAATATTGTTTCCAACGGAAAATTTGACATAAGGTCTAGAATCCTTGTTTTTAACAAATAGAATAGGTGCTGCCCTATAATTAGTGAAAAATATTTTTAAATAATCTAACCAATCTGAAAACTCTTTTTTATTAGTAAAGTCATCAGGTGCGTAACTAATTTTCTTAAACATCGAGACACGTGCGATTTTCTCAGAAACCAGTGCTCGATGAGGCCTAATCAGTTTTTTGACTCGGTCGAAACTTTCTTACCCGAGTTACAAACGTCGCAACTCTTCGTAGTGACTCCTACCTTAAAACATCTAAAACAAACAATACCAGGAATGGTGGTACAAGTTTTATAAGTATGCCCCGCAGACTTACATTTTAAACAAACAGGACTGTCAACATCAACAGCATGAAATTGAGGTTTAATAGGTTTAATATCTTTTGAAGGTTTTCGAGAAACAAAGACCTCCAGTTCTCTTCCTAAATTAATAAATTGTTCAATAGAAGTAATAGATCTACCTAACACATAAGGTGTATAAATAGGCAACATGTTATGTTTAATAATATTAATAATAGTAGCATCAAATATAGGAATGGATAAACGATACGTCATATCCATGATCTCGGTAATAAAATCAGGTAATGATTCAGTTAATTTTTGTTTACGAGTACGAAGTTCATACTCTAAGAAGTAATCATATTCAATAGCATCAAAACGTTTTAACAAAGCAACCTTTAAATCAAGCCAAGATCCAAGTTGAACTCGAACACTACGAAACCATTTGGCAGCAGTACCAGACAGCAAATCTGAAAACGAACCGACCAAAACGTTCTCATCAAAGTTTTTAAACAAAAAGTATTCCTCAACCTGAGTAATAAATTCCCTAACACAGGTCTTCCCATCAAAATCAAGCTTACTGCGTTTTAAATCAGGTAGTTTAGTAGTAGAAGGTAAATTTTTCTTAATATGTTCATTCAACAAAACATTGGTTGTATTAAAAGCAGGTAAAAAACTAGAATGAACCATTCTATCACCACGTGTCAAAAATGAGTCATGAACCTCCGTCGCGTTCACCTCTTCATGAGCAACAGCAGCATTAATAGAAGAATGTCCTAAAGAATCCTCCGGAAGCGGTGGTGCTTGAATTGCTTTATCCATTTTGGAATAAAAGTGAAATTTCAACAAAAGTTAACAAAAGACAACAAAAGTTAACAAAAGACAACAAAAAGTTTAAGTGGTATAACAAAAATGTAATGTCAGTCAACAAAACCGCAATGTAAGTAATGAAGTTATGAAATTAATTTAATAAAGTTCAAGTAACTTGAATGAATGTTCAAAAGATAAAAAAGGTAAAAAGTAATTTAAGTTTATTATTAAATTAATAAAGTTTAAGTTTAATTGTTGTTTATTTTAATTTAATGTTAAAGAGAAAGTGTAATTAATTTAATTAACCGATGAAAATAAATGTTCAACTTGTTTAACCGTCAACCGTTGATTAAGTGAAAACTTAGTTTGAATTAAATGATGATAATTTTTTATAGTAATGTTGAAGTAAGGGTGCAATATTGACTTACAATTGAATGTACTTATCAATTAATTAAAGTTTAGTTATATCACACTAAAGTTTAGTGCAAATTTTTAGGCAAAAACATGTTCCCCTCGGAAACCCGCATAAAATTATGTTAAAGTACACAAGTCTTAACACTAGATAACACCTGTATCCGTTGAGAGAATATGAACATAAGAAACAATGCTTAAAGTTAGCTTTGTGAAAGTAAAAACAATAACAAAAGAAATTGTCAAAAGTTAACAAAGTAAATAAAGTACACGATGAACAAATTGTCAACAATGTGAAAAAAATAATAGTAACAAATTAATGTACCATTAATTAATGTAAATTAACCAAATTAATAATAATAAGGTTTGCAATAATGACCAAACAAAGAGAATAGAATACTCCCTCGCTCATGTCCCTGTTCCTCAAGCCAATTGTAATATATAAAAAAAGAATTAATAAAAAAAATGAAAAATAATTAGTAGTAGTGCAATGTCATAATGACATATGAATGTGTATGGATGTTGTTAAGCTACCATTGCATTAGGCAAACCAACCAAATAGTAAGGTGTACCTAATTAGCACATAATGCTTGCTTTGGGAAGGTTGCCGAATAAAAATGACAAATAAAAAAAACTAAATAAATGATGTTCGGGCGCCTGGCGTCCTATCCCCTAAATGTACACAAGCAAGAAAATACCTCGAACAGTCATCGGCAGGAACGGAGCTTTTAATCGCAAGCCAAAGGGAATAAAAGACAAAGTAGTATCGATCTTTTATTACCTCAAGGGAGATTTGTAGTACACATCAAGAAAAAGGTACTATGCCTTCAAAGGGAAGGATAAACACATTCACTTAATAATAAAAAGTAAATTATGTTAAATTTAAAAAAAATGTGTTTTCGTCATTATTGCAACCTCTTTGTAAATCAATTTTAAATTAGGAAAATAAAGTTTTAATCGAATAAATCGTTGGGAAAATTAATAAAAAAAATTCAAACCATTTAGATCCGTTAGGCCGGAAAAAACCCAAAAAAATCAACGCCTACGAAGCTCTTTCATCGGGGCGATGGTACGGCATATGGAGCAGGAAAATTCGCCCAGCAATGTTTCCCTCAATCAGGCCCCTCTTACGGAGTCTTCGTGGTTTTCATTGGTTTGATATATAAAAAAAAAACGACCATAGTCGATCCCGTAATGTCGGCTCACCGCGTGGCCGCGTTAAGAAAATTCGTGATAAATTTCATGAATCCAACGGGATTGTATATGAAATGTGGAAAAATTAAGTCATGATAAAAGTTAAAGTAAAGGGAAAAAAAAAACCCTGGAACAATAGAAACTCACGTTTAAAATACGATCCAGTAAATATTGTCAACACAACAATGTAAGAACAAAGGAAAAAAATCAACTTACCTCAATGGAGGGTTATTTCAACAAAATAATTATTGATGAGCTGCCGCTCTGTCCTAAGACATTATTGGAAATTCACAAAAACAGCAAACGTCGCCATGAGGCAACGATTAAAAACGATGTCAGCCGAAAAGATTCATGGTGACTTGCGGCTCGGTAGGAAAGTGAAGAAAAATTTCTACCTTGTTCGAAAGTCAACCGTCACGTCAAATCTGACATTGACAGCTGTCAAAAGATGACCATAGCGCAATCAATACACAGACACGAAAACTCCTCAATCGACTAAATTCCGAACTAAAAGTGTGAAACAATTTAAAAATCCAATAAAACGTCAAAAATATATTTAATAATTTGGAATGCACAATAGGTGCGTGTAACGAGTAAAAACCGATGTTACAATGGGGCCCGAAGCTGCCAGAATCATTTCAACTATCCAATACAGGAACTGATACCAAATATGGGAATGTTATTAGTGCTATCACAACTCATATTAATCCCTGAATGAACATGGTTTTGAGCGTTTCAAATTCAATAAAAGAAAGCAGTTTGAAGGAGATACATTTGATGCCTTCCGGACAGTATGCAGGCATCTCATTTAATCTTGTTACTATAAAAGTATTGAAGATGAGTTGATGAGAGATCACATACTGCAGACTATATATGACAAATCAATACAGGAAGCATTAAGTGTAAAAATATTAATTTGATAACTTCAACACCCAGATATCCCAAAAGTAATGATTTAGGAGTGAATGGTGTACAAATTTGAAAACAAAATTTTGAAAAAATAGTATGATTAAAATACAGATTACAGAGATGGCATATTACATAACGATAACACATCAGTATCAGGGCTTGATATCACACCCTCACAAATGCTTAACAGCAGAATGGCAAGAATATTGCCCTGCAATAGTAATGTTTTACGGCCTAAGGGGCAAAATAATGTATACAATAAACTAGTTCTAAGGCAAGCATTATATAAGGAAACATATGATAGGTCTGCTAGGAGAAAAGTTACAAATTATGAACCCAGTGATGATATTGTATTTAGGGAAGGAAAAGCATGTAACAAAGGGCAGATTATATGCAAATCAAAGGACCCTGATTCCTATATTATAAGGAGATAAAATTATTGTAAGCCATTAAGGTGAAATACTTCTGAAATTAATAAGTCATATACTAAGTTTGATATTATGAATAATGATAATAAAGATCCGGGTATAGCCAGTGTGGAGAGAGAGACATAATAATAATGATTACAATAATAATGCAATTGATTTAAGAGATGAACCAGATATTGTATCTTCACAACATCCCTCCACATGTGGTAATATTCTCATTCCAATATTACTTGTATAACCTTGACAGATTTTTGATTTGTAAGTCTCGATAATTTGAGCATTTTGTTTGATTTTTTTAAGCTTAATTGTAAGTTCTTAATAAGTAACAAGATTAATGTTTGTATAATAATTAATAGGTTCTAAGGAGGGAGGTGTTCGATGTTTGAACTCTTATGACAGTTGGTGTATGATCTATGATCAACAAGCTTTGAGTCTATGATCTATGTTTAAATAACGAAGGTAATTACTTTCATATTAAGTTTTTCATTTAAATACAGTTACAATATATACATATAATAAAGTTACAACAACCACTACAAAACAATAGCTAACGCGTTGTCGAAATCGTGCGAAAACCAAGATTTTTGTTTTTTTTTTTTGCAAACCTTTCATTAATTAGAATTAACCTTAATGTCTAATTAAAGTAAAGCCACTTACCGCAAACACAATGTTTATTAAAAAATACAACGAACGAGCCCGAGATGCAGCCGTTACACGAGAAAGCAAACCACAAAAAAATACTCAGGCAGGAGACGGGAACACTCAGTAGTAGTAGTTGAATTCGTCGAGTAAGACAGGCGAAAGAATTAATTCATACTGCCAACTCTAATGTCATTATTAATTTCTTGATCGGATTAACTTGCAACAATAAAATTTTATTATAAAAACACACGTGCCATGTCTTGAATTATTATCAATCGCTCAACGGTTCAACTTCAAGACGAGCAAGCCATAGAGAACAGAATACAATACAGCTAATATAATATAATATACATCATAGATTATTAGACGAGGAAGGAATAGAGTAGATATTCATGGTAGGGATAGATGAGACCATGGAACTTTTAATAATGAAATGCTGGCGAAACAAATACTAAGATTTAAATAGTACTTTCGTAAACAACAAAGTTAATATTCGTTCAAAATAATCAAAGAGAGATTTTTTTCTGTGCGAGATAGTGATAAAAGAAGATATCATACCTTTCACGCAAAATGTCAGTATAAAAAAATAGATGGTGGATTTTGTATTCTTCCAGTTTCTGTTCTTTGGTCTGTAAGTACGCGGATAGATAAATTGCCAGATAAATAATTAGAGACGGATGTCTTAATATTTCAACGCGTATTCGTAGATGTCATTAGTAGCAATTAGCAATGTATAAAAGGCAACATTTATGACGCTATAATAAATACAAGAAATATATTATAATAATAAGATTCTTTGTAAATATTACAACGATTGAACTTGTTATCATAGAAATAATACGTCATACAAATTTTGTGCTAGACTATAAGTTATAAATATACTATTAATATTTATATATTTAGTTTATTGGATGGGATGGAGTCGCATATTTTTAGTAGTCGCGTTATTTTGTCTATGGATTGAGCGTGCCCTAAGAGCAAGGAGCGTGCAGGGCTGCCACATCAAAAATGAAACCTTTACTTAGCTCAGCGCTAACAATACGTTATAATGTAATGTAAATATCATGTCATTGTCGAGCGACGAAATTTTACAATTTATTCGCTGTCTGGACGTGGAGTTGCCCGTTTACCTATTAGCTGATTACCTATAGTGTGATTCACTCTCGATAATATGGCCTCATTCACCCACAACATAGTGGGTATTTTGCCAATGTCAAGTAATTAGTAGGAATAACACATTTAATAAATACACATTACAAATTTACATTTAATTATATAATTATTGATGTGACGCGAAGTTATGAAACATTCTGTACATGGTCATATTTTGTTTTCCTTTTGGCCTTTTTCTATTTTTTATCGCATTTCAGGAAGTAGATAGATATGTAAAATAACCAGTAAAATAACCGAATTCTTTGATGTTAGTGTATTTAAATAGTTTTTAAAGTTTTTGTTACAGCTTTAACGCCCTTTAAATTTATTCTTAATTGCTCATCAGACATAATATGCGTTCTTTTTTTCCTTCTTCACCTTGACATTGGCAAAATCACCGAAGATCGGTGGAGCCATTTATTTGCTGTAAAAATTGAATAGCGGACAAGGTTTTTCGATACCTAGTTTGTTTTCATATAATTTTTAAGTTTTTTTTTTTATTTTCCTGTTGTAAATATTTAGATGAAAATTGAATTGAATTGATGAAATATTTATTATTGTTGATAAACTTATTTATGTTTGCTATTTAAATTTAAATTTATTTTATTTCATTTTTGTTCTAGTAGTAGTAGTGCTGAGTTTTTGATGTAAAAGGTAGCCAGGTTGTATTAAATTACCAACGTTTTAACTATAAGATTTATGAGTATTTGCAATAAGCTTACAATATGGAAATAAAAATATAATTCATTTCTATAACTACAAATTCCATGTTTCAATATACAATATACTGTAACTTTTGAATTTGAATTTGTTGGCCATAGAATTAAATGATCTTTTTATTTCTATGTTGTAAGCTTATTGCAAATACTCATAAATCTTTTAGTTAAGCTAAGTACCTATAACACTTATTACTTTACCGTTAGATACTTAGGTAGGGAGTGAATTGTATGTACCTGTATTGATGATAAATCCCAAAGAATATTCGCTGGGCACAATAAAATACTCTTCTTCTCCTCGCTCTAAAATACTCTTCAAACCTCAGTGAGAATCTCATTTACAACCATGATTCAGGCACACAGGCACATCTCCAAAATCCGGACCGCTGCTTAGAATTGATCCAAGTTGTTATATATAGTATTAAAAAAATCTCACTGCTTGTTAATTTATCCCCAAATTATAATCAATAATCTCCAAATTAATGACAAAATTATACCATCTCAAAATAGCTATTACTTACATATTATAATTTAATTATTACTAGCCGTCCCAGTGACTTTACATGTGTACTTTAGTAGTTTATCGCTATCCTGGAATAGCTAGAATCCATTTATTAAAAACAAAGTATTGTAGTAAAAATAAAGATGGGTTAATAAATGTATATACATATGTGTGTATACAACATGTCATAATACATAATACATTTTAATTAAGATGCCATCCAGTTTAGGCAATATGCGACTATAGAGATATACCTACCTAGATATTGCACATAGTATAGCATAGCTCAAACCACTACAATCTCAGAACGATAGTTATCCGAGCGTCTGACATTAATATGCAGTCGGTGCATTGAATAATTGAAAGCTTATCTCTCTATGTATGGTTTAAGGCTTGGACACATTATACACAATTGAATTTTTCAAGTGTAAAGACTGAAGGGAATAGCAAAACATGCTTAAATGACTTTCGATACTGATTTTGATGAAAACTTAAACAGCATCTTTAGAATTTGAAAAAAAATTTTCCCCTGCCAAGAAATGAATCTGTTGATTTGAAAAAAAAACATATACTGTATTAGTGAACCATTAGAAAATGTCGCTAATCCTGACCCTGCATTCTGTGGCGAGGTAGCTGGGTTCGAATGCTAGTAGGGGCGAGCTTTGTGCTAACACAGGCACAGGTAGAGCTGCGGGTAAAAGCTAGTAGGTATTATTTGTTTAGCACTCCTGCCGCTTACGTGACAGGTGATGAGTACTTCACCACAAACATACATTTACATGGATTCGACGAACTGATTGGCACAGTTGATGGTGACCCTGCTTTCTGTACCGAAGGTCCAGGGTTCGGACTCCGGTAAAAGAGAACATAGTGTGATGAGCACGAATCTTTGTATGTAGCCGAGTAAAGGATGTTTAATATCTATACAAGTACTTATATATTATATACTGGTGTAGCAACCTCTTGAACCTCGCCGTAGAAGGGAAGATCTTCCAGCAAGTGGGTGGTATGCCTGGCGGTTGTTGTCGGGATCTTGTAGTTATGTTACGTGCTCTGAAAACTCTCATAGCGTGTTTCAGGATTACATGGAGCCTCATCATTGTTTCTGATTGTCGTCTGCAGTGACATCTGTGTAGCTTGTGGCGAGGTTGAAGAGATCGCTGCACTGGGATCGCCCCCAGTCCATTGTACAAGCAAGCACCCATAATACAAGCTTTGATTATTTTGGGAACGTAGAGTTGGTGTTTCGTCTGGCGATATTATATTTATTTTTAACCGACTTAGAAAAGGAGGAGGTTTTAAATTTGGTTGTATTTTTTTTGTTTTGTTTTTATGTCAATCGGGAACGTTGAAATACTTAAAAATGTTACTTAAATTATCTATTTATTTTGAAGATTACAAAGGATTTAGTGTATAGCATTGGGGTTACACCCTTACCAGGCTGTATTTGCATGCATGTACCAAGTGGCTGTAAATTCAAATTGTACTTCGAT
Source organism: Pheosia gnoma (assembly GCA_905404115.1). Classification (NCBI taxonomy): domain Eukaryota; kingdom Metazoa; phylum Arthropoda; class Insecta; order Lepidoptera; family Notodontidae; genus Pheosia; species Pheosia gnoma. Next base: position 1,504,371 of record FR989902.1, read on the forward strand.
GTATTGTTTCAGATTTGATTACATAAATGTATAACTGTGTAGGCAAGGCCGTAGCCAAGTATTCACTTCAGGAGAGGAGGGGGTGTGGGGGAGCTCTGGATCAGAGAGAGTTTTCTTGCTTTGTCCCACCCTAAAGGGAACCCTGGCTACGCCCATGGTTCTTTTATGTCCTCTAGTCTAACTTTTTATTTGTGTAAGCATAATTATATATAGTATTATTTTATTGCAAACCACTCGACTTCTATTATCCATACATGTTCAATTCGACGTGCGTTCGTCCCCAGTCGTTTGTCAAGCGCTCCATCCATCTTCCCGTTCATTCGTCAATGACGCCTTCCGTCGCGTAGTACGTGTGTTTTTGTTTTGTTTCTGGTGTCGTCATTATGTAAGTAATATAACAAATGGCTCTCGGTTTATCTTAGCAAGGTAAGTAGGTATTTTTTTTTTGCGGCCTCTATCTATGATTATAGCTAGAGGGGTTTAGAGTTGAATATTTATGGTAAGTAGGTATTAGGATGATTAAGAAGTAGTAACGCAGGCGAGTAACTACTAAAACGCATTTTTGTTTTGTATTTCTAATCTGCTATCTAACCCCCAAATTTATAGACAGTTACAATGGCATTATAACGAACTTTTCATAGGAAAAAGTGCGTTATAAATGTTTTCTTGATGCGAATAGTCGTGTAGAAAGATCGTTACAATTGGCACGTGTGGACTATAGCTACCTACCTGCTTACGCTTGGTTTCTAGTTTCGTCTCAAAACATTCTGAACCGCAGCGCGTGCATTGAACACAACACAGTTTAACAGACAGCTAACTATGCCAATAATATGAAGCACCCAAAATTTGTATGGATAAGTGTTATTCAAGTTTTTTTTTACGAATAAGTATGAAGCCGAGTCGTTAGAGGAGCCGCCCTCGTCACCAGAAGGCATACCTAAAATAAAAGTAGCCTAAGGTACTCCTAGTTACATCAGCTATCTGCCAGTGAAAGTCCCGTCAAAATCGGTCCAGCCATTTCAGAGATTAACCGAAACAAACAGACAGACAGACAAACATTGTAAAAAAAATTGTTTTGGTATAGGTACCGTGTATACATCCAAATGCACTTAGTAAAAAGCGGTTATTTTAATATTACAAACAGACACTCCAATTTTATTTATTTGTATAGATAACGTAGTTATTGTTTAAAACCTATCCATTTAATAGAACGCGGAACGCAGATAATACTGGACAATACGTGTTTGGGGTCTAGAACCTAAACCTTAAACATATTTGTATGGCGAATTATCTAGACTAGATACTTCGATAATTCCAGGAGTCTTATCCCCAACCATCTGTCGTGCATCCACAGGCGGTCTTCAACATGGAACTATTCAAATCAAGAGCACGCACAGCTATTAATATCGGCAGGGCGCTGTTTAAACTACTATAAACTAGACTTAGACGTGAAATATAGTTGCCCACCTTGCTCTTGGACTTGGCGAAGCTCAGATATTAGATCCTGGACTGTTCAAATAGAGATCTTCAGTTATTAGTTTCCTGCGTTTCAGGAGATGATTGTGATGAGGTAGTTAGTAACTATTATACCTGTGTAAGTCATAATCAAAGACTTTATACTTAGATACAAAGATACAACTATTAAATACCGAGAGTAGCTAGGTCAGTACTCATTTGTATCTATTAGGTATTTCATATGATTTAAGACTTATATTCGGTAAAACCAGTATTTCATTTGCACTTTTTTACAAAATAGGTAGTCATTGTACCTACTTACCAAGAAACAATTTTGAAAATTATATTAAATTGTTTTGTAATTATTCAAAATTTGCAATTAAAATTAGGCCACTAGAATGTTATAAGCACCAAAAGAATTGTAAGACTAAATTATTGCACACAATATGTACCTACCTACCTACTTGTGTAAAAAATATTTTAATTTAAGCTTGAGGAGATAGTAGGGATTATTCTCTTTCCTTCTCTTACACCCCAGACTATGGCAATGACGTCACTGATTGTATTTTAACACATTTTCACACACACATACACTTTTAAAATCCAGTTGAAATTTGATTTGAATCCAGATCGTTTTTCTTTGAAACAACTTTATGTGCCAAATTGTATGAACCATACAATAATGTGTCTTATTTTGCCCCCAGATAGCTACATAGATACCGCGACTCAGTTTTGTTAGCGAAAGCATTAGAACGTAACAAACATTGTCTGATATCTCTTTCCGCATTCCACCTTCCTCTGTAAAATTACCATAACGCCTTAGAACCCTTTCACTCGCCCCAATCACTAGGAGAGCTAAGGGTGTGTTTACACCTGAGCTGAATCCTAAGATTATGTGGTGTTAAAAAAACATTTTATAAGTAGAAAAAAGAAAAGACCTCATTTTGCCAGGAGGCACACTGACATAAGAGAGTTTTTATATCTTTAAGGGTTACCTGAGGATTTTTGTTTTCGTCTTTGTAAGCAATAGTAGCGACAATTTTATTTTGAGCTGAAAAATGATTATGATTCAGAAAGATCAGGAGTAGGTTTCTTCTACACCAACACTACACGCATTTTTTTTATCTTATAAATTACGTGTCACGGTGTTTGTCATATAAATTACGTGTCACGGTGTTTGTCCGCTATGAACTCCTAAACTACTATGGCGCGATTTTAATAAAATTTTGTACACTGTGTGCAGTTTTATCCAACTTGAAAGATAGGATAGTTTATATCTCAATTTATTTTATATGGCAAAAGAAAGTTTGCCGAGTCAGCTAGTATATGTATATTTTTTTATTTAATTAAATTAATACCGTAAGTTCCAAAGCCATACCATAAGCTGTAGAAGTTAAGACTGAAGGTATCAGCTAGAGACAGCTAACAGCTAATTTTATAACCCTACCCCACCACTCGCATTGTGAACATACCCTAAACCTCTCACCGAAATGGCCCTAATTAAATGTCTACAATAAATATAAACAAAATTCTCGCATTATCTCCAAACACGGGACTGTAAAAACACCGGCTTGCTACGTCTATTTACAGGCACAAGTGGCGAACCCTCTTGGCGTGCGCCGTGAATATACAGAACCCCACAAACAAAACAGCCAATTTAATATTTGCCGAGCTTAACTTAACGTAAGGGTATGTCAATAAGGCGTATATGCTGTAACAATGGACAAGTCGGGCCTCCAAGTGTCCCGAATAAACATCGATCTTGTACGCTATTTGTCTTGCGAGTGAGGGCTACAAATAATGGTAGGGGCACCGCGTAGACGGGACATTTTAAGGGGCACATGCAGAATCAGAATATTTTTTAGTCACGTTGACCATTAAGTACAGTACTTATGTATCGTCAAAAGTTACAAAATACTATGCTACTACTTTACCACCCGTTCGGAATGCCGTTCCTATGGAGAAGAACGGGCAAGAAACTCCATGGTTGCTCTTTTTTTTAAAAGATCTTTTTTTTGTCTTTTTTTTTTGTCAAATAGCACTAGCATTTCTTTTAGATTGCAAGCGTTTACTCGTTCTCAGTCTTTGTTGTACGTACAAGAGTGTCAGGCCCGTCTCTGCCTAGTTGTGCAAGAGGTGCAGTGAAGGAAAACATCGTGAGGAAACCTGCATGTCTGAGAGAACCCCTCGAAAGATATGACCCCTCGAAAGTCCGCCAACCCGTACTGGGCCAGCGTGGTGGACTATGGCCTAATCCGCCTCGAATTGAGGGGATGCCCTTGCCCAGCAGTGGGACATTAAAAAGGGCTGGTATTATTATTATTATATAAACAACACTATCAAGTAGCTCGTCTGCTACATCACCAGTAGGTAGTTCAACTCCCAGTATCTACACACACGGATCAAATAAGCTTTGTAACCAAACATACCTGCTACTGCTGTCACTCACTGAATTAACCGCGATATACATATACTTACCTAGTACCCAGACAGGTGAGATTCTTTGTGCCTGCTTCGTGGCTTATCAAATCTGATATAATAGCGGGTGACTACTATGACACTAGGACGTCAACCACCTCAGTCCTCCCGTGACCATGGTTGCTGTAAAGCAGCCGAAACGTCGGGAACGTAAAAACAAAAAATAAATGCGATAGAATAATTAAAATAATTTTAAAAATTATTTTATTTCAATGTGTAATATTCGCGTAAATATAAGAAATCCCCTACCTCTATCAGTGAAGCGGTGGATACCGGTCCAAAACAAATTAAAGTTGTGAAATAGCTATGTATTGAGGAGTGAAGAATGCTTAGGAATTCATCGATATCATTCTAAGGTCGTTACTTGCAGCCAGAAGTCTGACAAAATCTGGCAACAACAATAATATCGCCAAACGAACACCAACTATACGATTCCACACTAAGCAACATTCATTAAATAGCCACGTGTCTGGTACAAATATTCGAGATCATGACACAAGGTTTGTCCCTACCAGAATTGGAACCCAGGACCCTCGCTAAAGTTTTGGTAACTGCACTGAGGTTATCTCTCCCCTGCTGGTCGGGAACTGGAGAGTAGTCTCTCGTGTACTGCTGATGAGCCAGATTAGGGTAATCTGAAGAAGATGATCTAGCAATCTAACATCTTATAACCTCACAGCCACTAGCGTGCGACTCCTTATTGAGCACTCAAGAAAGGCCGGGCGGATTGAAGCGAGAACACGGCACGCAACACGCTCGCCGAAGCACGCGAACACGCGATCACCGTGATCGCTTGATGTAAACACTGACACGCTAAAACGGATTACATGCGCCCGCGGGCTTGTTGAATACGTTCCATGCGTTTTTGTTGAGGTTTTGTTTGGGTTCCGCACTGAAATGGTAAATGGAACACTTATTTATTTATTTAAGATCAATTGCTTATGGTGCGACTTTATCCGCCTGTCACACCCGATTATTTAATGGTGGAGCTGAACAGGGCCCCAAGTCTGCTAGCACAATCAAATTCATAATCGAACAGCAACCGCATAGTAACTGTCACTTTTGACAGATATCCCATACAATATCTAACAAAAGTGACAGTCCCAGATCTATCTACTGCCGCCTTCCTACCTAGGCAAGTATGCTCCATCGTAGATCTCATCGTCACTTACCATCAGGTGAGATCGAGATCAAATACTTGCCTATAATGTAATAAAAAAAAACATACAGTGAGATGGATGATCCTTTGCTACGATATTTAATCCAAGTTAATTTAATTTAGGTACTGACAGGAATAAGTTATAGTGTTATTATATTGTGTAGGTATAAATAAAGGAACACCTCTCTCCATAAACGTTGGTAGTCCGCCGACAGTGGCGAAGTACGTTTGTTATTTATGAGGTAATAACTGTTAACTGTAATGCTTTTAACGTTTTAAGTGATCCCGTTTTATTAACGCTTTTGCATTTAAACTCAACTCCATCAAAAACCTATACAATTGCTCTGTTTAGATTATTATTCTGAGTAGATTTCGTTTTTAAGGTTCTAATACAATGATTAGTTCTGAAGGTTTCAATAGATGGCGCTACTACAATGGGGGGTTAGGCCATAGTTCACTCACTGGCCTGGTGCGGGTTGGCGGACTTCACACGTCTTTTGAGGGTTTCTTTCTGACATGCTGGTTTCCTCACGATACCTGTGTTTGCCTTCAGAGAAGGTAAGTAATTATTATTATTGTAAATTTAATTCGCACATGAAAATTCGAAAATCCCAGAGATGCGAGCTGGGGTTTAAACCTACTAAACTTTCACTGCTTATGGGTTTATTTTAGTGATTTTGAAAGAAAACGCGATACTATGTGTGGCGCCGTTGCCAAATCTCAGTAATCCTACTTTATGAACACCAAATCCTCGCAATATTGCTGACCATTGGCTGAGAACTAGTCAAAGCAAATATCGTTTTAGGATGCTGAGCAATAACATTTTGGAAAATACTTTTTTATATCCCACGACCACATTCTTGTTTGACTGATCCATCCTCCTTATCTGGAAGCTTTTCAATAATATATTTATCCTTTGACTATACCTCCAAAACGGATGAATATATTTATAGACTGTTTCTTTTTATTTTTTGTATCGTTTTAATAGTTTTGACGCTACTTAATGGAAAACTGATCAGCTGGTTTAAAGATAGTCGCATCTAGCATTTTAACATTTAAAAAAACAGGCAAGAAATTATAAAGCCCACGGATTGAAAAATAAAATAATCAATAAAAGGATTCAGTATATCTGTAATGTTGGCACACCGCACTGAACCCCTTTCGTCGTTCGTGTCATCATGTTGTCATCACAGTTCCGGCACCAAAGCGCGTCAACCGGATATTGGGTGGTTCACGGCTGTGACGACTTCCGATGGCTGCCAATATTCATGACGTGTATAGTCGAATAGACACATTATGTTTGGAGATTTCTGTTACGTGTTTTTTCATAGATGTAATAGTAATACACCATCACGCCTGTAATTCCCGAAGGGTTAAGCAGAGATGCACTGCAATGCACCCATATTTCGCCGATGGCACTTTAGTCCCAATGTCTCATTTTAGTTCCAAGGGGGCGAGCCTATTGCCATTATACCTGGCACATTCCTGCTCAATATGAGGGGGATTTAGGCCGTAGTCCACCACGCTAGCCCAGTGCGCTTTGGTGAACTTCACACGACTTTCGACGTGCAGGTTTCCTCACGATGTTTGCCTTCATGGTACAGCAAGTGATGCACTCTACTGAAAATTTAATTCGTACATGAAAATCCAGATAGTCATAGTTGTAATATACCAGTATACCCATGAAAAATACCTGTGTATAAGTCTTTCAGGTACATAGATTACTAAATGAACTAATTGGAACAGTTAGTGGGCACATATTTAACCATCGGAGCATGATGATTGGACACAAACAATAAAAAAATAGACCTATCTTACTCTAACATACTAGCTGCTAAATATGTTTTATCGTAATGTAAACTTTATTTCCAAGGGTTAAAACTTCAATAAGAATACGGCATAGGTTCTGATTAAAAGGTTTTCGCGTAATAGTGAGAAATAAATAGTACTCGTGTCACTTTTAATCTGTGGTTATAGAAATGACACACACAAGCAATAAGGATTGTAAGCTTGTTGCCAATGTTTTTTTTTTTTTTTTATTTTTTTTTTATTACATTATAGGCAAGTATTTGATCTCAATCTCACCTGATGGTAAGTGACGATGAGATCTATGATGGAGCATACTTGCCTAGGTAGGAAGGCGGCAGTAGATCGAGACGCAACTGATCTGACCCGCCATCCATGAATGGCAACACCGAACATCATGCCGGAACACGGCTAGGCCGCTTGGCGACATGGCTTTGTTCAGTGGGTGGTGACTAGCCACGGCCGAAGCCTACCACCAGTAGAGTTGTCACCTGGTTGGCACCACCCAGGGTCACGTGTAGGGTATCTCGAGGGTACTTAATTCTCCTACGGACGAAGGTGACTCGACCCCAAAACCGCACGATAGCCTTGCGACAACTTTGGCAAGTCGGTTCGGGGATTTAATTGCTGTCACATAGGTTAAACATGGTTGGACAATAAGCAGTTTGTTGGTTGTCAAGTTACAAGCTCATGAATGTGTTTGACAGTTATCGATTTAACACAAACGTTGAAGTTTTAAACAGAGGCCGGGGATATTTAAAAAAAAATTACAATTGATAATAATGACTAATTACTTATCTTTTACTTATCCACGCGGACGACGTCGCATGCAATAGCTAGTTAATTATAATATGAAATCGCCGGACGAACACGCCAACTATACGGCACCACACTAAGGAACGCTTGTATTATGGCTACCGTACAATGGGCTGACAGCGAACTCAGTATATAATACTCTCACACAAAGTTTGTCCGTACCAGAACTTGAACCAGGGCTCCCCAGCGCAGAAAGCAGGGTCACCACCAACTCCGCTAATCAGGTCGTCTAACTAATTATAAAAACAGTGTCTACCTCCTGCCAATGCGCTTATTTGTTATTTTTTAATTCTTTAACAACCTGACAAAAGTTACGTGATCGGTAAACATCACAAAACAGTATGCTTACTACGTACGCAAAGAAACGAAAAATAATTCGTGTAGGTATTATAATAAAAAAATAAGCTTCCAAATCGGTTCATAAATGACGGAGATCTGAGGTAACAAACATAAAAAAAAACAGCCGAATTGAGAACCTCCTCCTTTTTGGAGTCGGTTCAAAATAACTTACTTAGGTATTATGGAGACTCTATCATGATCAAAACAATATCTCTAGGTTCATCCCATTATTGTTCATCGTTACTGTCTGTATCGCTCAAAACGGAAATACGTCAATAGATGCTCCCACGCTTTGTATGTTCCCATGGATACGCTAGCCAGCCAACCGGAATGAAAATATTAGTGCATATATAGGTAAGTAATTAGCGGATATCCACGAGTGTATTTTAAATGATTGCCTTGGTAATAATTTGCCCCCTGGGAGCAGAGATGGAAGATTAAAATGTCTGTAAGAAATAATCTCTCTTTTATTGAAACGAGTACTCTACCGAGAGCAGTTTTATGGTTGACACTTGGAGATGAGATAGAGTTATATAAGGCTTCAAATAAATATTTATAATGTTGATACTCCTCAAATTTTAGTCCATCTTTATGATGAAATATTCGGAGTATTTTCAACTTTGTCGTTCTCATCTCTATCACAGTCATGTCTGTTGACTCTATTCCTAAATGTGGTCAAGTTATTATGAGGCTAAAATATCCAAGACATAATAAAGTAACGGTAATTTCACTAAAATTTGACGGGATCTTGTATATATGTTACGTGCTCTGAAAACTCTCATAGCGTGTTGCAGGATTGTATGGAGAATTGTCAATTGTTTTGAGTTGTCTACAGCGCCATCTGTGTAGCTTGTGGCACGGTTGAAGAGATTGCTACACTACTATTAAACATAAAATCGTAGGTCTGAATCAAACAAAATATAATGTACCTAGTATAAGCGATCCAAGTTAACTAAACAATATTTAGTCATTGTAGGTATTTGATCTAGTAAGACCGCGGTCCTTTTAGATAGCGGTCCGAGTCGGCTTAAGTCTTGAACGTGTGTAAACTTTATCTCCGAAAGTATAAAATAGTCACGTCTCTATAATAACCTTGTATAAGATCGAATTCGCAATAAAACTTAACCGCACTCGTGATCGTTTTCAGTCTGATTATACATAGCAATAATAATGTTACGAGACCGCACTTCAAGTCAATTTGTGGAATTGAGCGGCACTTTGCAAATTGCTTAGTCATAAAATTTCCTTTAATGATGGATGGGTCGTTTCCTAAGGCATGCATTGTAATGACCCATCAGATCATGGATATAGATGGGCCGATTTAAAAAAAAGGGAATGGCTGTTTAATTTTCAACTAGCTTTTTATCTCATAATAATTGAAATAAGACTAATTTTACGGATTTTATCGCGTTTATTTCATGTTTTTTACGTTTCCGACGTTGTCGATGTGTAGTGTTCGCGTAAATTTAAGAAATCAATATCATAATATTGATTTAGATTTAACCACAGGGATTTCAACAGTTAAATCCCGTCGAAATTAGTTAAACATGTAGTATTTTATAGAATCTTCAAAACAAACAGACTCATAGAAATTCATACATTTTTTTAGATTTAGAAACGCCCAAAGCCTACTGCACAAATTGTTATTTTTTCTTGTTATCTTCAATGTACAGTCCAGTTAAAGATTTATGATAAGCATACATATAGCATTTTTTATATAACTTTATTTGTTTCTTAAACAATGTATTTGCATTTTCGTTTTTATAGAATCTAGTTGACGACCTGATTACCTCAGTTGGTAGTGATCCTATCTCAGCAGGCGAAGGAACTATTGCAGGAATATGGAAAGATAATTGCGACTATGGATTGAGGGTTGGATAGACATGGGATAGGACTATTGGAAGGGTTGCGGACACCTGCAATAATCAGCTTTTATCTAATTACTATTGGCAGGTGGTGACTGGCTGCTCTTTAGGTTTATTATATTATTATTATAGTTAATAGTCGTAACATTGTCTTTCTAAGATCCGCTCTGTTAATACCTCTTGTTATTCCCAAATTCCATAACAATATTCATAAAATAACAAACAAACGCTAATTTTATTCCCCGATCCCGGGGCATCATCCGAAAAGCGACCATTTTGAAATGAGGTAAACGGAATGACAACAAATTGTAATTTGTATGATAATGAAGTTGAAACATGAGTGTCGTGACGGGCCTTGTTTGCCTTTAACTGTCTCTTGTCATGAACTGAATGACTTTATTTTATTTTTTTAACTTCAAAGCGGTTTCCTTTGTCTCACAATGATACGGTATCGAATTATAATAGATACATATAAACGTATATATATTGTACGGTCCCTTGCTTGTCCCGTACACCTTTTCCTTGCTAGGGGTGTTTTACTGAAGGAAACACTGAACGTTTAAGTAAAAGTTTATTGGGCTAAATATTTGTTATTCTAAATGGGAAATGATGGTGAGTGAGCGCGCGCGGTTTACTTGCTAGCCGATCGCGAACTCAAGTACATCGCAAAGTAAGTCGTTCGTGCCACGGAAAGTGCTGATTTGGTGCAATGTACGGCTGCATCGTACATATATATTACATTGAATAAGGACACGCCATTTTCGTGTCACATCTCCTCATCATCCTTCATGTCACATCCATTCGTTTATTTATAGTGTTTATTTATTAATGTGTTATTGCTATTAATTACTTGACATTGGCAAAATACCCACTATGTTGTGGGTGAGGCCATGTTCATATCCATTTTATTTCGTCGCATTTTATTTCATAAAGAAATAAGACGAACATATTACATTTAACTAGCTGTCACGGCGAACTTCGTACCGCCTCGGTATCGAATGTACGAGATAATTAATTATCATTATTGTTTTAGTGATTTTTCCCATATTTTAATAGTTATTCTGCTATTCGGGGTGGAGACAAATTCACTTGAGTTATAAGTGGTGTAACTAACACGACTCTGTTTTATATATTGGACTATATATCCCCGCCCTTAAATCTCCTATATCGCCCTAAGATTACAAACTTCATAAACGTTGTTCATTATTCTGTGGTAGGTACCCATAATAAAAAAATAAGGAATAAATGTGCCTTGATCTAAAAATAATAATGCTACCTATAGGCTATAAAGATATAACACTCCCAAAGAAAAAAAAAACACACACTAATAACAAAGCTATGCTCCCAACGTCGAAACACATTTATCCAGTTAATAATATTTTCTGTTTCAAAAATACCTTTAGCTTTCAATACAATTGTCTAAACATATTTATAAAACACAATTACCCGATCGACGCGTGCGAATTCCATAATCGGGTTCTCGTGTTACTTTGTAATGAGTTTATTTTCAGGGCTGAAAACATAAAAGGCTGTAATCGTCGATAATATAAGGTTGAAATTAGGTTCGCGCGAGACGCGCTCACGTTTCTTCGTAAGAAAAATACCGAATATATTTGAATTTAGTACGATATTTATACCTGTACAATGCAATACAAAATCGTTGAAACTATTTGCAAGCCTTGTTTAGAAATTGATAATTAATAGAGTATACTCTCCAACCAAACCAAACAACCAGTGTATTTTGAACCGTATTTTCAATTTTGTTTCATGAGAAGTAATTTATTGGAAAATGGACACTATATTCTTATTGAAATAAAACTAATCTTACGGATTTTATCGCGTTTATTATTCGTTTTTTACGTTCTCGACGAAAAAACTAATAATAAACGCGATAAAAGCCGTAAGATTAGATTTATTTCAATGTGTAGTATTCGCGAAAATATAAGAAATCACTATATTCTTACTTCAGTAGGAACCAGTGTTCCGAACCCTAGGAGAAACTGTTCAACATTAAATACGTAGGTATATTTATATGGGTGATTTCTGAAATAAATAATCCATACAGGATAAATTTAGGAAACCGCAATATCCAATCAACTTCCATATTAGTAAAATAGGTCTTATCTTCCCACCCTAATCATGGCGTTAATGGCGGTATTCAGGGTCTCCTGACGCGTCAAAAACTGGGCCATCGTCGAGGGACAGTAGGGTTGACAGCGAGGGTAGACGCGCTCATCGAGAGAACGAATTACAAAGTAGCGGATGGAAAAGGATGGAATGGACGCTTGGAATATTTAATGGTCTTTGCTGCAAGCAAAAGAGTTGCGGCTAGCATGAAAAGGCATAGGACATACAGCTCCTTATAATCTGGCCAGAAAAAAATAATAACGTTAGATGATTTCTTATATTACGAAACCTTTCGTATGATCTCGAAAATATCCTTATATAAAACTTGATTGACCAAACCATGCCGCTGATTATTTCACTAAAATAAATCATAACCTAACACCCTGTTATTGGTTATCAAATCGCTCCGCATAAACGATATTTCGCCGTATAAACAAATAATAATCTATTAATCAAGCTAGAAGCGCGCATTAGAGCCGCCAGCAATAAAGTCAGGGCGGTAGGGGCGTGAAATTAATAAATCCATTATAACACAATGTTCTCGCGGTGGCTTTTTCTGTCTGCGACAACCGAGGATTTATTGCAAGTGGATGGGTGTGGTTGACGTCGTGTGGTAATGTGCTGGAAGACTTGGGAACTAGAAGACTGCGAAAGTTGAAGACTACGAAAGTTGCAGACTACGAAAGTTGAAGACTACGAAAGTTGAAGACTACGAATGTTGAAGACTACGAAAGTTGAAGACTACGAAAGTTAAGGACTACGAAAACTGAAGACTACGACAAAGGACTGAGAGTAAACATACTGGAGTCATCAGCAAATAATCATAAATCCAAACTTTGAAGTAACGGGCATAAGGTTTTAAATGGCGAAGCAAGAGGTGGAAGATGTATTGTAAATCGCTGTCCTCCAAGGTAGGCCGCAGACCTCACGCACATTGCAGCTATAAGATGTAGAAGGCTGTAGACATATGGAAGTCCTCTTCTACTGATGACAACTATAATTGAACTAAGAGTTTTTTTTAATACAGACCAAAAAAGAAACTATACTAGTCATGAATACTTAATCCTCTTGCGCATACACATATTATCACAATTCTATCCATTACAAAATAATCATTAAAATCGGATCACCACCATCACGCCTGTAATTAGCAAAGGGGTAGGCATAGCAGCGAAAGGCAGTGTACACACATTTAGCTGTCCCAAAATAATATGTAAAATCAGACAATCCTGTAAAAAGTTACGCGTGGTTATACGTAAAAAAACATACACGTTTTGAATTAAGAACCTCTCAGTTTTCTTTCGTCGCTTCAAAAATGGCAGCTACCTACAATGTGGCCGCCGCGAAAAGGGATAATGTAGCCAAGTTGACGGGCGCGCAATATGGGAGAGGCGCGTATAAGTAATGGCTGTTACAGACATTGGTGGCTTTGTTTGAATTAATGTTACGTCACATTCCCGCGACCTTGACGCTTGCGACGTGGAAATACACGTGCGTATTGTTACCGTGGAGAAAAATGGCGAACGGTGATGGAGGACGCTTTGTATTATGTCTATGTTATACAGAGTCAGTGCTGCCCAAAGTCTTGGACTTAAATTTTGCAAGATCAAGGCCAAAACTCTGGTCTCGCAGTGACTTAAAGTAATAATTGCTAGACTCTTGCGCTTAAGACTTGCAAAAAGACTTTGGGCAACACTGGAGACGTTACAAGTGAATCTTAGGATATCTTGTTAGTAAAACTCATAATGTTGGATTATCGCACTTTGGATGGGTGATCGAATTGTAAACTGAGATGTCCTTTTGGACTGTAAAGCTAGTAGTTCCTGTTATTATTCATATGTGACTGTTAATAAGAGCATTCTGAGGCCTTAAAAGTTTTGACCAGTATAATTATAGTGCCCCAAAAACATTTTAAGCCTCCGCGATAAAAAGCTATACCCCACTCTCCAACACTCCAATACTCTCTCAAATCCTTGCTATTAGAGGAACAAAACTTCCCAATAAGCATACATTAAGTTGGGTAGCTATTGAGTTCTATCTAGCCATGAGAATATATCACAGTAGGCAGGCCTTTAGACTACCCAAAACTAAAACAAACATATTTCACTACGAATCCAAATATTCCCCAGCATCTGGCCCCAAGACATTTGCCGCTCTCATTTACAAAATCCGATATGCTGCCAGCCAATTTCGTATATAACTTCACAAGATGGCACCAATTAATCGGTATTAGATTAAATCTCCAATCTGTTCCTATGCTACAGTATTTCCAGGCTGAATGAGATACAAAATTGGATTTGTACTGCAATATCTATTCGAACGTTGTTCTATTATGAAGCTGTAACCTAATAAGAACACGTCTCTCGCGTGCCCCTGAAGGTTTTTGCTTGTAATATTTCAGGTTACTCGATTCGGGGTAAGATAATGGGACCTGAATTGCATACTCCAATCTCATTATTGGATCTTTCACTTATTAGGAACAGTGTAGTAACTGCCATCTTTGTAATAAATACAAAAAAAAAATCAAAGAAATCGTAGTACGAAAATTATTATGTTAAATATTTTGCAAAATAATCTGAAATAACTCAAAGTTTTAAATACCGTCCGCTAGAGGCGTTTTTCAATTCTCCATACAAAATGTCTAAATGCGGTGACTATAATGTATACAGTTAGCTCGCACTTGACGTGCTAACGAACCTTTTCATTTCGTTTCTGTATACTCAATCTGGGCCCCAAGTCTGCTAACACAATCGATTCATAATCGAACAGCAACCGCCGAGTAAATGTCACTTTTGACAGATATTGTATGGGATATCTCTCAAAAGTGACAATTACTATGCGGTTACTGTTCGATTATGAATGGATTGTGATAGCAGACTTGGGCCCTTGATGTTGCCCACAAGTAACACCTGAAAATAATCGACTCTTATCCTAATAATGGGACCACGAAGTACCTTGTCAAGCGAAAATTTTGTATGCTGTTAGCTTTTTTTTATTTAGCAAGGGTCCTAACGATCGCAATAAAAAATGAATTAGCGACCCCACGGCGTCGAAATTTTGGGGTTTAAGCATAATACTTATACTACATGAGTGTTATTTTCGGTGTTCAATAAAAAAGTTACCATTAGTTGGGTGAAATATTATTAGGCTTGAATGCTTAAGATTTTTATTTTTTATTATTACTAACTGCTGCCCGCGACTTCATCCGCGTATATAAATTGATATAACTATTTCATTTATGGACTGATTGAAATAAAACAAACACTTGATTTTAAGTGAAGCTTACCACACTACATCGGCACTGCACCCAAATCGGCTAAACCGTTTCTGAGATTAGCTCGCACAAACGCACAGACAAACAACACGAATTTAAACAGTCATTGTTTTGGGTTCTATTGCGTTGATAAAGGCCGCAAATAATAGTTTTCCTCATATAACTATTATCTACAGACAGCGATGTAAAGATGTTCCAGGTACCATAGATTAGACACTGACATTAATGAAACATCCTCAAGATTTTTGGTCTCTGAAATGTCTATATACGCAGCTACCGAACAGACAACGCATTAAATGTCTTCCAATCAACAACGCCATCCATTTCTTCCCAATGAAGTCGTCTTCACATTACTTTCATTTTCACCCATCATCGGAGTGTATCCAATCGACAGCATACGTCACGCCACCGTGACACGCGCGATATAAATATGTGTACCGAGTGATATTTATTAGGGTCATATTACATACATACGCGTGACTCCGCGCGCGGCCAGGGACGGATTGTGACGCGTCATAAATAACTGATAGCGCTGTACGTCAAGTGCGAGATTATTTGTATCCTAACTGTATAGTTTACGTATTTAGACACATTGTATGGAGAATTTAAAGTTTTAAACATTGTCCGCTAGAGGAGTTGTTCAAATCTCTATAGTGAAAAGTGTATATTTTCGTAAACTATACAGTAGACTATGAAGTGTATGAAGCTTACGAATAATCTCGGACATTATGTGCCGAATAAATTGTATTAACAAATTGACAAGCTGGAACAGATATTTCAATGTGTAATATTCGCATAAATATAAGAAATCAATAAGCTGGAAAAAGTCAAGTATACTCCTTAGCTTTGGTCCGCTGTGGTGGTCAGGCAAAAAAATAATGTCCAACACAATTTTACAAACGTGAACGTTTACAAACATAGCAATTTTACAAACGTAGAAGCAAAAAATCTCAAAAGTTTTCCAACACAACTATGTCACAATATTATTTTAAAACGATATCACAAATAAAATGATAAAAATGCCAGTAGAAAATGCCAGTACCTAAGCTTAAAAGGTTCCTAAAGGTTAACTGATAGTATAATTGCCTTGAATTATTATATGTATATACATTTATTTTAAATATCTACCTTCTAAAGACCTACTTTTACTTCCATATACATTTGGGATACCTATATCACATTTGGAATTTCATTTTTCCGATAAGCTCCGGCCCTGTCGCGCCCTATTTGTATTCAACGCCCGTGCACCATAGGGCTGCCCCAAATACACGGGACGTTTATATCCTTACCTTAACTTGCGACCTCTATCTTCATAACCCTCAGTCAAATATTAGTACTCACATAACTGGGGTGTAGAGCCATTGTCAAAATTGAAAATTTTGCCTTCCATTGGTGTTTTTCTTTTATTAATATGAGAAGGGATCGAACCATGGAAATGTATTCGACCGGATTGTAATTTCTTTCCTGGAACATCATTTTGGATATAGGTACACATGAAATAAAGTAAGATATTTACATCTATACATATAAATAAAATTGGAGTGTCTGTTTGTAATATTAAAATAACCGCTTTTTACTAAGTGCATTTGGATGTATACACGGTACCTATACCAAAACAACATTTTTTTGCAATTTTTGTCTGTCTGTCTGTCGGTCTGTCTGTTTGTTCCGGGTAATCTCTGAAATGGCTGGACCGATTTTGACGGGACTTTCACTGGCAGATAGCTGACGTAACAAGGAGTAACTTAGGCTACTTTTATTTTAGAAAAAAACATAGGATCTCACGAATAAAAAATAAAACCAATGTTGCAGCGTTGCGCCTGATTAAGTTTGATAGCAACAACCTGAAATGCATCCCGCGGGCTCAGAACGCGCGAGCAGGCTGTTGCCAACGGTTGTGTCTTTATTAAATACCACGCGAACGAAGTCGTGGGTAACAGCTAGTTTATATTATAATAAAATTGTGAACTGTGTATTCGCAACTTTAATTAATAATTAATTATGGAAACGTCAAACTGGAGAGGTCTTTGCCCTGCAGTGGGATTATAAAATATAAGTCCATAAAGTGTTGTTTTCTAACAGTAAACATTTTTTTTATTTCGTTCATTTACATACGTTTCTACACTGCACACGCTTGTAAATATAGAATAGGTCGCACCCACCACATACTCGTTCTAAGCACTTTCCGTACGGTCCCGGCAATATAATCCCTCTGGTCAAAATAATACTATGATTTAATACCCAGTTATTAATCATCCGTGAAACAGAACTATTCACCCGCAGAGGATTGCCGTTGGTTTCCGAATTTGAAATTTGAAATTAGAACCGTATTAACAATATGGCGGACGCGTACGTTTGAATTTAGAGGCTCCCAATTGGTTTGCGGGGAATATTGATCGGATTATGATGCGACTAGACTGAACCTTTAGTGCGTCTAAAAGGGATCGACAAATAATTTCCTAATAGCTGTGTAAAGAATTTGACAATTATGTGTTCAATCTCATCTACGTACCTATAGGGGAACATAGCCAAGTCAGTAATACTTACTCGACAACATAGAATTTAACTCAATTGTACAACACTCATACAACAAATACTCTAAATGTGACAACAATTAACTTTTGATACAACAACGGTCCTGAAAATAGCGATAATAACGCCAAAGTTCGGAGTGAGGGGCACACGTCGTGATGAGCAAGTTTTTAATCGCCCCCCCTCTACGGTAGGGGGCGTCCATGTGAAAACATTGAGATTGTGTCAGACTGAAAAGTATTATCCCTTGTTTCATTCTTTTGTTTTCGTTGATGTTTTAAACACTTGAAATAAAACTAATTTTAAGGATTTTTATCGCGTTTATATTATGTTTTTAAATCACACCGTTGCAAGACTTCAAGACACTGTGAGCACTCTCTGCGTAGATCGGACCGCAAGCAACAACTAATTATGAGCGTACCCCAGTTCATACTAGGACTGGTGGTGATGGTTGCTGTAAAGCAGCCAAAATGTCGTGAACGTAAAAAACATAATATAAACGCGATAAAATTCTTAAAATTCTGTGATGTGAGTGGGATGGATTACGTTACCTTACCGAATCGGTACGGTAAAAAGGTTTGTCTCTGAGGTACTGGAGTGTTCTAGTATAGTTAGGTATACTATAAACATAGTAGACTAGAACAGCGACTTTCATCAAAACTGCAGCGACCCCGTACAGTAACTTTTCTCATTCCAACGCCACAAGATGAGATAACTTGAACTC
Organism: Pheosia gnoma; assembly: GCA_905404115.1. Lineage (NCBI taxonomy): Eukaryota > Metazoa > Arthropoda > Insecta > Lepidoptera > Notodontidae > Pheosia > Pheosia gnoma. The sequence goes on from FR989902.1 coordinate 1,522,946, forward strand.
AACCGGCGGTTTGAGTATCATTCCAGTATCACACTCACAGTGGAAAGTGGAGCTATTGATATTTAGATTATAGTATTACAAGGTTTAACAAAAATAGTGTAAAATATTTTAAGGGGTTAACAAATAGGCGATAAAGGTCACGTTTATGTATAAAATAGATATTTATACAGTGTTTGATTTTTTTTGGACTTAGTATGTAGTGCTGTTTTTAAAATTTCAATGAATATTATTATTTATATAAGGAATATGACCCTTATAGCCTGCTGATGGTTACGATAAAATATTTCTTTATAAAAATATCTTAGACATTTTTGAGCAGACATTACAAAGGACAAAGCCCCCGGATCCCAAGACTCCAGCATCGAGTTGTAGTTTTTTTATAGATTCGACCTGTCTCGCAAGACTGCGCGAGTTTTTGTATTAAGACATGACGATCATAGAGTAATAATACCTACCTACTGTTGCAGGTGTATTACAGGTAAGCTCTACCTGTAGCTCCCAAAATAGCCGCTCTATCATACACTATAACTATAACAATACAGACTCCTGTTTAAATACAAAAACGGTTTAATAATCCATTATTAAAATCACTTGTTAAAGGACGAACTTTTCTCATTTTGCTCCAAGGCGCTGCTCCTAGCTGCGGTCCGTTTGCAAAACTTGTGCAATCGAAATGTGGTGTTACACCTATGGGGGAGCATTGTACTATGTTTATGTGTTTAGCTAGCTGTGCCCGCGACTTCGTCCGCGTCCAGTTAATGTAACAAATGTTAAAGCTTACAAATACGTATCAAATGTAAATATAGAAAATTGGGAGTTTGATTTTCACCTCCATTTACTCTCTTTAAGCTATATCCCGAAGTGGAAACACCGAGCAAGCAATAACTTTTAGGATTTAGATGCCCAAGTCCGCTAACAGTATGATATCACAACGGAATTGTAATGATATCGAAAGTCATGAGTGACAAATGTTGTAATTTTTGAGCGCGCAATGTATCGTAAACAAAGCTATCATAACACAACGCTCAGCGCGATACTCGATTCGTGCGAGTGACGAACTTGCTCGACCGTTTCGAATATTAAGTTACATTGCAGTCATCATTTTATCCATACTAATGCTAAAATAAATTTGAAAATAAATACGTATAATTGATTAAGTGATCGACGGAAAAGTCCAACTCGGGGTGTCCAGAATAATGAGCTGAATCCGTGTTATCAGTTTTCGTTATGAAGCCACTTACCCCCCCCCCCCCTCCTGTATAGCCGACACTTCAATATACCCCCTCCCTATCAAAATAATTAATATCCTCACAATGAAACGGACTAATTGAATCGTTGACTGTCACAGTGTCTACTGTGTTTAGTACATTAATATTCCAGCCATCGGCTCCCCAGTCGGGACTGTGACTCGGGAACGAATGTCAGCAATTAGACATCCTTCGGAACGCTAGCAACGAAATATAACTAAATGGATTTTTCTAGACAGACTCTTCGGAGTTTGTGCTGACTGTATTAAAATATATATATAAAGAAATTCAGGTAGCGGGAGCAAATAAAGACAAGTGAATAACGGTAAATTACTTCGCTGATGTACGATGTGACGTCTCGCGCTAACAGTGACGTTTCGACGTTTTGAAATAGGTAGAAGTAAAATCGCCGCGTTCTTCTAGTATCAAATGTAACAAAAAAAACCAGTTGAATTTAGAACCTCCTCCTTTTTGCAGTCAGTTAAAAATGGAAGAGAATGACTCAACTTACAAATGTTCGGAGATTAGATACTAGCATTTATTACAATCGACAAAGAGTTTTTTTTAGTGTGTGAACTCCTTTTCTGACCACGTGAAGCTTTAGTCGTACATTTCATTTTGACGCTTCACGCTTCCCATAACGAAACGAAAAGCACGCAACGCATAAAGCTTCCAAAACGAACTCTGTGTGTTTTATGCGTTGTATTCTTCGTAACGGCAGAGTTAAGTCTTATAACTAAACTAAGAATATGATGTCTTATCATGATCGAAACGGCGTTGTTTCGCTGACGGTACACTTACAGTAATTACTCGTCTAGTCTGCGCCTAACGAGTACCATTACTGACGTCTGCTATGTACCTATAATGTGTTTATTCTACGTGCTATAAAGGTTGTACTAATTGATGGTTAAGGTGAAGTCGAAACGATATTGGTCGGTACGACATGTGATGGTTTCCCACGCGTGTCAACGCAAATTAGTAAAATGACGCGTCAGTCAGGTAAAGTCGATCAAGAAACTTCTTTATTACGTTAAGGTTGAATATAATTTGCACATCATACAATCGCAGGGCCTATTATTTTCATTTGTTATTTATTTGAAATTAGAACGTATCAAATATGAATCTTAGTAGTATTTTCATTGACTAGGAGTTTTTGTCAAAACTGATAAACTATTTTAATGGTCGAAATTACCTGCTTTCAAAATAAAACAGTAGGTGCTGTTTTAATTAGTCAGGCAACTAAGGCACATACAAATAGATGGAGGTACCTTAAAACTTACATACATTTTTACTAATATTATAAAGAAGATTGTGAGTTTGGATGCAGTGCGTATAATCTCTGGATTTGCTATCCGCTCAAAAAGAGATTTCACTGATTGAAAGCTACGTTATCTTTGAGTGCTGTATTGATTTCTTATATTTACGCGAATAATACACATTGAAATAAAATTTTGCGGTGTTTATAGCGTTTATTTTATGTTTTTTACGTTCCCGACGTTTCGGTTCCTTTACAGCAACCATGGTCACGGGAGGACTGAAGTATTTGACGTCCTAGTGTCATAGTTTAAACTGGGGTACCCTAAATATAAAACCGCGAACAATGACTAAATATGAGGGTACCCCAGTTCAAACTATAACACTAGGACGTCAAACACCTAAGTCCTCCCGTGATCATGGTTGCTATAAAACAGCCAAAACGTCGGGAACGTAAAAAACCTAAAATAAACGCGATAAAATCTGCTATAGGTTGTTTAATTGCTAGCTAGTAGTTAATAAATAAACACTGAATATAGAATAAACATTACAACAAAGACTTTGAGCCATTTTCCATGAAAATGTATCCATCCATTCTTACTCCCTCTGCGCAAGATATTACCAGAAGTAAATCAAGTTAAGTGCAATAAAAAAATAAAAAAGTACACATCATTTATGTGAACTACTTAAAAGGGTGGGACCAATCTCGGAACACGGAGGTAGAACGTTACAAATCCGATTACTTGGAGGAGCTTTTGCAGGAGATTAGAAAAAGTTAGTAGGCACAACGAAAGCTATGGATTTTTTTTTATATATAATTTGGGTCCATCGTAATGCTTTCATATCGGCTTCAAAGGGAGTTATTATTAGCGTTATATATTATTCAGGGTCTAGATTAAATATTTGTGAAGCTCGAAAAAAGGAGACGAACATTCTAAAGCACTTGTTTTGGATTCAGAGACGTCAATATGGCCTATAGGTTTTTATATCATTAAATATCGCCAGACGAACACACCAATTATACGGTCCCACACTAAGCAACGCTTTTGTTACGGGTACCGTACAATGGACGGAATGGCGAACTCAATAGAAAAATTAGAATGAAAAATTTTAGTCAATCTACGGTTAATTCATAGTAAATGTACAATGAAAACGGCTATCTACTATTATTTTACAGAATATGTATGGGCATCTGTCAATTGCGTCTTAACACCTATATAAATATAATATTTTTTTTTTCACAGGCTAGTAGGTGCCTTATTTAATTTAATTCCATTACCATTATTTTTTTTTTCTTTCTTTACTAAATTTTGTCAAACTATTTTATTTGATTTTATTATTATAAGAACTGGCAACTGTTATGATATCTAGGTTAATCGCTATAATTAAATAAAAAAACTTCCTGCGAGACAGGCCTGACCTAGTGCAGGAAGTTTTTGTCAATAACTGACAGGTATTTAAAAATTATTATTATTAAATTGTAACCGCAATGTATGTATACATAGATACCTGTAAATCTGTTTTTGATTAATAAACATTTTTATTATTAAAAAAAAAGTATATTATATTTATATAGGTGTTAAGACGCAGTTGACAGATGCCCATACATATTCTGTAAAATAATAGTAGATAGCCGTTTTCATTGGACATTTACTATGAATTAACCGTAGATTGACTAACATTTTTCATTCAAATTTTTTTGATAATCGTTACGGGCAGGTAGAAGATTTAAAAAAAACTGACAAATGGTTACCTTTGCGGTATCGGCAGTACCACCAGTTGGGTCTCGGAGGGCATAGGTATGGTAAGCCGTAATCGACCAAAGTAGTGTATACTCTCGCCGATCCTAATCCAAAGAAAAAAAATAAGAAGAGGACCAGGAAGAAGATATATACGGCAGTTACCTGAACATTAAAAATATAGTGGTTCAATCACTAAATCGAGGAATAAAGGCTCTAAATCCGATTAGTCGTTGGACGGTTTGCGGCGGATTGGATGAGGTAAAGTCGGGGTAGTAGTGTAAGCGGCGATTCAGTTCTTATAAAATATATAGCGATATAAAATACAGTAGCCCGTGTAGTTTCTTGCTGTATCTTTTCAGTTGAAGTAGCGTGCCGATCTGACTGTAGAGTTATACAAAAAATATGACAAACTGTTTGTCCGTGGGCCTACATGACATTAATAATTGTCGTGATTCTCTTACTAACACTAGCTTGAGCTTAGTCAGAGTGGCCAACAAGAATAATAAACCTAATTATTGCATTTGGAAACTTGTGAATATTAATTAAAGGATTTATTTAAGCAAATATAAGTTATGTACAAAGATATCTACATAATATACTTATTAATAGGACATTGTATAATAAAATAAAAATAAAATTATATACTATATTATATCTTAATATGATTATATATTTTATTACATTTGGAAACGAGACAAATTATAAATTATTAAGAACCCTAGCTTAAGTTTACCATACGTTTCTAGTAAATTTTATACTAATCTGATAAGCCGTTTTTGCTTGATTGTCTAACACACTATAACAATCGCTTCATTGTAACATTATGAGTTATCAGTAACAGCACTGTCTAACAGTCGGTAGGATAGTTAAGATCAATATAGAAGGATAAAACTCAGCTCTAGCACAACAGTGTTGCTACGGCTCTATTAAAATCAATAGTTAAATAATTGATTTCTTATATTTACATGAAATAAAATTAATATTACGGATTCTTTCGCGTTTGTTATACTTTTTTTACGTTCCCGCGATAAAATCCGTAAGATTCGTCTTATTTCAATGTGTAGTATTCACGTACATATAAGAAATCAATATGCGTTTATACTATGTTTTAAACGCAATTATTGTGCTCATGTAAATTCGCTGTTAATGCTTTCATTTTCAGCAGTTGACTGCAGCAGGTGGCTATTACTCTACTTTATTACTACGTGTTGGACCCATGCCCCCGCGCAAGCCTTCCAAAGATCCGGGCATAGCCCATGTGGTGAGAGACATAATAATACTCCCAGACGAACACACCAACTAACTATACGGTCCCACACTAAGCAACGCTTGTATTATAGGTACCGTATAATGGACTGGACCCGGGACCCGCAGCACAGAAAGCAGGCTCACTACCCACTGAGCTCATCAGGTCGTCACTATATATGAGTTAACTACATCGTATTCTTTTTACGTAAGTATTACGTAAAATCTACTATCAAAAAACCATATCGCATCGTTGGTGAACGTTTTGCCAATAAAACGCAATGAAATCGACACGTGCGACTTTGCGGCAGAGCTCGAAACGATTGCAGACGATTTTTTACCGTTTTATCGTTCACCATACACCCGCGATGAACGAACGAATGGAATGCGAGTTAGATAACATTCCACTTTTGATTGATTACCATTGACGTGACGCAAAGGTGTTATATATGTTTCGACTTTTGTTGTTGAAACATATATAACACCAAACATATACGAGTATAACACAAAGGTGTTATATATGTTTCAACTCTTGTTGTTGAAACATATATAACACCTGTTTGTTTGTCTACTTATCTATTTGTGGCATAGTAGATCCTGAATGGATATTCTTCCTGGTTCCATTGAAGATGATTCTTGGTCATGTTCCATGAAAATCGAATCAGCAATTCTTAGATTAGCTTGTATAGCAGCATATCTAATTGTAACCTACAGTAGAGCTACAAACTCATATTCTCTTTGTGCCCGAGCGTCAAAACTCTTACAAAACTTTTTTAAAGGGATGCGTAATTCTTAAATATATACATTCAAAATAAACTGACAAAGTAAATGAAGTTTATACTAAAAGGTTATACAGGACTGATATTACTTCCTTTATGTTTCGGGGCCGACTGCTTTAAAATGCCGTCATAAAAATCTACCCTTTCGTCTAACAATAGATAGTCATAAACATTCTGGGAAGATGGTTGGATTAAGTACCTAGATACAGACTAAATTATAACATAGAATGGATCTCATTGTTATGTTTAGATCCATTTTCACGAGGTTATATCATTTATTTAGATAGCAGTGATAGCCAAGTTGGTAGAACGCTTGCCTCGGTAACGAGGATTGCAGGTTGAAACCCCGGCTCGCACCTCTGCGATTTTTATGTGCGAATCTCATTATCAACCATGATTATCACTTGCTAAGCGGTGAAGGAAAATATCGTGAGGAAACCTGCATGTCTGAGAGAACCCCTTGAAAGATGTGTGAAGTCCGCCAACCCGCACTGGGCCTGTGTGGTGGACTATGGCCTAATCCCACCTCGCATTGAGGGGAGGCCCGTGCCCAGCAGTGGGACAATAAAAAAGGGCTGGAATTATTATTATTTATTATAATATCATTTATTTTTAGTTAACAGATGGATTTTGTCCATCTCTGATTAGATCCAGTGCAGTGTCTACAAATAACATGTCCTCTAGACCGTAAAAACATAAAATAAACGCGATAAAATTCGAAAAAAAATAGTTTTATTTCACAATTTTTTATGATTAATAGTTATAATATTAATTAAATATTGTAGTTGGTATCTAGCGTTAACTAGCGGCAATTTGTATTTTTTGCTTACTTGGAACGCATCAATTGTATGGTAATATTTAACTACCGTCAAATCTCTATAGATTCTGTCAGATTCTCCGTAGATTTGAGTGCTGTTCAATCTAACCGGCACTTAGTTTGTGACTCAAGGTGATACTAGAACCGTGTACCGCGATCGAGGTCATCATCAGTTGCAGCAAAATTAAAATAACCGCATGCCCCACTATCGGTAAACTGTGACACAAAAGTACCGCGGTAAAGAATGGGTTATAAAAAGCGATGGCCGCGGAATTAAATTTACGGTTCAGCGGTGGCACAGAGGCAGGCAAATATTTACAACTGAAAACACTACGCTGCCTGGTTCACGACAAAAGTTTAACTTTTTTTCAGTATTTAAATTGTTTTTACAGGTCAATGTTTTTGACGTCAGGTACTTTAATTAAAAGTATTCAAGTATACCTCAAAGTTTAGTACCAACGTCCATATTGATTACAATCGGACGACCCCCTTGGCATAGTTGGTAGTAATCCTGCTTCCAGGCACAGGTTCCTGAGTTTGAGTCCTTGTAGCGGCTAGCTTTATCCCCGAGTCGTGGATGTTTAATATATATATAAGTAATTATATACTGGTACCGCCACCGGTCTATTGTACGGTACCCATAATACAAACGTTGCTTAGTGTGGGACCGTACAGTTGGTGTGTTCGTCTGGCGATATTTATTTTATTGAGTACTACCTTATGTCCGCGGCTCCGCCCACAGTACCTCTATGAAACATAGCCCCACAATCACATACTCAGCGATAACGCAGCTTTCTACTAAAGAAAAATTATATAGAATCAGATCAGTAAATCCTGATTTTACTCCCTATATCCAAACTCGCATTCTATACCTTTTCATAATATTATTAGTATGTTATTATAGACATAGATTACACTAGCTGCGCCCCGCGGTGTTATCTGCGATTAAAGAGTATGTCCTTTTCCTCTATGTCCTTTTACAAATGCATGGTGCCTGTATGCTATCCCATAGAAACCGTGCATTTTTCCGGGATAAAAATTTGCCTATGCCATTTTCTGACCCCTAATCTACCACTACCTATGCAAAAAATAATGTCGATCCTTTGCTCTATGAAAAATTAAAACAAATCTATCCCACGGGATAGCTTATGTGCTATTCCAGACTATAAGCTATCTCTGTGCCAATTATCATCCAGATCCGTTCAGCCGTTCTGCCGTGATTGAGTAACAAACATCCAAACTTTCACATTTATAATAGGGTAAGTGTACCAATGAATGAACACCCCCCAGTGAATGGACAAAACGCTCTTTTTTCCAAATAATAAGAAATCTGAACATATCTATAATACACATTTTTTTTTGTATTGACAACAATTTATTCAATACTGTGGTGGCACTTGTTTCTTGTATCGATGATTCATTTCAAAATGACGAGCATTTGAAGTTTTCCGTTTCGTTGTAGTCCAGATTTGTATGGGCCGGAATTAAGGACACAGGTAAGTCAAAATATTTTTGATGTTATTTTGTATCAATTTAGATAGTAATTGTGATTAGTACTAAAGTTATTTGACTGAAGAACAGTTAAATTGTTACTTTTAACCCGTTTCTATGCCAATTTTATCGTGGATTTAGTAAATTATTAGGGGTCCCAGTATTGGTACAAGAAAACGGAAAAAATCCAGTGAATGAAAGAGTGTTTATTTACTGGAACAAGACAGATTTCATGTTTTTGTTAAATAATGTAACTTATTATTACGTTAATAAGGTTTTTCCACCAATATATTGTTTTAAAATAGATTTCCGATCTTTTGGCCAATATTGGAACAGGCGTGTTCATTTATTGGTTTTAAAAACCTAGTTAATGAACTAGGCATTTAAGTTATGTTCCATCATTGGTTTACTTTATGAATGTGGAACCAGTGAATGATCAAGACGTTTTTGTACTAGACTTAACGTAATAATTTTATATATTTACACGTATACATCTAATACGTATACGTATAAAACTCCAATTTCATTCCTAAGTTTTAAGTCACAGAATACAGTGTAACTTTTTATGTCTACTGACACTAGTCCCACAATTAAGTTTCCTGTAGAACAGGATCTACAGTGGCCTCCTATGATGACACTGAGACTAGTCTCACAACTAAGTTTCATGTAGGACATGATCTACAGTGGCCTCCTATGATGACACTGAGACTAGTCTCACAACTAAGTTTCATGTAGGACATGATCTACAGTGGCCTCCTATGATGACACTGAGACTAGTCCCACAACTATGTTTCCTGTAGTTCAGGATCTACAGTGGCCTCCTATGATGACACTGAGACTAGTCCCACAACTAAGTTTCCTGTAGGACAGGATCTACAGTGGCTTCCTATGATGACACTGAGACTAGGACAGGATCTACAGTGGCCTCCTATGATGACACTGAGACTAGTCCCACAACTAAGTTTCCTGTAGGACAGGATCTACAGTGGCCTCCTATGATGACACTGAGACTAGTCCCACAACTATGTTTCCTGTAGTTCAGGATCTACAGTGGCCTCCTATGATGACACTGAGACTAGTCCCACAACTAAGTTTCCTGTAGGACAGGATCTACAGTGGCTTCCTATGATGACACTGAGACTAGGACAGGATCTACAGTGGCCTCCTATGATGACACTGAGACTAGTCCCACAACTAAGTTTCCTGTAGGACAGGATCTACAGTGGCCTCCTATGATGACACTGAGACTAGTCCCACAACTAAGTTTCCTGTAGGACAGGATCTACAGTGGCCTCCTATGATGACACTGAGACTAGTCCCACAACTAAGTTTCCTGTAGGACAGGATCTACAGTGGCTTCCTATGATGACACTGAGACTAGGACAGGATCTACAGTGGCCTCCTATGATGACACTGAGACTAGTCCCACAACTAAGTTTCCTGTAGGACAGGATCTACAGTAGCCTCCTATGATGACACTGAGACTAGTCCCACAACTAAGTTTCCTGTAGGGCAGGATCTACAGTGGCCTCCTATGATGACACTGAGACTAGTCCCACAACTAAGTTTCCTATAGTTCAGAAACTACAGTGGCTTCCTATGATGACATTGAGACTAGGACAGGATCTACAGTGGCCTCCTATGATGACACTGAGACTAGTCCCACAACTAAGTTTCTTGTAGGGCAAGATCTACAGTGGCCTTCTATGATGGCACAGACTAGTCGCACAACTAAGTTTCCTGTGGGACAGGATCTACAGTGGCCTCCTATGATGACACTGAGACTAGTCCCACAACTAAGTTTCCTGTAGAGCAAGATCTACAGTGGCCTCCTATAATGACACTGAGACTAGTCCCACAACTATGTTTCCTGTAGGACAGGATCTACAGAGGCCTACTTAAGGGAAAACACATTGTAATTATGCCATTCGAATTGACCGGAAAACAGTATATATAAAAACAAAAGGAGAAGAAAAAAAAGAAGAAGAAGCAGTAGAAAATCTTTTGGGCAAGCGTAAACTTATTATGTTAAAAAATTTAAGAACAAAAAAAATATATCTTCAAAGAAAAACAAAGAAGAGATTAAGAATAAAAGATGAAAGAAAAAGAGGAAACACTTTTTTAATTTTATTCATTGTAAGAATATTACTTTAAGAAAATATTTTTTACCTATTTTCGTTAAAATATGCCTTTTATAGTTGTTTAAATTAAATAATATTTTTGTTCATTTACTGGTTTCATTTCGTTTATTTACTGGAAAATACCGTTCATTCACTGGTGATTTTGGGTATATTTCGCTTTACCGTCAAATATTTATTAAACCTATTTTCATTTATATAATAACTCAATCTATTCTTAATCTTGAATGATTCCTACATACAAAAGCATTTTAATTAATTTTCAAAGTCAAAAATTTCCTTAAGGTTTCATTCACTGGTACACTTACCCTATTATAGTGGGATAAATTAATGTAATAGATATAGATTGAGAAGGGTTACGTTCAACAATATACCTCAGAGTAATATTTTCATCATTAGGACACTAACTTTGATGTACGTTATCAAATTGAATAGCTCTCGCCGACAGCAGTCCGCGGACGCTAATGGTAACGCCAACGTGCGCGGTTGAGTGACAGCGCAACTAATTGGACAGCTCGGTTGTAATAGTATTTCGAAACAGACGATAGTACATTTTAACCAGATTGATATATGAACTAAATTCCACAACCCCTGATGTATATCTTGTCAAGCTTTGAAATAAAACTAATTTTACGGATTTTATAGCGTTTATATTATGTTTTTTACGTTCCCAACGTTTCGGCTGCTTTACAGCAACCACGGTCACGGGAAGGCAGTCCTCCCGTGACCCGATAAAATCCGTAAAATTCGTTTTATTTCAATGTGTGTTATTCGCGTAAATATAATAAATCAATATATTGTCAAGCTGTTTAAACAATCTGCAATGGAATCCAAAATACAGCGTTGAATTCAAGAATGATACAATATATATCGCCAGACGAACACACCAACTATACGGTCCCCCACTATGCAACGCTTGTGCCGTATAATGGACGGGGACGAACCCAGTATATATTACTTATATAGATATTAAACATACGTACAAACATTCGTGCTCATCGCACAAAGTTTGTCCCTACCAGGATTCGAACCCAGGACCCTCGGCACGGAAAGCAGTGTTAGTACCAACTGCTATACTCAGGTAATAGAGGGAGGGAGTCTTCACAACAAATAACATTGCAGCCCTATTTAGTGTTCCATTTATTTTTGATTTTACAGACGGAAACACTGGACATGACAAAAATAAGATAGTAAAAAGCAACCAAAAAGACCTAATACCGTTAAACTTACTACTGCTTTTTTTATATATATGAAATTATAGATCATTATATATTTGGTATAATTAAAATCAGAATATTTTATATTCTGGTAATCCATTACAGTAGCTATAGTTATGTATCGCAAAAATGTCACAAAATGATGAGCTACGACTTAACCACCCGCTTGGAATGCCGTTCCTATGGAGAAGAACGGGCCAGAATCGCCATGGTTGTTCTTTTTAAAAGGATCTACATTCTTGAGCAGTATATTTAAATGGTATATGAGAACAATGTAGGAACGGCTAGGCAAACTTGAGTAGCTGGTTAACAAAGTATTAATTCTAATTAAATAATTATAAGATCTGAAAATAAAGATAAGAAGGAAAATAGACATGTACATAGATTTGCAATATAATAGATGCTAGTGAAGTAATTGTCTTGTCATTCCTTGCCCCTCATGAAAACTGAGACGATTGTAACCCAGTCCACGAACAACTGACTGAAACAAAAAGAAAATAACTTTTTCAACAATATCTTATTACTCTTTCATATGAACAAGATCAAAAGAATATAGCACTAATATATAACTCATTCTGACACCAGAATACAGATCGTAACTGAAGTCGAAGCCACTCCGAGTGAATTATACTGAATTATCCGGTGCTATCGTAAAAAGTGCGTTACCGGTTTTTACGATCGCATTTGTTTGTACATTTGCGGTTGGGGGGTAACTATTTGTTTACCGAGTGACAAAAAATACTTCGTGTAACTATGTATCGAGAATGAGAACTAATTAAACTTTCAACTTAATACATACCTTCTAAAAATAGATCTGATAAAGCAACTATTTGTGAATTCAAGTGTTCAAGTTTGCATCCTCAGTCTTGCAATGATAGATATATATATATATATATATATATAGATAGAGATAGAGATAGGGATAGGGATAGAGATAGAGATAGAGATAGAGATAGAGATAGGGATAGGGATAGAGATAGAGATAGATAACTGTTTATTGTACGATCAAATAAAAAAAAAATACATAAACTTAACTTACACAGAGAGGATTACAATAGGCGGCATTATCACTAATCTCTACAAGACAACCATTATAACAATTAATGAAACAAAGTAAACTCAGAACTTTATTGATATTATGAAAATCTCTAATGTGGACTGCATATTAGTTGCAAAACTATAATATTACTTCACGAAGCAACCGAACACGAATGTAGGCAAACGTACGGAAAGTTTGCCAGTACACCATAATTTTCTATAGGAGTTTATCTATAAACCTTTGTGTAGGTGCTCGGTCTCATTTGCCGACGCTTTGGTTTTTAGCAACAAAGCTCACAACTATATGTGGAAACAAAAAAGTGTGTAGCTATATAAATAAACTCGTAACGTGAAAACCGATAGTAGTGGACCACGGACCACTGTCGGTTGTCTGATAATAAACATATCCAATGTTATATTGAAAATTGTATGGAATAAATTCTACAAGAGTTGTAAAAAAGTATGTTCGCAATGATGAAACATGTATCTCAGTGCAATAACATACCTTATTATATATTTACACAGAAAGTGTTTTTGATTACTCGAAAAAAAAATTATCATTACAATGTTGTTCCAGCCTTAGAATCAAATGTTTGAGAAAATGGATTATCTTTATTTATTTATTCTTTGTGAATTTTTCCCATGTTAGTTGGTAGGGACTCTGCCTTCTGCGCTGTCGGTCTCAGATTTGAATCCTAGTATGGACAAACTTTGTGTAATGAACACGAATGTTTGTACCCGGGTCATGGATGCTTAATAACTATATAAGTACTATACACTAAGTTTGTCCCCAGTCCATGGTACGGTACCCATAATACAAGCATTACTTGGTACGGGACCGTATAGTTGGTGTGTTTTTCTGGCGATATAATTATCTATTATAATGGTTTTTAGCATAGTTACTCGGGGCGGACACAAATTTAAAAAAATCTAAGATATTAAAATATTGGCCCACTCGTTCATCAGTTATAAATGGTATAACTAACGACTTTGTTATATATATATAAATTTGTAAAGGGGTCCATGTACTAAGGACTTAGATATTCTCCGGCTGGATCAAAATGTCCAATGAAATCTTAAATTGCCACAGGTGTGCGCCAGGGTAGAATCCTACGTCTCCTTGTTACCAAAGCGAGGGTGCAGCCAACTCGGCTATCATCCCTTAAATCTGTTTTACACCTACCTAATTAGATTTTCCACGGGAACAATAAAACTAAGAAATATTCGCGGAGCACAGCAGGGCGTTTCATTAACCGTACAGTTAAAACTCGTAAATCTTTTTATGCAATTATCCCTGTGTCGTAATTTGATAAATCTTAACATCTTTGATGTTTCCGCCGTATTGTTCGCGATAGTTAAACAAAATCCGGTGGAGGATGTTTATTAAAAATTTAATTAAAAACGTAATAAGCGCGGCGTTGGCACGTAATCTTAGGATTTACTTCGTTGAGGATTTTATACCGTCTTCTGATAAAATGAAAAATTCTAGAACATACAGCGCAGCGGTGTATATGTTGTACTTAGCTATCTTTTTAATATCACTCAACATCCCTTGCAGAATTTAAAATAATATCGCCACAAGAACTCAATAATTGTACGGTCCCACACAAAGCATCGCTTGTATTATAAGTACCTTCCAATGGACTGGTGGTGATCCCAGTATATATAAATTCTATTCACTGTATTATCGGTTCAGTACCTCAAGCACAATCCTTTTTACGTACCGTTTCGGTAACGTAACGTCTTCCATTCCTCTCACACCACAGATTTCCTAAATAAGTATGACAGTGACAGTATGTTTTCTCGATGACGTTTCGAATCAGAATATTTTTTTATTAATGTAAGGAAACCATTACAGTACTTATAATTCATGAATAAATGTCACAAAATGCTAGTTACGATACGGATTTACCATAAGTATAAGAATAAAAGAAAATCTTCAAACACAAGAATATTGTGACAGCATCTTTTCTCGATGGCGTTACGATTACATTACAAGTTCCTGCATACCCTACTGTTCAAAAAGTTTAGCGTAGAGTTTTCATAGAAATCATTGATTTAATTTAGTGGTTTTATGTTTAAATGTTGTTACAGCTGATCATAAAGGGTACACACATAGACGAGACAGAGTTAGTGATAGTAAACGCCTTTCATTCCAACTTAATGGCACGTAACTTACTAGTATGTTTCATAAAACTGGGTGTGTTGTCACAAGGACAAGCCGTGTCATGCTTATAAAATTGATCCATCTAATAGTAATTTCTTCGTGTAGTTAAGTTCATCATAATATGAGTTACGACCCGTCAATATACGGACACTAGTTAATCTTTAGCGGAGCACATTGAAACTGCATCAAGTTTTTGAAAATACAGAGGAAAACAATAGAACATCAAACAAGCCATTAAAACAGACAGACAATTTGACTATGGGAAGGTTTTTTTTTGTGATTTTTATAGCTGGTATCTTTTCAAAATTGATCCTGCTAGATACAGGCCTCTACTTACGGCATGATTTGACTCGGGCCGATCGGTAAGGTCTTCCAATTTGCATGTCAGTACGCAATTTAGATAGTCATTGACATGTCAACTGGTAGGCCATTTGGACTAACGAAAATCTAACCAATTGAGAAACATAATTAGCGAGGAGTTCTTCGCGTAAAACCACAGGCGTCATAGGTAAAACCGCAGCGACCAACTAGTATTTAATAAAGCAAGCTATTGAGCTGTAAAAGATTTTACGGCGGCGACTCCGCAAAGCCAATTAGAAGCTAAAATTTATGCTGGCCGGCGGACCATAAATTGTTACATTTTAATTTAAGTCCGAGCCCTACTTGCGAACTGAGACTTGCAACTTTGTTGGAACTTTCTTAAGTCGCGGTGGTGTAAATTTATCGCTCGTGTTGATGTGGGTTCGGTGATCGAATTTGTTGGCTGACGAAAAGCAACAGGCTTTTGAAATTTTTTTAGATTCAGTAAGTGAGGTCCTAATCGGACCTTTTTTTTTACATGTGGAAATGCGTTACGCATCGTCCCTCACGCCCCGGGGGGGGACGAGAGGGGTATGTGGGACTCCCCGGCGGCGGCCGGTATACCCACTAAAACCACATGGTGAATCCTCACGGTCGCTTATGCCGGGGCCACGGGAACGCTTGCGCATACTTCCGCGAGTCCTAATCGGACCTGGTAATTCATATATAAGTTATATAAGTACCTTCCTCGGACCTTTACACACACATGACTAGTGTACAGGTGCAAGTAGGTATGTACGTTAATTGGGTAGCATACAATTATGAAACGTTTACGGTAAACGTACCTAAACTTAAACGTTAGTTTAGTATATATTTGCAACAATACGGCATACTTCGGGATTTGAGAAGATCAAAATACGAGATAATATATTTTTTCTTCTCACTGGCTCGGAAAGGCTGTTTTTATTGTCCGAAATGTGCTTGCAAAAGTTCATTATATCCCCATGTGTGGAAAAGGTTTTTGAATTTCGAACGTGACGAACTAATGCATAAGAACTTATTAGTTAATATGCAGTAGCGGTGTAGCGGATGTACCTAACTTTTTTATTCCATAAAAAAATTAAGTTCATAAAGTGGTTCGGCGGGAAATTGAAGAGTGAATTTGTCAATTCTAATTAATTTTCCAAAAATGTGTATCATTGATAAATAATGTGTAATATTAGTGAGATATCAACTAGATAGATAATATAGTTTGCAGGGTACGCGTAATGCAATGAATAATGAAACGCTGATTATAATAATATTTTAACTGTTTTACATTTTGCTCGCTGTGGTGAGATGAAAAGTTGTTTTTTTTTTGTACGGCTGCAAAATAATTTGAGTGAGTATTCAATACAAGCACACGCACCAAATAACAACTTTGCAACCATGCATACAAAATAACTATTATCACCCTATATTTTAGACCTTGAGCTCAAATAAAATGACACTTTTATGAGATACTTAACAAATAATCTTCAAAAAGAAAATGAGTTACGAGTCATAATTGTGTTCCAACTTCATTCATTCGTCTATTAACGATCTTATATTTGCTTGATTTTACGTAGATTTATTTCGCTCATCTAAAACCTTTTTACACCGATTGAAGAGAGAGGATTTGAATATGAAATCCGCATCAAATATGCACGGAGCGAGAGGAAACATTTTCCGACACGAACCAACTTCGCGAGCCGTCGATGACTTTCGACTTTTTATTTATATGTATTGAATATGAATTTTTTACGAGTTGTGAGTGTTGATCATTAGCATTAAGGCAAGAGGCAATTTCAAAGAAAATATTTAAATGTTTGCCGCCTGTCAACAGCAATGAATGCAACTCAAATCAATTTATGTTATCTATATTATATATTTAAAATAAAGTCGTGTTAGTCACACCATTTAATAACTTAAGAACAGCAGGGTTATTTTAAACCATTCGAAATCGATATCGGCAACGGAATCGAAAACTTCCGAGCTGGATTACCGCAATCGTTAATAAAATTTCCGAATTTGATTATCTTCGATGTATCTTGATGACAATACCAAATCGTTTTTTCAAAAAGTTTCAGTCGGGAAGCTCGTCGAGAGCGACATCAACATCGGAAAGTTTCAAATCCGTTTCCGAGGTGGGGCGAGGTGGGGCGAGGTGGGGCAATTTTGTAGGATCTACAAAAATAATAATAAAGATAATACACAACAATAACCTCCCAATGACGACATTAATAAGCAATCAAGAAAACAATTTACAGACAGCAATAGTCATCTCTGATCCCTAAGAAACAAACACGGAGTGGATTAATGGAAAAACGGGGGTGGTTCTGTAGGTATTAATACTATCTCCTGGCGCTCGTATAAATTGATCCGAGCCGTCAGGGCAGAATGCCGAACAATAACTGGATGGAGTGTTTAAATATACTGCTTTGTTGGGGCAATTAACGTTGGGCTTGTGTAGATAAGATTAACAGTAACCCCCCCCCCCCCCCCATTTATAGACGTTTTATAATTTTATCAGACGTCATATAGTACTGCGCTAAGCAAAACTCTTGCGCGCGGTACTAAATGACGTTTGATAAAGTTATACAACGTCTATAAATTTGGGGGCAATGGTTACAAGAATGCACAATTATACGGAAAGAGTACTTGCTTTAGAGGATTTGTAAGTAGCGCATGTATCGTTTTAGTTAGCATTATAATGTCCCCTCCACAACTTATCCTTTACGAGTATACTTTATCCTATTTGGAAATACGAGCTTTTTTTTAATTTATCATGGTCTTATATGTTAAAAAATCATTTGACTGGTGACCGTTAAATTGAAATAAAATTAGGAGGGTACCCCAGTTCAAACTTTGACACTAGGAGGTCAAAGACCTCAGTCCTCCCGTGAACATGGTTGCTGTAAAGCAGCCGAAACGTCGGGAACGTAAAAACATAAAATAAACGCGATAAAATCCGTAAGATTAGTTTTATTTCATTTATTTTGTGTAGTATTCGCGTAAATATAAAAAATCAATATGGTGACCATTAATTTAATGACTTAAAAAGAGATATTGATCCTATAAGTTTCGCTCTTATCCCCTCAAATCTTTCGTGGAGACGTATCCGAGGGTATGTACTTAATTTGTTGACCGCCTCCCTTAATACCGAGGCATAAACATCAAATACTGAAAGGACCGCCCTCGCGCCCTGAAATTAAGCTTCAGCCCTTTAATAATTATCGTAGTTTACTATTATCTGTTTATAGCGGTGTGTGTTAAATTTTATTGCGAATCGATTAAAGGGTTCCATAGATTAAGTAATAGGTCGCACTAATATAGGAATGTAACAGACATAAGCGAACCAATTACCAGTCATCTTTGTTCCATCACAGCTCCCACTCTCACCCAACAGTTACTGATGCTTCAGTAACGAAAACCATTTTGAAAACATATCCATTTGGTAAAAACCCCTTCCATTACTGTGATTTATTCAATTATTCAACAACAAATGAATTACATCCCTTTTTTTGCTATGTAAAAGCTTTGGCGGCGAAAGAATATAATTTTACGACGTAGCGTTGCGGGTTCAGCATAGAGAATTTATCTATGGTAAATTTTTGCTATATAGTCGATTAGTCGCTTTATTATGTAAAAAATGGAATTAAATTAATTAAGCACTCTATTGGGTACCCAGAAATCTATATCTAACAAAAATAAGTTTAAAAATCCTATACATAAGGTTTTTCAAAGCTTATAATATACCAAATCAATGATTTCAATATTGACTAAAAATTAGATTTTCGAGAACTCCGATGGTTTTTTTTATTTCATAGTATACTCGTACATTTCAATCTCTCCGAACCCCAAAAAAATAGTCATAACATTAACCAAAATATTCCTATGCCTAAAAAGATATTCATAAAAAAACTTGGTCAATTCCCCTCCAGTTGTTATAAATCTAGGTAGGTGGCTACATTTTTGCGGGAGAATTTTCTTTCGTAAAGAATTTTGATTGGTACCATTGATTAGCTCGTGGAAAGTTGAGTTTTTAGTAACACACTTGTATTAAAGATTAACAGGCATATGAAATCAATATTTAAGGGTTGCACGGAAATGTAGTAATACTTAATTTAACTCGGTATCTGTCTCGGTAACTCAAAGTTAACTCAACTCAACCCATAATACAAGCGTTGCTTAGTTTGGGACCGTACGGTTGGTGTGTTCGTCTGGCGATATTTATTTTATTGAGCACTAGCTTCTGGCCGCGGCTCCGCCCACAGTACCTCTATGAAACATAGCCCCACACTCACACACTCAGCGATAACATAGTTCTCTACTAATGAAATATTTTTTTATAATCGGATTAGTCAAAGTCAAATCATTTATTTCGTATAGGCCTACGGGGGTACTTACAAATTGTCATTACATTTTTTTTCTTAAGTCTACAACCGGATCGGAACGCGACCTCAACTGAGAAGATCCGGCAAGAAACTCAGCGGGCTTGTCTTCTTTTGAAATTCATTATTTTTACAAAATAAAATATAAAAGTAAGCTCCAGTGTGTTGCCATGCGGGGCGCACACACGCTACACTTTAACATTATATATATTGATATTTAAGCGATAACTCGGCTATTAGCAGTTGGTGTGACAATAAATCAGACACGATATTATAAGGGTAATAGAGTGTTTGAATGTATGAAAAATAAGCTTTAAATTGTGGCCGTCCTAAAAGACTATAGCTTTTTATTACTATTAAATTTAATTTCTCTGCAAAAATATGGATTATTTTAGCTCTCCCCATTGCGCGTTGAGCGACCTTGAGCTTTCTGATGAAGCCCATAGTAAGCGACTACGTTTGAGCACCGTATGTCATCACTGGCAACACAGTGCCAATTAGGCTTTACTAATGATGGTGATGATGAAGGGGTTCTTCATCACAATGACATTGGTAACATTTACGATTACGATTACCTTCATATCTTAAAGAGACACACCCCGAAACGCATTTTATTTCATCCCTCCGTTTTTAATTGACTGTACAGCGAGTCACAAAGATAAATGAATGTTAAACTAAGCCTTTTTGTGTACGTCCCATTCTAAAATGAACTTTGCACTGTAAAACATAGATTTCGTTATGATTGTTTGATTAATACTGCTGTTGGAAGCCCGTGTTTGGGTGGCCGTGACGTGAACACGTATTGGGTGTGGCTCGGTATTGTGCGGCGTGTGAAACGTGGTCATGTTATTTAAATATCTATATACAAATAAATAAAATTGGAGTGTCTGTTTGTAATATTAAAATAACCGCTTTTTACTAAGTGCATTTGGATGTATACACGGTACCTATACCAAAACAACATTTTTTACAATTTTTGTCTGTCTGTCTGTCGGTCTGTTTGTTCCGGCTAATCTCTGAAATGGCTGGACCGATTTTGACGGGACTTTCACTGGCAGATATCTGATGTAACAAGGAGTAACATAGGCTACTATTATTTTAGAAAAAAAAATTGGATCTCACAAAAAAAAAAAACAATGTTGCAGCGCTGCGCCTGATTTAGTTTGATAGCAATAACCTGCAATGCATCCCGCGGGATCAGAACGCGCCCGCAGGCTATTGCCAACGGTTGTGTCTTTGTTAAATACCACGCCGACGAAGTCGCGGGTAACAGCTAGTATTGTATAATTAAGATCTATCACAGTCCATTCTTTGTTATATGAACATCTAGAATAGATGGCTTTAGTTTCGTATTCAGTTTTTGGACTTTGTGACGTATCATTAATTTAACTAACTTTAATTGAATAGTAAATGTATGCTTGCAGTAGCTTTGATAAATATAATCATATTTCTTTAGGAGCAGGTGTGAAATACGAAATATATATTTACTATTGATTTATTATATTTACGCGAATACTACCGACACATTGAAAGAAAACGAATTTTACGGATTTTGTCACGTTTATTAGTGACACAGTGTTTTGAGACTTTGAGCAGTTTTTTCGTCGATCAAACCGCAAGCAACAACTAAATATGAGGGTACCCCGGTTCAAACTATGACATCAACCACCTCAGTCCTCCCGTGACGATGGTTGCTGTAAAGCAGCCGAAACGCCGAGAACGTAAAAAAGTATAATAAACGCGATAAAATCCGTAAGGTTAGTTTTATTTAAAACAAACGAGAATCTAGTCGTTTTCTGCAAAACAAAAAAAAATTAAGTACCTGTATATCCTTTAAATTAAAAAAAAATGGTGAGATAAGGCGGAGTACATGCAGTTAACTTAATTGTAGATGTACCTACCTATATGAAGTTGGACTAGAAAGTTCCAGCCCATCTAAATTTATCAATAAAGGTTCATAAATTATTTCCACTAGCCTTCATCGTTTCGCTCCTTCCATCGAGGTCAGTTAGCTGCCTGTATCTTATTATTTTCAGTAGATTAACCCGGTAGGTGTCTTACAAAAGACAAACTTTACTTTATGGGCCTATACAAGGTCTCTACGTCATTATAAATAGTCTGCCGTCATCTTCTGTCAGTTGGTAGTACAATAAAGATCAATCCAATTGCTTATTATTTTAAAAATACATTTATCAACTATGACACTAAAATTATAAATGAAGAAAGCCATAAAAAAACAAAGGCATTAAAATAAAATAATAACTGGAATATACAAAGCGATTGCGACGCCCCGCTTCAATATGATTCGAAAATTAAATTTTCAAAAATACGTTTTTCGTAATCAACTCAGACCCAGATGTGTTCGAGGGATAGCTAGGGGAAAGGGGCAAGAGGCCCCTCGCCGCCTCCCTCAGGTTCAGACACACAACTGAATTATGCAAAACTTTTAATTGTCCTTCCAGCTCGCCTTCATTAAAATTCGAGGTGTTTTGTTTGAACACAAAATTGTACGTGTTCGGCTGAGCTGTTATTGTTTAAAAAGTCATTGTGACAGGTGTCCGTCCCGGAGTTTGGAATCCGCCATTTCACAATAATCGTATACAATGTTAACTAGCGTTACAGTTCGCGGGGTATTTTGTGATACACAAAGGCCTGCAAATTCAGCATAAATTAGAATAGCGATACCTTATACTTGATACTGGCAAAATATTTAAGATGGTGATGCCGTATTCGTTTGCAAATAAAAACCAGTATTTGTTTTTTTAATGATACAAATGATGTCGTCTCCACTACGTCGACTATGACAGAATCGCGTTGAGTCTGACTCGATGGAATAAGGCCATTAGGAAAAAAAAGGATACAAAAGTGTTGTTTTTATATTGGATGAGAATGGTATTAGGTTAGAATTGTTCGATTGTTCGATTGGTGTGCTTATTTTACGATATTATTGAACTTATTCCGTATATCATAAATGGTACAGCGAAATGATGATGATGAATTCCAAGAGTCTTAACATCAGTACCTATAAATAGTATTTTAGAAACAAACAAACAATCTTGTTTTTTATATTTTCCTCGTGACCAACAGAAAATTTTATCAATCTACTTTGATCTTATCCGAGAGACAATCTGCTGTCTGATTTAATTCTTCAAATTCATTTTGTCACTCGGTGTATTACATAAGCAACGACACTTTGTTTCCTTATTTTTTTCCGTAACAGCTTAGCCTGCCTACTTTAAAAAAGGTTTAGTATTATTTTTTACCTTTCCCTATTTGTAGGGATTGGTGGTACCAAATTGAAAGTTGAAAGTAGTCCCTCCATTGGTTATAATAATAACAATACCAGCCCTTTTAATGTCCCATTGTTGGGCACGGGCCTCCCCTCAATGCGAGGGGGGTTAGGCCATAGTCCACCACGCTGGCCCAGTGCGGGTTGGTGGACTTCACACGTCTTTCGAGGTGTTCTCTTAAACATGCAGGTTTCTTCAAGATGTTTATCACCGTTTAGCAAGTGACAATCATGGCCGAAAATGAGATTCGCACTAAATCCAGAAATCCCAGAGTATCGAGCCGGGGTTTGAACCTGCGATCCCCGTTACCGAGGCAAGCGTTCTACCAACTTGGCTATCACTGCTTTTTTATTATATTAAATGTTACATAAATTATACTCGTAGTATTCTATATTCGACCATTTTGGCTTTGTTCGTTTTATAAAACTATGTAGGAAGCTTTATTGTAAATAAACTAAGTTAATTAAATACACGAACCCTTGTTAAAGCGCTGTTACACTAAGTCATGTATGAAATTACATTGATGAGATAATGGATGCTTCAAAGTTTATACCTATTTTGTGATATCCTTTAGTTGAAATTTATAATAGAAGTCCAATTTTCAACCAGTTTTAATCTTTAAAAAAGTGTGTTATGTAAGAATTTAATTACATAGTTTTATGTATAGCTGCGCCCCGCGGTGTTACCCGCGATTAAAATGTATGTCGATGCCTGTCATTTTCTGACCTCTAAACTACCAGTACCTATGAAAAAAAATCATATCGATCCCTTTGCTCTATGAAAAATTAAAACGAATCTATCCCACGGGAACCATACAATTTACCGGGATAAACAGTAACCTATGTGCTATTCCAGACTATATTCTATCTCTGTGCCAAATTTCATCTAGGTCAGTTCAGCCGCTCTGGCGTGATTGAGTAACAAACATCCATCCATCCATCCAAACTTTCACATTTATAATATTAAGTGGGATTTGGTAACCTTATTACATGGTAGTAGGTACCTTAAATAATGTAGAAACGATTTAATATTACTTTAACAAAATACATGTTATTATATGTATGAAATTTTCTGAACAACATATTAATTATTAATTCACAAGTCGGTGCCTGAAGCAAACAGCTATTATGTAAGATAACAGATTTCTAGAACTATGTCTAGACGGTGAGTGGCTTTGGGTAAATAATCCCTTTATCAAAGCAAATTTTTCCAGACGAAGTAGATACAGAATCTTACATTAGTTGTATGACCCGTTTTGTGAAATATAAATAAGATTGAAATATATGCGGGATGAAATTATTTACTTACCTAACTGTTATTTTGAATGCTACCAACGCTTTATAATTAAATGAAAAGGAAGAGTGAGTGTGCAAGAGAGACAGGAAGGAGTGATAGGTTTTTTTTATGACAATTAATTATTAGAACAACGGTGTAAGAGAGTGAATAATAAATAAAAGAAGATGTTAAAGATTTAAATATATATATTATATATTGCTATAATAATATCGCTAGATGAACACACTAACTGTAGGGTACCAAAATAAGCAACGCTCCTGATATAGGTACCTTACAATCAGGGGTAGATCCAGGATTTCAAGGTGGGTAATAGCATTTGGGAGGGCAACTTTTCTGCAAATTGATATCTTATATTTACGCGTATACTACACATTGTAACAAAACTAATTTTAATGATTTTATCGCGTTTATTTTATTTTTTTACGTTCCCGGCGTTTTGGCTGCTTTACAGCAACAATGATCATGGACGACTGAGGTGCTAGAAGTCCTAGTGTCATAGTTAGAACTGGGGTACCCTCAAATTTAGTTGTTGTTTGCAGTCCCATCCACCCAGAAAGTCCTCACAGTGTCTTGAGGTCTTGCAATGGTGCGCTTGGTTTTGGATTTCATTATAGTAATTACTGGATCCCAAGTCGGTGGTAGCACCCAGCCATCTTCCCTATTGAAATTATGATGTTTTATAATTTCAATGACCTCACGTATCATCCTTGGTCGGAATGGGAATCGGTGTGAAGCAGCCGAAACGTCAGGAACGTAAACACATAAAATAAACGCGATAAAATTCTCAAAATTATTATTTTATTTTATTTTACTGCTTTCAGAAAAAATATTTGAAATTGGTCGCAATAATCTAGTTCAGTTGTGAGTCAGGGGGGTGGAGGGGGCATTGCACTTATTGCCTACCCCCCTGTATCCGCTCCTGCATACTATGGACGGGGGCGATCCCAGTATAAAATACTGATATAGATATTAAACATCCATCATCTCCGACCGGAGCCCAATGTTTCATATTGAAAGATTAAAAAAATTACGGCGGCTAAGCATAGACGTCATATAGATTTTTTTAATGTTTTCTACTAGCTCTGTGTGGCTACGATAAAAAAAAATCAAATTTGACTTTGCAGATTTATGACTGTTTTCTTTCCTCGCAATCAAAGTGAAAAGCAGAGTTTATAACTCGTTGATACACGACCCACTTTATGCACTTGTTGTACAATTCACTATTGCACAAATGCCCCAAGCTGAGCACATATTTTATCATTTAATCCCACGTAGGTACTTCAACAATTTAACATCTGTGTGTCAATCTCCAAGGGATTTCATAAATAACATCAAACACGATGGTAAACACTCTGTCAGCGCCTTTGTAGTCTACAAAGTTTGTGCAAAGTTCAAACCTTTGTGGGCGTTTACATTTCACTCGCGTTATAATAACACTTAAATTTTCAATTTATGTAATGGATACTCACTCACTTGAGCTCCGTGATTAATCAAGCGTACAATTACAATGCTATTGCGATAATACAGCGAAAGTATTCAAAAGATGATTAAGAAGAGTGCTTAAGACCATAGAAGTTTTATTACAGTGGATGTTATAATCTTTATGAATTGCGCTATTCAATTAATATGATGGAGTTTTGTGTTTAACATAATGATACACCAACACGGGTAGGCAGAGGTGCATTGCAGTGAACCTACATTTCGCCAAATGGGGACGATCATATTGCCTTTATACCGGGCACATTCCTCTTCAATATGAGAAGTATTCAGATCATAGCCCGCCACGCAGCCGCAGTGCGGTTTGATGGTTTTTGTTTAACAATATACTATTCGTCTACACCCTGAACAGATGGAACACATATACTTGAAAGGAACTACGAACGAAATCGTAACATCAATTAGCCGCCGTCACTGTCACTCGTATTCATTAAATAGTTGGAATGACGGGGAGCAAACACGTAAATGGATTGTGCTTGAACCAAAATCGACATGATAATTGCAGGCACCTTAGCAAGTGGCGCTCGCTCGCGTGAGAGGTCGCGTGTCTGACATGATTAAATTCTACTAGAACAGGTCTGTTTGATTATTCAGTGCCGTAGCAACAACGCGCCGATAGAAAATACAAGCTATTCTCATTGCCCACCCTGTTAGATGGCGTGACTGACTTTCTTTATGCATTCGATAATGTGTTGTGTAGTTTATGTACACGAGAAATGGTGGATAACAATGTATTATAGTTCAGCAAACTTGATATTAAAATGTCGGTTACAAATGGTTATTAAAATTAGATTACCATGATACCGATATGCTAATGAAGTACAGTGTTTAAATAAAATCAAACACGTTGGCGCACACGCTCCTACATACATCTACACATTCATACACACACACACACACACACACATATATATATATATATATACACACACACACACATATATATATATATATATATATATATATATGTGTGTGTGTATATATATATATATATATATACATATATACACACATACACAGGCTCAAACAAAAAAAAACAAATCAAATACTCCATGTGGTTTTATTTGAAATAATGTTCATGGCTGAACTCAATCTCCTGAGATACAGGTTTCCACCTAGTTCAAGATATAGGGTCAAACTTCTGATAACCAGATCAACCACCATAATGAAATTCAATTAGATAAAAGATATACCTTGTTTATAATTTTTTTTTTTTGTATTTGCACATCTATTTCTGTAACCCTCAAAGTAGTTCATTTATTGCTGTTCACTCAAGCTAGTATTTATAAAAGTAGCTTAGCAATCTATAATTTAAGAAAGAATAGTTAATTAAAGGTGGTCAGTTGGTAGAGTGTGAGGGTTTGTAATTAGACCCGTGAGTTAATTAATGACAATATTTAAGGACAGATATTTTTTTAAGTGAGAAAAAACGACTCATTGGCTCTCTTTTAATTATTTTTGGGACTGCGCTCAGATTAACAATAATTCTAGTGATTATTTTTGGATATATAAAATGACTGTTATTGATATAAATTGCATTGAAAAAAATGTTACCTTACATTGTCAATAGCGATGTTGAATTTGTTAAGCAGGTACATTTTTTGCATAAATGTTCTTTAGATTTAGAAATTCGCCGACATTTTTGCCTACTTTATATTTTTGGTTACTTTTCTTAATCTCTCGTCAAATCCGCTTATGTGCTAAAACCCTTGTGAACATGAACGAACTTAATCCCTTTTGGCGTGTATCGTATCTTATTCATATCAACATAAAATGGATGTATCAGTTTATCATTGCATGATGACAATTGAAGATGGACGTTTGTTACTCAATCACGCCAGAACGGCTTAACGGATATGGATAAAATTTTCCACAGAGATAGATTATAGTCTGGAATAGCACATAGGCTACTTTTATCCCGGTATAATGTATGGTTCCCGTGGGATAGATTTGTTTTAATTTTTCATAGAGCAAAGAATCGACATGATTTTTTGCATAGGTAGTGGTGGTTTAGGGGTCAGAAAATGACGTAGGGACATACTTTTTAATCGCGGGTAACACCGCGGGGCGCAGCATTTGTGTAAACTTTAAATATTCATAGGCTTCTGGATTGTATTGATGGTTAGAAAAGCTATTTTGGAACAGCGAAAACATTCCACTCCAGCCCGGCCTCCGCCCACTATTCAATAAATAAATCCAATATACATTTATTAGATTATCAATTTTTATCATTCCTCGCAAACGACCCTGCCCAAGGTGTTGCCAGCAACTCCCAGACTACATTAAATATGAACACCATAAATTGGGAGTGGCGCGGCGTTCATAAAAAAATAAATCCATTCCAATTTTTATATTCCACGCATCACGGACACCAACTATAAAAGTGGTGGCGTCGAACAAAAAGAGGAAATAGTCGTGTTCGATGACTTGGAAAAATTCAATTACACAGCTGTCCCGAGCTTGCATTCTAATGGACAAGCCGAAATAGGGTTCGGCAACAAATCTAATCAAAGTTCAGCATTTACGGATTACATTTGGATCTTTGACACCATTGAATTTGGGGTCCTTGAAAGTTCAAACTATTAAGGAATTGGTTTGCCGTAATTTCAGTACGCCTTTGTTGTTGAAGTCATTATGCATGTATTAATCGTAAAATAAGGGGTGATGTTTTTTTTATTAAGACTCCAATTACAATAGCCCTTATCAAATAACAAAAAAAATCGAAACGTCGGGATCGTAAATAACACAACATGAATGCAAGAAAATCCGTATTATTTGTATTATTAAAAAAAAAGATTTCTTGAAATCGATTCTCAATTACCGGAGATATGCGGTAATACATAGAAAAGAAAAAAAAACACAACCGAATTGAGAACCTCCTCTTCTTTTATATTTTATTTTTTTTATAATTTAATGTTATAATGGGCAATTTAGCACTTTTTCAGAAGTCTGAAAACCTGAAGAAGGATTACATTGCTTATCTTTATTATACCTATATCTCTCTCGACTCAATCTAATAATATGGAAGTTCTCAATAATGCAGATTATATGGTATTACAATAGAAGCCTTTTTCAGAGATCTGTAATTTTCGAAGACCCCAACCGTGCTTTACATCATAATATATTATATTACCCCTGTTTGTTAATACTACGTGCTCGTATGTCCACTGTTTATAGGGGTCCTTAACAAAGTGGTAAAAAGGGAACCCTTATGGTAGGAATATCGCCGTCTGTCACACTTCATTGGTGGACAAACAATACACAACTAAAATGATTTACATATATTATGAATCACCGATGATCGGAGGAAATAAACCTGCAAGATGATTTGTTAATGTAATTTAAATAAATGTAGATACTCATTTTAACTGCAGTTTCACCAAAATTGCTACAAAACTCAGAGGTTACGTTTAAGTAAATACTTCTAAATTCTCATTTTCTCTTTTAAATTTTCACAATGTATGTAAGTATCATTCATAACTACACTTCTAATGAGTACAGCTAATTAACTTCAGAGCTTGTTGAATGAAATATTCTGATAATCTTTTTGAATATTATTACAGAATTTTAAATTAACAATACACAGACCAATTTGGGTTTTCAATACTAAAAGGGACACGCTTTTTATCTTGCGCAGCTCCAGGGTTCAATTAGGTTTCAACGTAACCTGAATATTGAAGTAATTTTTATATATTGAATTTGATTTTGGAATATAAATAACATAAACAAAAGAATAAACTGCCCGAAGTAATATTTTGTATTTAAGTTAAAGATATAAATAACATGGAAAAATAAATTTGGTAGATAAACAAAAAACATCGTAAGCTCTCTGAATTAATCCCTCGTCATGTATTCATACAAAAAGTTGAATTATTATTCCTGTAATGTCCAATCTCATACATCATATCATCATTATATGATTATGACATTGACAAACATTAATTACGTAAAGTTTCTTTGGTTATATTTACCATATGCTTTAATGCATAATAACGCTCAGCAATTTTCAACAGTAACTTAGAGTTCATAGAGTCAACTTTTCAAGAAAAGCGTTTGTGCAAGGCAGCGATTCTGAATTTTCTTGATCTTGAATTTCGATTTTTTTTCGAATTGTCTTCGATGATCTTGATAAATAAGTAGGACCATCGTTTTTTTTTCTTTTTTTACATCCATTCGCAAAAGGAATGGGAATTTTGAATAGCAAATGTAATTTGAGCTACATAAAAGTCAATAGAAATCCGTGTGGCTAATAATTACAAATGGTATTTCCGTAAATTGTGGTAGAAAATCGGCTAATGGACGTTTTACAATACGGTTCCAAGAAGCTAATGAACTGGGTTACATTTACGCTAATGCAAATACCCGGTAATGGGTGCGTAATGACGTCACTGGTGTGCGAGTTCACACAAAAGGTGTGATAAGTAGAAAAAAAAAACAGATGAAGGACAATAATTTCAAGAATAACAATAACTTCGTCCAAATTTATATAAGATTTATTCAAAATACAAAGGCTTTAAAAAGGCCACATTCATATATCTTAATCCATATATTGAATTAAGTTGATATATAACTAAAAAAAAATATGATTTTGCATCATAGTTTTGTGGGCATTGTTCTTTGGGGTACCCAAGTAAATGTCGTTCATTGAAATCTTCTTCTATATATATAAAACAAATTAGTGTTAGTTAGATCATTTATAACTCAAGAACGGGTGGGCTGATTTTTATGATCTTAGATTTTTTGAATTCGACTCCGCCCCGGATAGCAGAATAACTATTAAAACACGGGGAAAAATAATTCTGAGGCGGTACGAAGTTCGCCGGTACGGCTAGTGATATAATGTAAGTGGAATGAATCAGACAATTTCCAAGATAGGTAATTAGTTATGGCAGGAATTGTTTTTATGACAAAATACAACAACATTTTACTTATATTTTGCCGTAAGGGTTGCCGCTAAATTCTCAGTGCAATACATCAAATTACAGGTGAAACAAATTGCCATAGTCCGCAATGTGCGCCGGCAATGTGGCCAGTATTTATTTATTTAGGTCTTGGAACGTGACTCGCATCTCTGTGGCAGAGAAGTTTATCTTTACAATGTTTCTTTATGTACAAGTTAAAGTGAAAATCACAATTGAGCTTGGAATATTACTGTATTCATTTATGTATCTTAATCTAACAATAATAACCTGCCAATAGTAATTAGATAAAAGCTGATAATGGCAGGTGTCCGCAGCCCTACCAATAGTCCTTTCGCATGTCCATCCAAACCTCAATCCATAGTCCCAATTATCTTTCCATATTCCTGCAATAATTCCTCCACCTGCTGAGGTCAACTCGCTGTTTATGCTATCGTTTTTGGCAGTTGACCCCAGCAGGTGGTTAACATAACATCGAAATTTTCAAAAACGGCCTTTACGTGTTGGACCCATGTCCCGCGCAAGCCTTTTAAAGCTCCGGGTATAGCCCGTGTGGTGAGAAAAATAATAATATCGCCAGACGGACGCACCAAACTATACGGTCCCACACTAAGCATCGCTTGTATTATGGCTACCGTACTATGTACTGGGGGCGAACTCAGTATATAATACTTATATATATAGATTTTAAACATCCCTGACTCTGGTACAAACATTCGTGCTCATCACCCAGAGTTCGTATTCGAAATCTCTGCACAGATAGCAGAGTCACTATCAACTGCGCTAATTATTACCATCTTTTATCTTCACCACATTCTCAAACAACATAAATATCCGAACACTTTTTTTCCAACCACAAACTTTGATAGAATGTAAAATACATGCGAGAAGCTCCCGACTTTCGCGCGGTCCAAAACTTAGTCCTAAACATTTCTATTCTGAACGCAAATAGGTGTATAACCTAAGACACGGTAGATCTAACGCGATGTCACGAAAAATCCAATTACTGACGCCGATTCACGCATTCTAATGTACGACGGAGGCGCGGCGTTACAAAATCTAATCAAAGTTTATGGTCGCTATTGTGGTTTTTGCCGGTGTACCTCGGATTAGGTAGTGGGCATGGTGATGAGATTGGCAGGAAGATAGGACATTGTATCTAATTTCCTTTTTTACGCATCAGCTTTCTGGTATTCCTACATTTCAGCGAGGCTTTACAGGATGCATAATAATAATGATAACTTTCATAGTTTTTCAACCACATTTTTTTAAATGACCTTAGTTAGGGCCAATATGCCGATGGTCCGATAAAGTTTATTTTGCAAAAAAATATAACTCTTGACAGATATTCTTTGGACAAACTGTGAAAACGTCAAATTTATTTGGAGAATAAACTTTAGTGAGGAAAAAACTGTTACTTATAATTAAACTATTTTATTTCAAAGTTAACACAATTTCTGCAACCGAACTCGCCACTATAGTAGCGTAGAGCAGATTTAGTGTTTTCATGACGTCTCTACAAATGGCCCAAATCCCACCATATCCCTACGAATTGCCCGGTATTATTATATCGCTGTTGCATTAGACTCATCCCCTATTACATTAGGACTAGATACCACGACAAAATGTGTAGCATTATAGTACACCTCTTCCTACCCTCTCGGGTATTACAAGCTTGATAGTAGTTCAAAAGCTTATAATTATTATAAACCTAAAATCGCTTTTCTCTTGTAATATAACATAAGCCATAGAGTTTATGCTAAATCACCGAGCCCAATATACCTCTGAATTACATTCTATTATTCGGCTTAAAATATACAAGGTGTTTTATTGGTCGTTTATTTTTAAAAGCATGGTGAAAAATATTGTTTTATCATGGCGTTTGCAAATGTTAATGTTGACTAGTTTTCTCATTTTTAGGGTTTCGTAGTACCAAAATGAAATAAGAAAGCTCTTTGTAAGATCGCTTGTGCGTCCGTTAGGGAGGTACTAACGCGACGTGTAATACCAGATAAGCTGACCTCCATTATTCCAGCCTTAGTATTTTTTTTATTAGACAAATTTATTCAGAGTCGGTATTTATTTAAATCATTCTTACGGCTATCTCCAACTATAATGCACCCCAATTTCTCGTGTTTTCCTTTCATTAGGAGATTACCATGAAAATCAATTAAAACAATCTAAAATTTAAAGCTGGGCGGTCTAAAATTTAAGACGTCCTAAGTTTGTTTGCACAGGAGACCTTGCTAACTGGTTTAATTTATAGACTTTCTGCAAAATTCTGGAGGTGAGACTTTTATACTGATAAAATAAAGTGCCTCATTTTGTCATAATCCCTTTCACAGTGCCTCGTTAGTATGGGTTTTGAATATTCGTGATTTGTTTTGATAGAACTAAAATTATGGTTACCTCATGTTTGAAAGCAGTTTAATTCGTCTCATTTCTTCGCCTTTTAATTCATTTTGTTTAAAAAAACTTAGATATTACACCTCTCACAACCTCCAATTTTTAACACAAACTGCAACTTTCAATCTCTGCTACAAGAGTATCCTACTTTTCTAAAAGCGAATGCAATAACATGTTCACCCGCAGCAACGTTGGAAGAAATTTCAGCAATGCGACCACATACCTGAAGAAGTATCCGGAAGTAGGTTGCGCGGCACCGGAACTGCTGAACGTACGTCGGCACATTGTTAATAAGGGGCGGCCGGGTTTCCGGTGAACTAGTGATGTCTATAATTTGATGCGATAACTTTATGTTGACTTATTTAAGTAACAAAAGCTGATCCATTGAGAGCAGGTGAACTTCACACGACTTTTCAAAAACATGCCAGTTTCCTCACATTGTTCGCCATCATGCAACATTAAATAATATTCATCAATAATACTGAAGATTCGCACATGAAATCCAAATATGGCGTTCAACTAACACTATTATCACTGCTAAACCTATAATACTCAAACCTAACTAATATTAATCATGTAATAATATTACTTAACATTAAGATCTAGCTTTTAAGGAAACGTCTCCAGAAATGCAAACAGCCAACAACACTATTCCATTTTGAACAGAATTATGGAATAAAGTCGGTGAGTTGGAAATAAGATGTAATGCTTCCTATGTCCGACCTTTTTAGAGCTCGTTTATTTATAGCCCCGAGTTTTTTTACGTTTGCCCCATTTGTGACCTTATTGTGTTCACACTAACGCATTGTTTTTAATGTTTCGGCCCAAAAAGTGGACATACGACTGTTTTTATTAAACTACTCGCAGCTGTGCTGTGACTTCGTTGCAAGGACTTTAGTCCTAAAGCAGCATTTATAGCATCCATCATCATAATACCGCCAGACGAACACACCAACTATACGGTCCCACACTAAGCAACGCTTGTATTATGAGTACCGTACAATGTACTGAGAGCGAAACCAGTATATTATACTTATATAGATATAAACGTCCACGACTCGGGTATAAACATTCGTGCTCATCACACAAAGTTTGTTCTTAACATGATTCAAACCCGGGACCCTCGGCACAGAAAACAGGGTCACTACCAACAGCGCTAATCAGGCCGTCAATTTTTTTTTTACACTAAACTTTTCTTTGAAATTAAAGTAATTTAACTTTTTTTATCGCATTTATTTTTATGTTTTAACGTTCCCGACGTTTCGGCTGCTTTACAGCAACTATAGTCACGGGAGGACTGCACGTCAATTGCGAGCTAACTGTATACTTTATAGTCTACTGTATTTAGACATTTTGGATGGAGAATTGAAAAGCGCCTCTAGCGGGCGGTATTTAATTCTTTCAATTCTCCATACAAAATGTCTAAATACGGTAGACTATAAAGTATACGGTTAGGTTGCGAATAATTTCGCTCTTAGCGTACTGAGATTTTGACGTCCTAGTGTCTAGTGTACAGTTGGAAACAATCCATTAAACATAGTTTTATTTTTATTAAATATAAAAAATCAATAAGTAAACTTTAGCCTTAAAATAATCTCAGTAAATGATGTATCCAAACTCGTCTTGCAAACACAACATGCATCACCTCGAACGGTTCCAGTTCGTGGGTACTCGACCGCCGTATGAACTGGCCTGCGGAATTATTTATGTTAGCACTGGAACGAATTTGCATACGCCGCGCGTACCGTTTGCAGTTTTAAACAATCCATCAGTCGAACGGTACTGCTACTGCTGATAAGTTTATTTATAGAGACATTATCATTCGAGTAGAGATAAAAATATTCAATGAAGTATATAAATAATTTGAAACATACATTGTTACATTATTAATTTATTAAAAACCACATTTGTGTTGAAATAAAACTAATTATACAGCAACCATGGTCACGAGAAGGACCATGGTTGTTCGTCACGGTAGTGTGCTCGTAGAGCGATCCCGTGGCGCCCCACAATAGGCAGAGATTGCGGCGCTGGGTTTTAGTGGGTAGTCTGGACTCGTCCAGGAGCCCCACATAACCGTCCAAGCTCCCCCGGGCTTGGGCGGTATGCGTAAATGCATTTCCCAGCTAAAAAAAAAGTTCATGGTTGTTGTAAAGCGGCCGAAACCTCGGGAACGTCAAGAATATAAACGCGATAAAATCCGTATAATAAGTTTTATTTCAACACATTTGTAACTAATGTTATTTCATCCGTACTGATTCTACGATGCCTATCTTATTTAATCCGTACAGATTCTACGATGCTACAGAAATACATGAATACTTATAACACGCCCTTTTACGATGCGTAATAGGTTAAAAAGACCGTAGTAAACTTATTTCAAAATCAAATAACAAGTTATAGAAAGCCAAGCCTATATTTCAACACAAATATCTATAAGCTATAATTTGAACGGCCGAAAATCACGTTTCTTATTTAGTTGGCGCCCTTGACAACAGGTTTTCCTTTATTTGTTAAGGCAGCAATTATTATTTTTACGATCACCAATATTCGAGGAAAACATTTTGTGGGGTACTATTTGTTTACGAACGATCTCGAATCAATTTAACATAACACTAAAAATATAGTTAGCATCGATAAAACGGAGGATATGACTATTCGTACGTATCTTATATCGTGCATGTTTGGATTACAAGCTGTCGTTGGTTTGTAAACAAACAGTAATGAACTTATAATGATAATAATAACGAAGATCTAAGTAGCACAGTTGGAGTGACCCTGCTTTCTATGCCGGGGGTCCCGGGTTCGAATCCTGGTAAGGACAAACTTTATGTGAAGAGCACGAATGTTTTTACCCAAGTCATGGATGTTTAATATCTATATATGTATTATATACCGTCTTCGCCGTCAGTCCATTCCTATAATATAAGTGTGGCTTAATGTGGGACCGAATATCTTGACCCGTTTTGTCTCATGTAAATAAATATCGCCAGACGAACCCACCAATTATACGGTCCCACACTAAACAACGCTTGTATTATGAACACCGTACAATGGACTGGGGGTGAGCCCAGTATAAATTACTTATATACATATTAAGCATCCTTGGCTTGGGTACAAACATTCGTGCTCATCACACAACGTTTGTCCATACCAGGATTCGAACCCGGGACCCTCAGCACAGAAAGCAGGGTCACTACCAACTGCGCTAATCAGGCTGTCAGGCGGCGGCTCGCTTTGTTATGTGTTAGTGTGACCTTTTTATCAGAAACTCATCGAAAACCAACAGTACCTCCCACATATCGCGTGACCGAATTGATTATCA
Source organism: Pheosia gnoma (assembly GCA_905404115.1). Classification (NCBI taxonomy): domain Eukaryota; kingdom Metazoa; phylum Arthropoda; class Insecta; order Lepidoptera; family Notodontidae; genus Pheosia; species Pheosia gnoma. The sequence continues at coordinate 1,559,526 of FR989902.1, forward strand.
CTCAATGAACACGGAATTGCCAACTACCCACATTTAACTTCATACGACTTTTTTTTTATCAACCATCCAATGCCTTGTTTTCGCCTTTTTGTGCTTTACTTCGTATTTCTCCTCTGGGAAAAGGTCACGTGGTCTCTTTATCGTATGTTTAATTAGGTAGGTACCTCCAGAATTATAAAAAATCATAAATTGAATAAGGGATACTTATGAGTTGTTTTTTTTTCGTGTTTTTTCTTATGCTTCAATTTGACTTGAATGAACTAAAACTTAGTTACTAAATATTGCAGAATATTAAACAGAGGTTCCTTATTAAGTAAACAGTAGTAAGTAGAGTAAACACTAGAGTAAACACTGAGTTCCTTTAGTAAGTATCCAGAGTTAAAGTCCAGGCCGCAATGAAATACTTACAAAAGACTCAATTGAGAACTTAATGCAGCTGTAGTTAAGGACGAGAGTTGCCATTCTACCTGTTAGCTCTACAGAATAAGATTAAAATTTGAGTTTTTTTTCTGAACTAAATAGTAATAAATAGACACACTACCAAAGCGGTAACTATTCGCTTACGGAACTATCAACGGGAAATAAAATTTATGTAAATTCTCAATCGAGTTTTTTTCTGTGCAATAAATAAATCAAACATTCATTAAAACTATACCAAACTGGAAGATTTCGTAATCTCTCTATATACCCGAGTCCAATCCGTGTTAAAAAAAGGTTGGGCGGCCAACTTCATAATCTTACTTTATCATCGCGAGAAACTTCGTAAAAAAATAATACGACAAAAAGAAAGAAATATAAAAAAGTATGTATACAGTCCCGTAAAACAAAGGAAAAACTATTCCTGTGCGAAGTTGTACCTGTGCTTTGTCCAAGAGAATTGTTAAATCAGAAACATTGATGTTTTTTTTATTCTGTGGTGTTGCCAGTTTGAGTTAATATTTTTCTTATTTTACTATAAACAGCTAACACGTTATAAAACAATATCTATTACTTAGATACAGCAACGTTAAACTCAATAAACATTTTCAAAATGGAAAAAGAATAATGGTTTCTTCAATATCTTTCAAACTGTCAAATTTGTGATAGATTGTTACCTCGCAAAATAATATTAGAAGTCCACTATAACTTTATTTTAAGTGATAGTGAACATAATGTTTTTGAAGTGGACTTATTCATCGTGCCGTGAATAATATTTTAAACTATTTAACTAAAACAATCCATAAATATATAAAAAAATAATGTGTCTTTTCGTCCCTAAACCAGGTATCTGATTGCTTTGAACTTTGGTGAGTTGTTCTCCGCACGCCCGCGAAGGTTTGTGTGTGCATTTGAACGCATGCCGGGGACAGCCAGTATAATAATAAGTTCACATCAACGCCCACGATAACGTCCCACTGCTGGGCAAGGCAACCTCAACGCGTGGGATGAGGGCGGATAAGCATACTGTAAGTGACTTTTGAGAACTTGTTAGTTTCTCTCTTTATAATATTTCATTTTATATTTTATGCAAGTGATAATTATGGTAAAAATATTTTTGCACTAATATCCAGAAGTTACGTTATAGGCACGAGCCGGCGTGTGAACCCTGCGACCCTTATGTTCATGTCAAGTATCCTACCAGCTTAGCTATCAATGCTAGTAACTTATTATGTAGTATAATGTAAGATTTTATTTATTTAACTGGCGTAGAACTATTACTATTATGTCCAATCAAAATTTGTGTATGCGCCTAATAGGTACGTAGGTATATCTATCAAAAAGACATAAATATAGCTGATATTTTACCTTCAAACGCTCGTTTAAAATTTAATAGGCCTTAAATTCAAGTCGTTAACTGACTTCAAGTCATAATCAGTACTTTCATACTCAATTATTACAGTTAAGTACGTAACAAATTTTACTGCCGCATAAACCCGATTTTATGCCTAAATCGTATTATGTTCGCTCGTTGAATTGAGGAGGTTTTAGTTTTAGTTTTGAACGAATAAAGTCAAGCTATATTCATTAAATTCGACAAAAGGATGTAAGTTTTCTATTCCATATTGATTTCTTATATTAACGCGAATACTACACATTGAAATAAAACTAATTTTAACGGGTTTTATCGCACCCGCCATTATATCAGATTCGATCAACCATAGATGCTCGCAAAAGAACACCGGGCAAGCGAGATGGACAATGGCCTAATCCCCCTCGCATTTCTCAACAGTGGAACTTTAAAAGGGTTATATTATTATTATTCGAAAGCTCTATGTAAACACTAAATTAGGGTGACGACATTATCAAAATATAAATGGTGTATATTTTCTAACAATTTCTATTAAATGACCTAAATATTCCACATGAACTGCGTAATAGCGAAACAAATTCAGTTTTCATTTATAATATAACTCCAATGATGGAGAAACCCAATAAATATTCTCAAGATTTCTAATTAACCTAGTTGATTGAAAAGATTAATTAACCCGTGAGTAGGGTCGCATGATATATGGATTGTAGCGGGACACGTTTATGAAATGTGCCACTGAAATTATAAATTTACAAGCGCTAAGTATGATCTTAATTAATCTAATGGGACCGAATTAACTGGATATGTAGCTAGTAACTTCTGTGTCTGACGCAGATATATTACTCAAACGGCGAAATGTTCAACTCACTCAGTCTATAAAAAAAATATAAATGTCAACGTCAGAATAATCAATTAATTTTCGATATCTATCCGATTATCGATGTAAAATGGAAATTAAGAGGACAAATCCTTCAAATAACAAATTTCATGATCACCCATTGTTCGAAATATTAAATAAAGTGTTTGCTAGTATTAGATACGCGCCGAGATTTATTATAAGTCGCTTCAAAGCGGAATTAAAATGTATTTATTGGAATTTAGGCACATTATTTATTTCTACATTTAAATTTGGGCCCTATTGCATTTAGGTACTTATTAACTTACTCATTACAAAAGTGTTGGTACTTCTAAGAGCTAATTTAGTATGATCCAATCTTGTCAATGTGCATTGATCAATAATAAATTGGCAATTACATATTGTAATGTAGAGTCTAGCCTATTACAAATTCGCTATATGACGTATCATACATTGTATTTATCTTCTTCTTTTTTAGGTAAAGTAAAGTAAAGTTTATTTCGGTATAAGCATTACACATGTCAGTTAAGTAGCGGATTCAAACTTGGCGGAAGCTCGTAGCTTGGATACCTTATTAGATTGCTTAATCTACGTTAGCTTATATATTTATTAATAAAGAAAATTGACTACAAAATATAGACGTTTATGCAATATTTGTCGAGTAAAATTTTACGATCGTTGAAACATTTTGAAAAATAAATACGATGAAATAATATTTTTATTTAAATTAAACATAAAATTTTTGACAACTTGACGATGATTGTGTTACTTTTTATGTCATGTTACAAATTATCCAGTACGCTTGTCAAGTGGTCAAGCAAATTATAGAGGTTTTCCATACAAATAACCTAACATATAACTAGCCAAAGTCTGTATGTACATGCCGCGGCGCACCTGCAAGACCGGCCACCATTCGCCGTCCGACCGCCGAGTCGAGCAGACGTTGGGACCGAATTTAGTCGATCCCATCCGATCGCGTTCGGTCGCGAGTGTGTGCGTTCGGAATTCGAATTTAGTGTTTATGTTCCAATTTCGTGTTTTATGAGACATTTTATTTTGTCCTGGGATTCAGAAAAGGATGTGACGCGGATGGTGTGGAGGGTATAAAATGTGAGTTTGACACCTTTGTTATAAATGTTAATAGGATTGTTATTTTGGTTTGTTAACTTTTATTTTTTCGAGTGTGGAATATTTACGGGTTGTTTGTTTTTTTCTGTGTATTACCTTAAATAGCGATTACGTTTTTTTTAACTCTTAACTTTGTGGTTGTCTTTATTAGGTGCCTATTCTATGAAATTTTCTTAATTCAAACTATTTGCCGGTTCATAACTACAACCTATGAATGTATAACATTTTTATTGTGTGACATTGGCCAGCAATAAAAAAAAGAAAAATTACCTACAATAATATTAGCTATAAAACGTGGAAGTCGTTTTTTCTATCTACGGCGTAGCAAACACTACGGAATGTAAAAACGCTACGCCGTAGCCATGTCTACGTATTGAATCCTTTTATAAAGTACTGTGTAGGTGGAGCTTATAAGAACAGTCTAATTTTACACAGGACTCAGAGCATCCCTTTTATAAGTACTTATCAACTTTCTTTCTTACTTTTTAAATAGACGTACGAATCTGCATTCATTTATATTATATTTTAACCAGCAACGCAATTATAAAGTATGCTTTAGGTTTGATAGCTTTGAATCGATTTAAAAGCGTTTATTTTTAAGATTCCGTAGTGACTGAATAAATTAAGTTAAATGGATTCCTAATGTAGGAATACTAGAGAAATTTATAGGTACTTATTGGTTTAACAGTAAGTATCATAAATAATTTCCATTCTTAGCCATGATCGATGTAAGTCGGTGCTACCGTTTTTAAGATTCACTCTTTTGCGTGGGGTAAGGTATTATAATAGGTTAAAGTAAATTAAACTTCCTCAATCTTCTCAAAAATACATTAAAAAATGATTAGCAAACAATAAAAAAAAATGCGTTATACACATTCTGACACGTGACAATGATGAATTGTGTAATTATCTCCGACATTTTTGGGGTATTTAAGTGGGTTAGGCATTTAAGTCGGACAGGCATTCAAACGGTATGGCAAAAAGGTTCGTTTTTCTGACTCTTTTTGTTAGAAGGGTAATTAAATGGTCCAGGTTCATTAGGGTTGAATAGAAAAGGGGTAAATATTCTATAGATAAAGAAAATAATACAAAAAATAATAATAAGGAGACGGAGAATTAAAGAAAGATACCTAAATCTATACTACAAATAAATAAAATTGGAGTGTCTGTTTGTAATATTAAAATAACCGCTTTTTACTCAGTGCATTTGGATGTATACACGGTACCTATACCAAAACAACATTTTTTACAATTTTTGTCTGTCTGTCTGTCTGTTTGTTCCGGCTAATCTCTGAAATGGCTGCACCGATTTTGACGGGACTTTCACTGGCAGATAGATGATGTAAAAAGGAGTAACTTAGGCTACTTTTATTTTAGAAAAAAAATAGGATCTCATGAAAAAAAAATAAAAACAATGTTGCAGCGCTGCGCCTGATTAAGTTTGATAGCAACAACCTGCAATGCATCCCGCGGGCTCAGAACGAGCCCGCAGGCTGTTGCCAACGGTTGTGTCTTTGTTAAATACCACGCGGACGAAGTCGCGGGTAACAGCTAGTATATAATAAAAACGAACGGAACAGGGCAGGTAACAGTTCAGTACTTATATTTAGTACTTATATTTAGTACTTATATTTAGTACTTATATTTAGTACTTATATTTAGTACTTATATTTACCCCGAATTAATTTTAGCTTTGAAATGTCAAATGGCAAGAAAAGTGTTTGTACCAAGCTCCTGTGCGGCTTATCTAGCGACGTCGACATTAGCCGAATCGTATTCAACTTGGACTGAACAGAAAAAAGCCATTAAATAATAATAATAAAATGCCATATGAATTTTAAGTTTCTATAAATTCGGGGGTTTGTATTTAGTTATTATACTAAGAGTTGGTTTCCCAATGTGTTGTTAAATCCACATCTTGTTTCACAGAGTTTGTATGGACCATCTGTAAATAAGTTATTGATAGTGATTATCGGCATATTGTGTAACATGTAACTTACATAAAATTAAAAAAAAACTGGGAAAGATAGTATACAGAGATTATAATAATAATAATAATACCAGCCCTTTTAATGTCCCACTGTTGGGCACGGGCCTCCCCTCAATGCGAGGGGGATTAGGCCATAGTCCACCACGCTGGCCCAGTGCGGGTTGGCGGACTGCACACGTCTTTCAAGGGGTTCTCTCAGACATGCAGGTTTCCTCGCCATGTTTTCCTTCACCGTTTAGCAAGTGATAATCATGGTTGGATACAGAGATTAGGAGCATGGTAACGACAACTTTGGGTAAAGGTTACACTTGATGTCAATACAAAAAGTAAAGTTATAATTTATGTCGAAAGTCATAGGTAACAAATGTTGTAGTTTTTGAGCGCGCAATGTATTGTAAACAACGCGATCACAACACAATGCTCCGCGTGATACCCGACGCGTGCGAGTGACGAGCGCACTCGAGCGTGTCGAATTTTAATTAACTACATCGCAGTTTTAGGTCTATATTTTTTTTTTAAATACATTGATATCGACTTCTTTTATGATTTTATTATAAAATTAATTTAAAAATACTGAACAAAATGCGTATAATTTATTAATAGATCGACGGAAAATTCCAACTCTGGCGGGTCCGGAATCATGAGTTGAATCCATATTATCAGTTTTCGTGTGGAAGCTACGTACACCCTGTATATTATGTAAAATCATTTTCCATGTACGATTTGTTTTTCTTTTTTTAATAATAATATTGCATTAAGCTAAGTGTGTTTTCAATACACAAATAAATTCAGATTCGTGTCTGATGACTGTATCTCCCGTACGTTGTAATACAAAAACTTTTGCTACGAAAGTCAAAGTTCCGCGTTATTGTAGGCATAATTTGATTTCCAAAGTCCAATATTGAATTTCGAAGGGAGGTTTGTTCATGTTACGTTTTCTTGTGTTGCCAACATGATTCTCGTTGTTTACTTTGTTATGTTGGTAATGGTGTGCGATGTTATCGAATGATGTTACGTAGTTCATATATTATTATATAACTGGTTGTATTATCACGCTAGATTAGGATAATTTAGGATAAAATTAAGATGCCTATTCCTCAGAGAAATTTTCGTTTTGACGTGCTAACGTGGTCACCCGACAACAATATATGCAGTATATAATATCTACTTATAAAGAGATAAAATATCCATGACTCTGGTACAAACATTCGTGCTCACCACACAGAGTTTGTCCTTATCGGGATTCGAAACTGGGATCCACCGCGCAGAAGGCAGGTCACCACCAACTGATTTAATCAGGTTGTCACAACTAAAATTAATTTTCCAAAAATATTCATTTATTTCTGGCAAAATGAAAAAAATAATTCTACGATGACCAAAGAAACACAAAAGTTTAATACAAAATGCATCACTCTCACTCTAACGCAAAAATCTATGTATTTATCTCGCTTACACCATCGTCATCATACCGTTTGCGTCGCCGTTGACAGATACCTTTCTTAATGAGATCTTTCTTAATGTAGAGTACTGAGATATTCACAAGGCTTTCTCCACTATCCTAACAGATTTATACGTTTACTTATCGTAATCCCCGCACGTGAGACAATATCGTACAAGACCGTGTTATTATCATGTACATAGGCTTATAAGATTCCAAGCCCTGGGGCAAGTAAGCCTTATAACTATGTTTACTCAAGAAGTACTGTTATACGCTGAGATTATCAGACAACACTGTGATTATAACATAATATTACATGATGTCGAGAACTTCGTATACCGCCTCAGAAAAATCTATGAGAAAATGAATTATCTTTATTATTATTTTTTATTGAAATAAAACTAATTTTACGAATTTTATGGCGTTTATTTTATGTTATTATTACGTTTCCAATGTTTCGGCTGCTTTACAGCAACTATGGTCATGGGAGGACTGAGGTGTTTGAAGTCCTAGTGTCATAGTTTGAAACGGGGTACCCTCATATTTAGTTGTTGCTTGCGGTCCGGTCTACGCAGAAAGTGTTCACAATGTCTTGAGTCGTCCCTATTGAAATTAGGATGTTTTTTTTTTATTTCAATGGCCTCGCGTATCATCCTTGCTCGGAATCAGTGTTATTTTGCGAGGATCTGTGGCTTATCAAATCTGATATAACGCGTAAATATAAGAAATCAATAAGTAACCATGGAATTTCAAGTTCCTTCTTCTTCTTGTGGAAAATTTTTAAAACGGGTGATAGAATTGCAACATAATTTTGTGATACTTTGGACAATCATAAGTTGTTCTTTAATATTTTTGAAATCCTGACAACTGATCGTAACCTTAAGCGAATGATATAGATTAAATAATATTATTTGAAGTAAGCGTTACATATTTTTGTTGTTAAAAAATCCAATTTACTGAGAGCGCTTAAAAAATAAAATGAAAGGAAACATTTACTCTACCTATCTGGAATAGAAAACTAATTGCCTTCAATATAGAAAGCAATTTCTGTTTAATCAGTGGAGATTCTGTACAAAAGCCCGCGATTTCGACATTCTTAAACTAATGACAGAAAAGCGAACGGATAATGGGTAAGGTTGTTACGAAATTAATTATTGTATATCCACTTTAAGATTTAATTCTAATAAACCTATAGGATCTTTAATAAATACATCATAGGAGTATTATTAAATATGTTTCTTTACTTATGCGCGTACTGTGTTTTTTTAACATTCTTCACAAGTTGTTATGTTTAGAAAAAACAAACTTGTACGTCTATTAACCAAGGTTTATTTTGGAGATTAGATGATCTAAGAGAAAAACCCTTAAATTTATAGAAAGATTTAAATCTGAGCCATTTCAATTTAATGAAAACCGCCATGTCAGTCTTTAGTGGCTACGATTATGTACTGGCCCTTTTCTGCTAATAATACTTAATGGACACAGAGTTTATATATTGAAAGTGATTTTTGGATTTTATGCTCATTCAAAAACTCATCCAGAGCTTAATCTTGCCATCATCAAGGTTTTAATATACGACATATACTTTTTTGTTGATAACTTTTGAACATTCGTAAGTGCTTTTTTGGCCTTGATGAATTAAAAAAAAAGATTTTCATTTACATTTCAGGAAACTGCCTGTCAAAAGATATAAATATTTGTATACCTATTTCTATTCTAATTCACGAGACAGTGAATCCTTTCTCATGAGATTTACAGTGACACTATCATTATTCAAATCTCAATCTCAACATCCAAATTCTAACCCAAAATATTCACCATTTCGTAACCCAATGAACCCAAACCCATTACGGTGACCACACATTAGGCTCGAACGATAAATCCCGAGCGGTCACAAGAAAACCACCATTTTTTTTCTACCCGCAATGAATTTAAAGTAAAGATAAACAGTGCCACTAACCGGCGGCTTGTAACTTGTAACTAAAACGGCTTTGGATTGCACAAGCGTGTTCGTGAACATTCTTCTTCTTCTTTCTTTACGAAATGAAATGCGTAGAAATAAAATGGATATGCAAATGGCCTCACCCACAACTTAGCGGGTATTTTGCCCATGTCAAGTAATTAAATGCAATAAAACACTCAATAAATACACATAATAAATAAAATAATGGATGTGACATGATGATATGAAAATGGCGTCTCCTTGTTAACATTAAAGAAACCGTCTCTCTGGACAGACTTTGACTTTTTGACAGTCAAATTGATAAATGTTTGGTTTGATCTACGAATATTTTTTTTAACTATAAATATCGCCACACATCGTCCGTACGGCTCCAATCTAAGCATGTTTTAGGTGTCGTACAAGGGACTGGAGTCCATCCTAGTATACAAGGTATAACAAAAATTGTGTAAAATATTCTAACCGGTGAATCAGTAAGTTATATGGATCACGTAGGTAGTACATGAACGAAAATGGAGTATTTTTAAATGTCAAATAATTTGATTTATTTATTTGGTAATGCTATCTTTATAACCTACTGTTGGCTATGTTAAAATATTTTATATTATTATTGTTACATCTTATATAATATTTATATAGATATTAAACATCCATGACTCGGGTACAAAACTCGTGTTTATCACACAAGGTTTGCCCTTACGAGCATTCCAGCCCGGGACCACCCAGGAGGCGTGTACTACAAATACTGCGACCTGATTAGCTCAGTGGGTTTTCTGCTTTCTGTGCAGCGGGTCCCGGGTTTGAATCCTGGTAGGGACTTTCTGTAAATATTTGTGTGATGAGCATAAATGTTTGCATCAGTGCATTGTACGGTACCCATAACACAGACGTTGCTTATTGTGGGACCGTATTGTTGGTGTGTTCGTCTGGCGATAATTATTCATTTATTTATTGCTAATCAAGTCGTTTTGAGTGTTTTTTTTAAGTTAGCAGTCCCAACTGGAACGGGAAGATGTCTTACGTCTTAGAGCATGATGCCAAATTATTGACTGTTATACTTAATAACATCACCCGACCCATAAAACTGGCCACATATCTATCGGGCTCCATTTACATCTGCTAGAATGCCTTGTAATCCCATTGTAAATGGACAATACTTTCCATAAATTTGGGAATCATATTTGAAACAGTCGAATATTACAGTTACCTGAAGTCAAATTCGATCAAACCTAACTAACGACATACAAGAAATTCAATAAAAATCTTTCTCAGCATCCCAAACTAAGCTGCGTACCAGCGCATATACCTTTGTTATGTCTTTTATTACCTTTTCATAAGAAAAATCCTCCCCCGAGCAATAGGAAATACCTTTGTAAGGAATGAGAGTCATATCGTTGAACCAATTGTGTTAGGAGACATAATGTAATATTAGAATGAAGCCAAATAAAGGAGCTTTATACGACTAAGAAATATCACAAATTCGAATTATTTCCAGAGTTAACATGCCATGAAAGTGTTATATAAGCTCTTAATATATACACTTTTTTACAAATGGATTTGTAAATAAAGAAATGTTTAAAAATTCCCCGTTCCAATAAATAAATGTAAAACATAAAATTCTTTTATATTATATTTTTTTCTTGTCTTTGTCGTCAATCCAAAAATAAAAATTCTGGCCAAAAATGTCAATCAAAATTCATAAATTACTTTCAGTGCTACATGTTTTTGCCACTGTATACACGCCCTTGTTTTCTGTCGTATAAAACGGATGTTTTATTGCCAGAACCCTTTCCCGGGGCGCCGTAACAAAACATGTAATATTAAAATTTTGTCTTTACATTTCACTTTTACAACCGACTATGGTTTGGGCGAAGTTTCGTTAAAAAATGTAAAAATATGCTTCTTGAGTCTCGCCTTTAAATGTGGACCGTCTTAAGTTTATTTTTCTATAATATACTGGAGGCGTCTTATTCAGTATTTTTTTATGAATATGTTAACATTACTATTTTTTCATGAACGTGATTTTTATCTTAAGTATAATTTTGTCATCCTATTTGGGTATGATTTGTTTGAACCTTAAGCCCGCAACATGAGCTATATGTATATGATAAATACCGAAAGATGAGTATATAATTTCACTTTTCACTAATATTATAAATGTGAAAGTTTGGATGGATGAATGGATGGATGGATGTTTGTTACTCAATCACGCCAGAACGGCTGAACGGATCTGGATGAAATTTGGCACAGAGATAGATTATAGTCTGGAATAACACATAGGCTACTTTTTGGTTGTTTCCCTGGGATAGATTTGTTTTAATTTTTCATAGAGCAATGGATCGACATGATTTTTGAATAGGTAGTGGTCTGTACCTCTGTGCATTTTCCGGGATAAAAATTAGCCTATGTCATTTTCTGACCCCTAAACTACCATTACCTATGCAAAAAATCATGTCGATCCTTTATATTAATTTATTGTTTTTTAAATAAATCAAATCGTACTCCACAAGCAAGTCTCGCAAAGCCATTCACCATCACAAGGCGATCCACTGTACCATACAACAGAGCAATGACCTGTAAACAAGGATTACAAGGCATGCAATTTCTTCGTGCTTTCTTTGTCGATCAAGATAGCTTCAACTTGGACGTTGCATATTTTAAAAGTGTGTTTTGTCATGCACATCACTAGCAAAACTTCGAGACAGATAACAACATTAAAGCTCCGTATACAACGTGATTCAGAAATGGTATGCTAAGCCTTAAACCTGCGCTTTTCTAGCGAATTTTTTATCTAGTGTAGACAGAATTTTGATAAATAAGTGGATATAAAATGCTACAACAGGCATATTCCAAAATACAAAACATGCGTTCTTGGAATTCTTGTCTATATGTCCGTTTACACAAGCATCAGTGTACAACTACTAGACAGTTTGCAACCGGGCTATGAGTATTGGATAGTTTATGTTACAAAATATATAGTAGTGGTAGCATGACGCTGTAACCATTGAGGGTTTAGCAGTAGAGCAAAATTGATGGTTACTCGGTCGGAGCCGCGGGCGAAAGCTAGTAATAAACACAACGTCGGGAACGTAAAACCTTAATATACACGCGATTAAATCTGTAAAATTAGTTATATTTCAATGATTATAAGGTTCAAGATGGGATGATGGAAACTAGGGAAAATAATCTTTGTCAACTTCAACAATATTGCAGGATAACAAAGGGGCATATTCTAAGTCAAACATAAATAATCCTGATCCAATATATAAGTTAGGTTTCATAAATATTAATCTCGTTAAGTTATTGTAGACATCGAGAAAAGGGTCAAGTTCGCAACAAAATGGCGATACAATATTTGTATTTGGTGATACATAAAATATATGTACATACGTACTACTATATTTAATGGAGATTTATGAAAAAACTGGCTGAAATACAATCCGTTTGCCGATGTCTGAAAACGATAGTTTATATAACTTTCACAAGCTTGTATTTTTATTCATATACTAAAGGAGTGAAAACGTTTTAAAATTTTCACAAGAAAAAAACACATATTTGTATTTATAAAACACATGTAAACAAGATTGTTGATCAATGTATAAAACGATCGGATAATTAGATTTATCCATTATATACATACATATGAAAAAAAACCATGCAAAATGCCTTAAATTCATAGAAAGTCGCGGTTTTTGTAATGAAAAAGCGAAAAACCAATTTTACTGCTAAATTATTATTTCAAAGTTGTTAACTACGCCATTTAAAAGTACTACCGCAAGTTCCAGTTCCAGTTGGCTGTAGTTAAAAAGGAAAATAAACAGTCTACAAATCCATTTATACTTTAGAACTAGTTTTTCGTTTGAACCGGTTACAAGCTATTTGAGTTCCGTTCGGTTAAGAGCATTAGTGAACTAAGTACTGGTACTACGATAGCTATATAGTGTAGTTCTACTACAGCTTAGTATGTTGCTACGACGTAGCACTCGTAGAGATCGTAGCCCACCGTAAACAGTTACAATTTTAAAGTTTATAAATTAACGTTAGCCTGTATATTTAAAGCGTATAATTAATAATTGGATATTTTGTACGTAGCCTGAAAATAGTTTCTTGCTGAAAAATATTATTAAAATACAAATTCGTTAGAATTTTCAAACTCTCCTTTTATGAAAATTTGTTTCTACAACACCCTTGGGATTAACCTAGTAACTAAACAGTCGACATAAATATGAAGGTCTTTCATCTGAAATGACACTGAGTGCCTAATTTGCCCTTACTAATTACTATACCTCAAGGGTTGTCACATTCTAGTACTTTGGAGAAGTTGTTAACTCTTATGTAGTAGACCAGGAGTTAAAAGGTAGGTAAGCTGTACATATTGTGTAAATAAACTAACAAAACCAAGTACAATTCAATTCAATTTTTACAGTAAATGTCTCCACCGATCTTCGGTGATTTTGCCAGTGTCAAAGTCAAAACCAAGTAAATTCTTGCTTATACGGAGTATAAAAAAAAATGCTTTATGGAAATGGTTTTCTATTTGTCATATCTGACATTTTACCCATAAAAATATCAAAAGTTATGTAGTAAGCAATTAATTAATTTACATGCATTATCAAGTATATTTTTATGCTAATTTTACCCAGTGTCAGGTTAATAAACCTAAATAATCCATCACACTAATATTATAAATGCGAATGTTTGGATGGATGGATGTTTGTTATTCAATCACGCCAGAAGGGCTGAACGGACCTGGATGAAATTTGGCACAGACATAGATTATAGTCTTTTATCCCGGTAAAAAGCACATAATTTTTAATCGCGGGTGACACCGTGGGGTGCGGCTAGTATCCAATACATCTACCGTATACTGTCTCTTTGAATATAGCAAGCGCTACCTTTAAACAACCGTCCCAACCTATGTCTGTCAAGAACTTCTGATCGCGGTAATAAACTTGTCTATGTCAGTGAAATCTGTCAACCCTGCAGCAGACCCTGATCATCCTAGGTCATCCACGCTTCACTAATGTCCACTCAAGTGCTAAGATAATGTCGGCATACTGGTATACCATTGTTTATTGTTATTTTAACTCTTAATCTCGTAGATTATGTTGATGATTCGGCTGTCATTTTCAAAAGAAACAATATCTGTCAAGAGTGACAGTTACTATTCAGTTGCTGTTCGATTATGAATCGATTGTGTTAGCAGACTTGGGGCCCTGGACTCTCGGTGCAAAAAGCAGGATCTACTAGCTGTGCTGTTCAGATGTTTGTCGATTTGTCCGGTAGATTATGTGGATAATTCGGCTGTCATTTTTCTGCCCAAGCTGCTGTGTCGTTAATTTTGCATCCCTTATTCTTATTAAGGGACTAACGACTATTGGTTTTTTTTTAAGTATTGTTGTTGATTTTATTATGTCCATCGAATTTTGCACCTTTTATATAGTCGTTTTTAATTGCTCGGTATACCAATTTTTTTTTTTTTTTTTTTTATTACATTATAGGCAAGTATTTGATCTCGATCGCACCTGATGGTAAGTGACGATGAGATCTACGATGGAGCATACTTGCCTAGGTAGGAAGGCGGCAGTAGATAGAGACGCTACATTCACTAGTCACATGCAGCGCAACTGATCTGACCCACCATCCATGAATGGCAGCACCGAACATCATGCCGGAACACGGCTAGGCCGCTTGGCGACATGGCTTTGTTCAGTGGGTGGTGACTAGCCACGGCCGAAGCCTACCACCAGTAGAGTTGTCACCTGGTTGGCACCACCCAGGGTCACGTGTATCTCGAGGGTACTTAATTCTCCTACGGACGAAGGTGACTCGACCCCAAAACCAATGACCAATGACGTAAGCATCTTGCCAGCTATCAACTACATTCTTCTTCTTCTTATTTTAGGCTGGCGATCGGCTACAAAATAGCGCCATTTTTACCAGTGCCGAGTATTTCTTGATGATTGTTATAAAATTAAAAGTACCCCTTAATGACAATTTTAAAGACGATGATGATGGTGAAATGAATCCCCTACCCCTACCATTAAAGCTGTCGATACTTTACTGAAAATTTACCGGTCATTTTCGGAGAACTTGAAAAGTCAAGTTATACTATTTTATTTCAATTTACTTCACTCGTGCACGTTTATGAACATACAATGGTTAATATATCACTAATATTACACATTATTTATCGACGAAACACATTTTTTGGGAATAAAAAAAAAATTGTCAATTTCACGATTCAACTTCCCGGCAAAGAAGTGTCTCAGCATGATAATTATACGTATGAATGAGTCCAGCCATAGAGGTCCAATATATGTTTTTTTTTTTTCAAACGATGTGTGCGTTGCCGCGTTGTTGGCGGTATGCCAACTGGCAACCGTTTGCGGCCACTTATGTGATTAATTGACGTTTAATGCATGTGCGTGTAATGCATGTGCGAATTTAATATGTGGACAATACAGAAGCTGCAACAAATATTTAGATATTTTAGTTACTGCGCGGCTTGTTCATTCGGCCAATGATGTTGGGCCAATTTAGAATCTAACGACTGTGTTTTTCTGATAAAAGAAGAAGTAACAATAGCAGTGTAAACTATTTCAGGTGCTTTTTTAGGTAATAAATATATCATTAACAGAGAAATAAATGCGTCAGTACTTAATTAAAATTCTTAAAATGTTTAAATGGTGGGTAAATCGTATATGACAAACTTCTGTGAGTGTAAAAAAATATAAAAAAAATGTTTTATATAAAAGCGTAATCAGTTGATGACCTGAAAACAAATAACATATTTTAAATTAAATTGAATTAAATTTAAATTAGGTTTGTTATGTTGATACCTATTGCTATGAAGAAAAGTATGCACTAGGTACCAAGCTTTACGTCATAACATATACTTCTATTTGAATTAACATCAAAATATATACTAATACTGTTAATATAGTTATATACTAACTATATTAACAGCTATATTCATTAAACTTAGAATAATATACTTCTAGTAAATTGTAACTACAACTGAACTACTTACCTTCTCCCTTAACCTAACAATATAGCAAACGTTAACTCTTATAATTAACCTAATTTGAGCAAGTTATACTAATTTCGACTATTTGCCGTCGAGTTAAGTTTTATTATTGCAATTACAGTGACCCCGCTTAGGTAATGACAGGGTGCGGGACCGGTGACGGCAAATTAAAGGCGAATACTGGTTAACAACCATGTATTGTTTTATAGGTACTTATGTAATTACACTTGGAGTTTTCTTGTGTACAAGTAGTATTTGTTTTGGACTGATTTTGTTTCGAAATTGTAGCACTAGTATCCAATTTTCACTTGCGCTAGAAACAAATAAAATACCAACACACTAACTATACGGTCCCAAACTAAGCAACGCTTGTATTATGAGTACCGAGCAATGGACCGAGGGCGATTCTGGTATGCCGTACTTATATAAATAGTGAGCCATGACTCGGGTACAGACATTCGTGCTCATCTCGGAAAGTTTGACTCTACCGTGATTCGAAGCCAGTACCCTCGGTACAGAAAGCAGAGTCACTACTATCTGTGCCAGTCGGGTCGTGTGTAGGTTTAATCCTATAGTTTAAATTTTCATTTCTTTTATCATGATGTTTTTTTTTTGGTTGGATCCTTTGGTTTTTGTATGGTATTTATAATTTACATTTTGGGCAGTATTGGTACAACTGGGTCAGTATTATGGTGCGTAATATTTTTGTCTCTCTGCTAGTGGATACAGAGAGACATGAGGAATATTACTTGCCTTACGGTAAGATTATATATTGTGGAGGACTTCAGAAAGACAAGCGGAGTTCGTCATCCTGCAGTCCGCACTGGGTCAGCATGTTGTACTATGGTGAATCCCTCTCGAACTGAGGAGTAGTGCACCTGCCACCCAGGCTCATTGCTGAGCTGGCTAAGCGGACAGTAATGAGCTGGTTAAATACCAATATTTCAATATAAAAGTCCCAAAATAACAGCTTATCTATGTGAGCAAAAATGTGAAAGCTCATAATTTACGGCAAAATCGAATTATTTCTCAATGCCGAACAATCGCAAAATACATTTCGACATCAAAACATCAAACGCTTATTATTCACGGCGTCGCTCGCGAAAATATAAAAAATGTTTAATTTTTTTATAATTCAACTTTTTGAACGCCAATTTCGACGCTGAAAAATTGTAGGTTATATTTTTTTTGTTCTAAATTTTTTTCCGCGGGCCTCCCCTCTGTGAAAAATGTCCAAATAACAAGATTAATCCGACGCTCCTCGGTCGAGATTAAATTAAATCGCTTCCTTGCCCTGCCCCCGCGACCAGCCCCCTTAATACGCATTGTGACGATGAGAGCTCATCCTGTTTTTGTCACTTTTCATATTGCAACAAAATATGTAATAGTATTTTCCTGCGAGTAGCCTGAAAAACATACGATGTGATGACACCGGCCGGCCGGTATGTAAGTTTTTTTTAACTTTATTTTGCCGCCAAATTCTTCACACCACTCATATTACACTGTAAAAATATATTAGGCGATCCAAGCAACGTTTTGTGAGCCTTTTTTTTTTGTTTCCGCTGGGAAATGCATTTACGCATACCGCCCAAGCCCGGGGGAGCAAGGACGGTTATGTGGGGTCCTGGAAGAAGTCCAGACTACCCACTAAAACCCAGCGCCGCCCTCTGTGCCTTTTGTGGGGCGCCACAACGTTTTGTGACCCTAGTCTGACAATGTCACAATAATGAACTCATGGGTTTGTTATATGAGCTCTGTTTCTTTCTAAATTCATAAGAGGGAGTGAATCAAAATAAATATTCCTCACAGTGTGACCGATTGCAGCTAGAGGTACCGTAAGAAAATTTATCATAATCATATCCATAATAATGTAACAACCTTAAGAGTAGCCATTTAGTTTCTTGCCCCTTATTCTCCATAGGAATGGCAGTCCGGACAGGCATTAGAAGCTTATCACAACATTATGTTGTGAAATTTGTAAAGATTCATAATGGTTTATATAAATAATACGAATTCTAATTTCAAAATACTAATTCTAATTACAAAATATCAATAGCAGGTTCTTACTTATTTCAATGTTCAAAATATACTCGATTAAAATCAAAATTAATACGTGCTCGCCCACAATCCTCTCCCGTATGTTTCCGACCATAGTTGCGCGAACGCCCGAGTGCCGTACTTTTAACAGCTTGAACCCATTATGCCCTCGTTATGTAAATACTTTCAGCTTATGTACATACCTTTACATAATGTTTGTTCAAAGTCACTTCGTATACGTTGTTTTTTCACCCCACCGCCTTAAAAGGAGGGTAATGTTTGACAATGTGTTTTGTATTTGTTCAGATAAATAAATCTAGCTATGTTTCAGATACATTTAGATAAAGCATATGATATTTATATATAATAGACCTTTCTTCCCAAAACTGATATAATAAAAAAAGCTCATCTCATTGGACCGCGAAAATAACGATATTTTATGTTGATCGCAAAACATTTGTCACCTTAAAAGCGTCTTTAATCGAGTACTTGAACTTTAGGGTTCTTAACATTATTGTAATAAAGTTAAAAATCGATCATCTGCGTATAAATGATGGGCTTACTGACGTAACGGGTATCAGACGGAGCTTGGCATCTAATGACTGGCTTAAGACCGTATTCAAATAACTGGTAGAAACATTTACACTTGGGATCACTGAATTCGGGTCACCGATATAAACCTAAGTATCTCTGTGGGAGTTTGTGTACGTTTACCGGGTATACGTACATTGATATATCAGGACTGTTGTGAGACAATAGAAGCAATAGCAACAACAAATGCGGTGAAATTCGAAGATGGATTTAAAAAATAAGTGATTTATTTTAGGCTTATTTGATAACTATTGACTTAAATATTTTGAATAAGCTAGCATTATTGGTTTCCGAGATATTAATGTTTATATTTTGGTGATCAAGATTCATTGCTCCCAAGTGTACAAACAGAGTTGTATAAACTCATTCATATAATCGCAGTACCTCATACATTTTGATGCTATATAGCTTACCCTTTTATCTTGGCAGTTAAGGGGTAACCTTTTCTTTGAGCTTGTAAGCAGTATTAGATAAATTACTGGTATTATGTCGGTTTGATGCAGTCCTCTGTATTGATCCGAAAAAATAGTTTAAATTATGAGAATCTACCTTTGTACACTATCCTATGTCTCACTTACCATATGTGTGAGAGAAAGAGACACGAAAATGTTAATTGCGTACAAAAACGAGACGCCGTTAGTAGAAGGTGTTAGGCAATAAACAGTTAATAACGCTACTTAGTGTAGTTCCATAGCAACTTACACAGCCGTTTTATCACCAATATGTAGCCATCAGATAGGTAAGCAGGCACTTCTAATCTCATTGTAACGTCATCGAGAAAACATGCTGTCACTGTTACACTTATTTACAAAATCTGTGGTGTGAAAAGGATGGGCGACGCTTACGTACCGAAACGCTATGTAAAAATGATTGTGCTTAAGGCACAGCTCTATAATTGCAATTATATGACATTAATTAACATTAATTAATACTATCCCGTCTATAATTGCCATATAAGAGTATGCAGAAATATATTGCTCTATATCATTTGACGTTGGTTCTTGGTCCTAATGTACGGGGCCAGTCTATTGCCATACTACTGAGCAGGCTCAAACAACTAGATTTGCTATAAACATGTAGAAACCTACTAAGAATGTACAACCAATACATAATACTATAATACCAGCTCTTTTTAATGTCCCACTGTTGGGCACGGGCCTCCCCAATGCGAGGGGGCATTAGGCCATAGTCCACCACGCTGGCCCAGTGCGGGTTGGCGGACTTCACACATCTTATGAGGGGTTCTCTTAGACATGCAGGTTTCCTCGCAATGTTTTCCTTCACCGTTCAGCATGTGATAATCGTGGTTGAAAATGGGATACGCACATGAAATCCAGAAATCGCAGCGGTGCGAGCCGGGGTTTGAACCTGCGATCCTCGTTACCGAGGCAAGCGTTCTACCAACTTGACTATCACTGCGTTTCACTGCTTTGCTTATACATAATACTAACTGTATTAAAAGGAGCCCCAGCAAAGTTATATTAGCAGAAAGTTGAGCCACCTCCCCCCCCCGAAAAAGTTATATCTTGCAGAAATCTCGAAGATTATGTTAACAAGACAAAGTGAATATAACGCTGCTATCCATTAGGTAACCACCCTTATTCGGGACTTCACTTTTTTACGATTTTCTCTAAAGCACTCCTGAGATATCTGCTTTTAGGCTTTAGCCTGAGTTAGGAACTTAGGGCGTAAACTTTAATTACCATTTCATCATTTTATTCATTATTCTTTGTGAATACAATGTTGAGATGAAAGCTAAAGGTTTTTTTTTTATTTTTATGATAATAAGGTTTACTCATAATACCGCCGTTCGTTAAGCAGATAGTTTTTATACATTTCGTTTATGATCATACAATGATCATAAACGAATATCTATACGATAATTCGATAATTAGATATGAATGATGATTTAATGGACTCGTTTAAAAGTCGATATTTATTTAAATAATAAACCTATCGCAATATAGGTACCCACTGTACACTTACAATCTGTAAGATAACTGGAGGTTATCTTACAGTTGTTGACAGTGACTCAGGTGCAGACATTCGCGCTCATCGCACAAAGTTTGCACACGGGATTCGAATCCGGTGCCCTCGTTACAGAAAGCAGAGTCACTACCAACTGTCCTAATCTCTGCCGTGTCACGTATTTTTTTAATGGTATAAATTGATGTCACATTATGAACGCGTTCGCTTGTACATTGCGCCACACACCATGCCCAGCTTAAATTATAAATGAGTTGGGCACGACTGCACCTGAGGCGTCTCCTCGCTGCAATAACGTTATGTTTATTTTTACGTCGACATTAACTCCCACGGGATTAGTGGCGAAGATTAGTTGGTGGACGTGAGACGGTTCCTTATGTGGATGCTGCAAGGGTGAAAATGTTGATTCTTTTAGTTGTACGAGGGTTCTGGAGAGAATATAAGTATAATGAGTTTCTTATTGCTCTATTACAGGGTATTTATACGAGTTACTGTGTAAGAATATGATGTTGGTGTTGTATTATTATTTAATATACTGTTAATGATAAAAACAAGTACGGTCCCTTTCTCTGTCGCATTCTTGCCTACTAATGCTGGTGACGTCACAGCCCTGCTGCTTTGTACTATTTTCGTATTTTGTCGTCATACAATTTTAATGCCTGTATTTATAGTCAATTTATTTTAATAATTATTTGTGTGTCAATTATCGTAAAATATAGAATATATATTTATGCCCAAAATATATAAATATAAATAAATATCGCTAGACGAACACACCCTATACGGTCCCACACTAAGCAACGCTTGTATTATGTGTACCGTTCAATGGACTGGGGGCGAACCCAGTATATATTACTTATATCAATATTAAACATACATGACTTGGATACAAACATTGGTGCACATCACAAAAAGTTTGTCCCTACTAGGATTCGAACCCGGGACCCTCAGCACAGAAAACAGGGTCACCACCATATATTATAATAAATAAATAAATGCAATTAACAATGAGGCAACTGCCTTAATTAACAGATTATATATGTTGTGGGTTTGCGGGCTGTTTCAACCGAGCTGTGCGGATACGATTCCGGCTAACCGCAGTGCAGCTAGCCGCATCGCCGGTAACCGCATAACGCGTAATGTCCCTTAACCGCTGTTAGCTCCATCTAGTGTCCTCGAGACTCTTACTTAAACGGACACTAGATGGCGCTAGCAAAACTTGTCAATGTCACTTTGATGCATAAGTCAAATCAATATACTACTTGTTCTGTGGAATACCATAAAAACCGTATTGTTCTGTGCTATAATTAAAAAGGTGATTCAATATAGACTAAAAAGACTCCGCAGCAACGACACGAACTTTCATTACCATCAAACCCCAAAAATATCCCATCCAAGCAAACCTGAAGAAAACCCGAAGAATTACAACGCAGGAGGTGATCGCCGTGCTGGCAGCCGTACAACCGCATAAAGCCTTTTTACACCTATTCCCTGACGAATATATTCCCTAAAAGCCCTATTACCTTCACAATTCAGGCGCACACTTATAACACTCGGATCCCCGCGCACAGTAAATGTGAAACGCTCTTGACATCAAAAGTCGCTTAACACGTCGCGTGATAGGTCGAGTTTGCGCCTCATAAATGTATAACTAGCTTTATTTACTACGAAAATCAATGCGGCTTCATGCGGGTTAGGCTGTGGATACAATCAAATATTCATATTGTTTGGAGCATAAAATAATATTCAATTCTGCAGACATTATGAAGGATTAGGTACCATGTCGAATATAATAATTCCAGCCCTTTTTAATGTCCCACTGTTGTACACGGGCCTCCCCTCAATGCGAGGGGGATTAGGCCATAGTCTACCACGCTGGCCCAGTGCGGGTTGGCGGACTTCACACGTCTTTCGAGGGGTTCTCTCAGACATGCAGGTTTCCTCACGATATTTTCCTTCACCGTTTAGCAAGTGATAATCATGGTTAAAAATGAGATTCGCACATTTTTGTTAAATACCACGCGGACGAAGTCGCGGGAAACAGCTAGTAACCAATATAAACCATGCCGGTATAAGCGCAATTATGTTTGCGTACTTACTCACCGAGGCCAAACGCGAATAGGTCAGGAACTTTTAATTGGATAGTGTAATATTTTCTTTTCATTCGGTTGAAGTTAGTGCTCTGTTTAACAGTAAACCGCTGGGTTCAAGGACTTCCGAAGTGGCTGTTTTATATAATTTTTCCTTTTTGGTATTTGTTCGTGGGATATTTTTACTTTTGATTTACAAGCAAATTTATGTTTCCACATATACACTATTATCGGGAAACTGGGCTAAATTAAATATTCGTGTTAGGTACACCATTTATAACTCGAGAACGGATGGGACGATTTTGATGCTCTTTGATTTTTTTAAATTTGTATTAAGATTCATAAAAAAAAAATGATAATTCATTTTCTCATACATCTGATGGCGGTATGAAGTTCACCGGGACAGCTGGTAGTATCTGCATGTATGTATGGTATCCCATACCAATTTTGAGATACAATTGGTAGGAGATACAAGGAGATACATTTAAAAAAAAACTTAGACTTTGATGTTGTTATAAGCTATCACAACAATGGACTGAGGGCGAACCCAGTATATAACACTTATACATAAATTTAACATCCATGACTCGGGTACAAACATTCGTGCTCATCACACAAAATTTGTCTCTACCAGGATTCGAACCCAGGACCCTCGGCACAGAGAGCAGGATCACTCTACTAACTGCGCTAATCATGTCGTCAGATTAGATGAATATTGTGTCCTCTACATTTGTTTCCAAAAATATATACAGTAAACATACGACCCCGTCAAACTTTTATGTTCATTGTATCTTCATTGTAAACCCAAACAAGGGGAAACATATTACAAACAACTTTGAATATGGCTTCATCATAAAATAAAGACTTCAAAAATTTCTAAAGACCTGAAGCTTAAGCTTGTTTATTTAAATTACAACAATGCTTCGCGTGTCAGAACCTTTTCAAACGCTAATTTAAGGCGTACCACTTCATATAAATTACACTGAGTACGGTACTTGCCTGGTACGACATGTAGTTTGGCCTTAATAATTAACGAAGTACAAGAAAACGATCAAACTGTTATTTGACTTTATTAACCTATTCATCGCCAGACGTGGCGACAGCAGCTTAGAAAAGCTCATTGTGGTGGGAAACGTGGAAGGGAAACGTTCACGAGGCCGGTCCCCGACCAGGTGGTCTAAACAGCTTTTTTTTTTTTTTTTTTTTTTATAAATTATAGGCAAGTATTTGATCTCGATCTCACCTGATGGTAAGTGACGATGAGATCTACGATGGAGCATACTTGCCTAGGTAGGAAGGCGGCAGTAGATCGAGACGCTACATTCACTAGGCACATGCAGCGCAACTGATCTGACCCGCCATCCATGAATGGCAACACTGAACATCATGCCGGAACACGGCTAGGCCGCTTGGCGACATGGTTTTGTTCAGTGGGTGGTGACTAACCACGGCCGAAGCCTACCACCAGTTGTCACCTAGTTGGCACCACCCAGGGTCACGTGTAGGGTATCTCGAGGGTACTTAATTCTCCTACGGACGAAGGTGACTCGACCCCACGGACGAAGGTGACTCGACCCCAAAAAGAAGAAGCTTAAAGAAACACCAACGTCCCGCTTCTACGACGCGGTGAAGATGACCACAGACCGGAGCCGATGGAGACAGTTCGTCCGATCCAAATTTCGAGAGCAAGAGCTTTCAATAAAAATAAAACTATAAAATTTGATTTGGAAATGGCCTGAATCCAAACGACGTGATTATATTCAGTCTCTTCAAGACGCAACCCACCCTCCAGAAGAAGTGGGAATCGACCCTCATTACCCACAGAAACTTGCGTACAGTTAACAAAAAAACTCATTTGCACTCAAACACAACACAAACAACAGTTGGACGTCGGTATGTCCATCTCTCAGAAAAGCTATTGGTATGTTGCGAGATAAAATAAAGGCGAAAGCGGAATAAATGACGTCAGTAATAAACGTTTCAAAAAAAGATTTATATGAGAAAGCTTTTTAATATATTTTGAGCAAGTATATATCCGGACTGCGACAGTGAGGCATGAGAAATGATAGCCTTGAAGTGAGGCAGTATGAGCGCTTGCCTCGGACGAGGCACATAATAAGCTAGCTAGTAGGTAGTATTAGATAAAAGAGAAATCCTATTTATTTCTTCGGAATACAAAAAAAAACACTCGCGTTGACAATTTGCTCAGTGTAAATAGTGCGCTGCGCATTGTGCTTAACATTTTTTTAAATATATTATAATAAATTAAATAAATCATGGAAATAAAACAGTCGCTACTCGGCCCTAACTTGCCCCAAACACTCGTTCTGGTGGGTCGAGTGACTCGTGTCGAGTGCCCATTTGTCCGTCACACTGACCGTTCTGAGCACCGGCCGAGTGTTGTCCCCTATATTTGTTTTGTTTATTCCGCTCCAGGGGAAACGCTTGTAAAACTCGCGCGAACATTTGATGGAGCCAACCAACGTTGGGTTAATTGCTAGTGCCAACACTTTCAGCTGTGACTGTACTATTTAATAAAAGTGTTGTGTTGTGAGTTTGTACGTTGAAAACGTTATCGATGGTATTTTTTTTTATTAAGCAAAAATAATTATTGCCAGAAAATTAAACCAACAATGGTCTCAATCTAAGCAACGCTTGCTTATAGTTGGCGTACAAAGGACTGAGGTGTGCTCCCAGTAGCACCAACAACAATTAAGGAAATAATTTCGGAAATTTGCCCAGACAGGAACCGAAGCCGCGACCACCTTGAACAATGAACCGAGTGAATTCGAATTAATACACCAAGGTGTCTTCAAAGTTTTTCATGTGTTGATGTGTTGGATTTAGTTACTTGTTTGTTTGAGCCTATTGAGTATTTAAAAAATGGAGCCGCCTACTATACAGCCAACCTCATACTGTATTTTTTCCAATTGGTGAGGAACGGCGTGTAAATTTTTTAACAAAAATATGATTATACACAGATTATAGGCAAATAGGCAATGTTTTGGCAAAGAGACATGCCTTTCGATACCACGTTCAGGCTTATTGGCCTAAGTTTGCGACGTCGTCCCAAAAAAAAAAAAAATATTTTAAGGGTAAGGATAAGTATCATTATCACTCTGTGACCAATAAGTTGTACGTAGAAGAATTATACCTGCTATAAAGTTAATAAATTAACCCTTTATTTCAATAAATTATGTACAATAGTTATTTAGATGGAAAAACAATACACTAAAAAAATACTTATTAATAGGACATTGTAAAATAAAATAAAAAAAAAATTATATACACAAAAATGACTCCACATCGTCGTCGGTTAACCACTGGTGGTAGGCTTCGGCCGTGGCTAGTCACCACCCACTGAACAAAGCCATGTCGCCAAGCGGCCTAGCCGTGTTCCGGCATGATGTTCGGTGTTGCCATTCATGGATGGCGGGTCAGATCAGTTGCGCTGCATGTGCCTAGTGAATGTAGCGTCTCGATCTACTGCCGCCTTCCTACCTAGGCAAGTATGCTCCATCGTAGATCTCACTTGCCTATAATGTAATAAAAAAAAATAAAAAAAAATTAAACTCTTCGCGTAGTATTCAGTGCTTCATAATGGCGAAGTCAGAAGTAGTAATAAGTGAAGATATAGTTAGATACTATGTACTGAGCTAAAGTAATTAGTGTTATTCTAATGAAGTTGTTGTGAAATTGAACTCGAGAGGGTATTACGAGCCGTCAATTTAGGTCGGGCTGTTATTTCAGAGTTTTGAAGGGCTTAAGAGGTCAAAATGTAGGTAGGTAACTATGATTATTTTATCATAATATGTTGGTTATTTTCTGTATTAGACTTGAAGGAAATATGTGTGGTTCTGACGACATTATATTATTTTTATTATCTACGAGTATAAACAACATCTATATCTTAATATAGATGTTGTATACTTGTGCACGATTCTGCAAGTTTATCTCACCAAGTCGGGCATACAAAGCATGCACTGAAACCTTTCTGTTACAAAAGAGATATATCTTTAAGACCAGACTTGTATATTCCCATATTTACCGAGCTGTTTAAAAACAGAAAACTCCAACGGATATTGACTATGACCGAGGTTATTTCTGTAAATAAGTCGTTCTGTTTCTATTAAACATAAAACGTGGAAAAACAAACTGGAAGCTAGCTACAGACTTTTATTTTCTTTGCCTTGTATATTTTCTTGAGGATATTTCTATTTACTTTCCAGCGGCTTAGAGGTAGCTTGAGATAGTAAAAACTTTTGTAAAGATGCGCAATTTGTAACAAAGCAAGTTTCTCAGCAGGTTTTGATTACTCTCTGGAAATTAGAACGTCATTAGCCTAGTGGTTCAAGAGGTCGTCGACGTAATCGTGAGGTTCCGGGTGCGATCCCCACCCAGTACCAGCTTGAGATTAGTGTAACGGGCTATCGGGACCACTAGTGTGTTCATGGCTACATTTTATTTAGTACATGACATATATATATATATACATACAATTATCTTCAGTCTCTACCACCCAAAAGGCCTTAGGGATAAAAATACTACTGTAATAAACAGTATTTCATAGTATTTTATTCGTATTTAGCGGAAAAGGGATTTTTTCAGACAGGCGATGGTTTGCCCCGACGGTCGCCATCGTCGGGGTCTCGTATATAAGGTTTAACAAAAATAGTGTAAAATATTTTAACAGATGAATGAGTAGGTTATATGGATCACGTTGATGTATAAAATAATTGTGTAAATGATGTTTGTTTTTTTTTAAACAAGGTAGACCAGTAGCGTTTGGCCGTGCGCTCAGTACAGGATGTAATTTTTTTAATGTTTTTTTTTTTTATTACATTATAGGCAAGTATTTTATCTCAATCTCACCTGATGGTAAGTGACGATGAGATCTACGATGGAGCATACTTGCCTAGGTAGGAAGGCGGCAGTAGATAGAGACGCTACATTCACTAGGCACATGTAGCGCAACTGATCTGACCCGCCATCCATGAATGGCAGCACCGAACATCATGCCGGAACACGGCTAGGCCGCTTGGCGACATGGCTTCGTTCAGTGGGTGGTGACTAGCCACGGCCGAAGCCTACCACCAGTAGAGTTGTCACCTGGTTGGCACCACCCAGGGTCACGTGTAGGGTATCTCGAGGGTACTTAATTCTCCTACGGACGAAGGTGACTCGACTCCTAAAATTTCTAATATTTTGATGTATTTCTATGTGTATGTTATCTTTATAACCTTTAGTTGGCCCTGTTAAAGTAGTTTACACTATTATTGTTACATTCTCCGAAAACTCTTACAGCGTGTTTCAGGATTGTTTATCATTTATTCTGAATGTCGTCTGCAGCGCCATCTGTTTAGCTCGTGGCGATGTTAAAGAGTTCGCTACAGAACTCCTCCCTAAGACCTGCAAGCGCCGGGAGGCTTGGTCAAGATTTAATTATTATTTCTTGTCTCAGGTAATCTGAATGACAATGGTTGTCAGAGGGAGCCAGCACATTTTACAGAAGACCAGACAATTAGCGTCATGTAACACTGTAATATGAATCTCAGTAATTTCGTCGTGTACATCACTAGCCTACTGTGGCTCAATCTGACCGACGCAAAAATTGGTGAGTTGTTCGTCTCATATACTTCTCTACATATTCTATAATACAACTCCTTATAATTAAATACTTAACCAGTGATAGCCAAGTTGCATGAACGCTCGCCTTGGAACCAAGTGTCGCAGGTTCAAACCGCGGTTCGCACGTCAGGGATTCCTGAATTTCATGTGTGAAGCTCATTTTCCAAACGTGATTATCATTTGCTAAATGGTGAAGGAAAACTACATGTCTTAGAGAACCTCTCAAAAAACATGTGAAGTCCGCCAACTCGCACTGGATCAGGCTAATGGACTGTAGCCTTATCCCCCTCGTATTGAGGGGAGGACCGTGGCCCACACCCACTGTGGGGTACGGACCTCCCCTCTCCACTAGGAAAGGGCGAATATTATTTTTATTAATTTCTCACTAGAAATGTTTTCTGTAAGCTAGCACAAAAATACATTGCAGAAATAAAACACAATGCTAAAGAGTTTTTAAATAGCCGTGTACTGATTGGCTGACTCGGCTCGCTTAGATTCACGCTCCTCGCCCGAGGCAAACGCTGCTTCACGTGAGTGATGTCATTTCTGATATGCCTCGCTGCCAGCCCGGCTGTATATCATACACTTTGCGCGAATTAATTGTTCAAAAAAAATCTGTAGCAAAAATAAGGCACGTGTATGTGCCCGAGGCAATGTGGGTTGCTGCTCTCCCGGTCAGTACACGGCTGTTGAAAATACAATTATATTCTACAACCCAATTCAATGGAACAGAGGGATGAATAAGTTTACTCATCTAGTACGTACGTAGGTATCGCATATCCATTGCCTCTTCTTCTCCAAAGGCCGAGTGTAATTATAATATACTAGATGCGCCCGGCGGTGTTACCCGCGATAAAAAGTATGGAAAATTAAAACATCTATCCCACGGGAACCATACATTTTACCGGGATAAAAAGTTCCAGACTATAATCTATATCTGTGCCAAATTTCATCCAGATCCGTTCAGCCGTTCGGGCGTGAAAGAGTAACAAACATCCATCCATCTATCCATCCATCCATCCAAACTTTCACATTTATAATATTAGTATAGAAGTATAGATTGTGCTAACTGTCTCGGCCGACTTCGTACCGCCTCAGAATCAAATGTATGTGAAAATGTTATTTTTTTTTGTGAATGTTTCCTATGTTTTAAAAGTTATTCTGAAAAAATCACAGATCACAAAAATCGGCCCACCCGTTCTTGTTGTACAACACGACTTTGTTTTATATATATATATATATTTATACGGAGCTTAGCAAAATCGCTTCGAAGTAAAAGGGTCATCCCCCTCTGAGCACAGACTTCAATTACCTTCATTCAATGAAATTAATTGAGTTCATTTTTTATCTGAATTGCGTAGACGTTCACTGAGATTATATTTTTAGCGTTTAATCGGATGGAGGGAGTTTTGATTACAGAGGTTTTAGTACTTACAATCTTTTTGCGTACCATTACTGTGGGCGACGTCGGCCTGTTTTGTCGCTGATGTTGCAGTTTCTGTTTTCTGACTACAAGAATAAGAATAGTCGACGCGTGTAGCACAGTGAAGGAATAAACAGTGTAGCACTACTAAGTGACCCCCGTTGAAGAAATATCTCAGACGGACCCGTTGAAAATTAACTTCGTAATAAAATATATTTATGAACAAACAATAATATACAACTATTTTATTTCAGGATACTTTTGGCACGTTACAGATCTACATTATGATCCGTTTCACAACTCCCCGGAGTTACATAGAGGTGCGTATACCATAGACCCACATGGTTTATGTTGATGTCTTTATTCTTTATGGTTGGTATCGCAACACAAAATTATAACACTAACCTCCTTAGCAAACTCTTCCAAAAACTAAAAAGTAAAAAAAATCCAATCTTTAAATGTTCCTTGTCTAACTAATTCAAATATTTAACGAATGTGAAGTCGGTGCCAAAAAACAACTGAATCGAGTATTGTCGGTCCGCGCCACACTACTGACTATACTTTCAATATTCTTCGTCGGTTGTTTATTTGGCACCGACTTCACATTCGTTAAATATTTGAATTAGTTAGACAAGGTTAATTTCAAGATTAGATTATTTTTTGTATTTAGTTTTTTGAAAACGGTTTTTTTTCTTAAAAAGTTTTTTTTTAATTTATGATGCGGATTGATTTTATTTTTTTACGACCCTGTTGGCACAGTTCGTGGGACCCTGCTATCTGTACCGAGTGCCCGAGTTCGAATCCCGGGAGTACCAAACATTGTGTGATGAGCACGAATATTTGTACCCGAATCTCATTATCGTAGATGAGTGATGATGCGTTGGGACGGGTTTCAGTCCATTGTACGGTACCCTTGGCACAAACATTGCTTGGTAGGGGACCGTACACTTGGGCTGTTCGTCTAACAATATTATTATTATTTTATAAGGGGTGGTATGTTTTCCATTTGCTGATAAATCTTATGTATAACTTATGAGTCAGAATGTGTATATGCCATCTGTCTGATAAGTTGTAAATAAGTTTTATTGTCAGGATGAAACAGTCTCTAAGTAAATTAAAAACTATGTTAAGTAAATGAGACAACTTAATGTTGCGTACAACTGAAAACTTTCTTAATAAGATACGTAAAGAGAAATTCTCATATCAAGACTTGAATTTTGTTAAAGTTACTACTCCTAGAATGCTAGCTAGGAACAAGAAAGTTTAAGTTTTGAATACACAAAGACGTCAAAGTATTGTAGCAAGTAATATAATGATTTAATTCAAGACAATAGCAAAAACAATGTCAGAATCTTTACAAATATTTGTAATGGTTGAACTATATTTGAGGATTTACGCAGAGGATATAGAAAGTTACATATGTCTTAATATTGGGGTTGTTCTGCTTTCATCCTCAGTCTTCTGATCCTACGAGATTTTTTTTTCTTAATTCAACCGATTGATATGTCATTACTCAAGGTGGAAGCTCAGGGTCAGGGCGCGAAATTCAAAATGTCAACGGTTTTTATATTTTTACGAAAAATTTGGACATCTTTACGATGTAATTTAGTGTTTTGCGATATTAGCATTCTGCATTGGATATTTCGATGTATTCAGTTTGCTTAAAAAAATACCAAATACCTCGAGGGGGAATTACCTCGCATTGAGGGGAGGCCCGTGCCCAACAGTGGGACATTAAAAAGGCTGGTATTATTATAATATGTAGACAGAGAAGCATGGAGGCTTTGCCTAGCCGTGGTACAGTACAGGTTTAAAAAAAAACTTTGAACATTGTTTAAAGCATTAAACGGACCGTTAGTAACACACGCATTGTCTAATTGCATCAAGCGTGTTTTCCATAACAGTACCTCGATACAGACCCGATGGAATAATCCTTATCAATTTACAGCCCAGTGGACATATTAGGCAGTAACGTTAGCTAGCTATACAGTCCATGGAAGGTTAGAGAGATAAATGCAGGTAGGTATCAGAAAGTTGGATTCCAAACATAATTTACCTCCAAATGTATTGTCATTCTGTAATTCTAATATTTTTATGAATCTGGGGATTCATACACAAATGGGGGAAGAGGAAACCACCACTGACCCTCGGCTTGTCAACTTTCCCAATTATATACCAAACAATTTGATCAGTGGTGGGTTCCCCTTCCCCCATATGTTTAACAATGGATTTCTGTGAAGTATCTCCAAGTTCTATTAATTATTTCTGGGGATTCATATTTGAGGTCCACTTTCATATGCTATAGTTTACCAATTTAAAATAAATTAATCATATCATATTGTAACTTAATACTCGAAAAAATTTCGTTTGAAAAATTTTACCTATAAGTGGGGCACTAGCCCAGTAAAAAAAAATCTATAGATCCATTCAAGATACAATACCAACTAAACATGACGACGTTATTTCCAATGTCTGTATGCCCCTTCAAAAAGAATCTACACAAAACATAAACCTATATACATCCATACTTTCAAGGTCAACAGTTCTCAAGATACCAAAGATTGGCTTAGTTTGGTAGCCACTTCTCAATATAACAACGATAAGGGAATTTAGAATCAGGAATTTAAGTCAAAAGACGTAAATAAATTATTATCATTTGTTTCCTCTAAGGCTGTAAACACAACAGAGGCAACAGCGAGCACAGTCACCGAAACGGCAGGCATCGCGACCACAGCTGTGACAGCGCATGGTCCCTGATACAGAGCGCCGCCGCTCTGATGGCCGAGCGGCACCCTGACACACTGGAGTTCGTGCTTTGGACTGGGTACATCATACTGCTTCTATAACATCCACTAGCTATAAGGAAATTCCGTTACCTAACATTATGACTGATTTCATTGCATCATAGATTTTTTTTTCTCATTTGAAAAGTAGTTCTCGGACCCTGATCGTGTGTAGGAGGTAATACAACAAAAATACTTTATAGAACATCCTTTTACAATATCTAATTTTCCCTCCAACAGAGACATCTTATCGTCATCAATGGAGCATCTGAGTGATGAGTTTAAACTGGAGGCAGTGAGGAATGTGACTGAGTTACTAAGTAGGACGTTCAGTAGTCAGTTCGTGTTTCCAGCACTGGGTCATAATGACCCGCCGCCTTCGAAGAAGTTAGTCGATATGTGGATGCAGTGGCTGCCGACGGAGGCACTGCAGACTTTTGAGACTGGTACCTATTTTCAGTTCCTATTTAAAAAAATATTTATGCTTAACTTTTAAGGGCTGATTCGATATTTAAAGAAGTTGATTTTACTCCTCAAGGTCTTAATATGCCAAACATGATTAAATAGATAAACTACTACTACTACTAGACTACTAGAGTTATATAGACTCATTTCTAATTTTTAAAGAATTATCATATTCCGTTAAAAAAGCTTATGACGAAGCCAAAAGAAAACCTAACGATGAAGTTTTTTGAAGACAATAATAATTGTGGTAATTGATTTTAAGGTGGATATTACACAATAGAACAGTCACACAGCAGGCTCAGAATCGTAGTGCTGAATAGTGTATTGTGGGCTGGTGGTGCAGCCAGAACTGACGGGCCTCACAGAGGCAGGGCGCAATGGGAGTGGCTCGAGCACGTGCTATCTAAAGCTAGAAGAAGAAATGAAATGGTAAATTTTGGTCTCCTATACCCTAAGTTTTATCCGAATTGCAGTGCTAAAGAGCTGATAAAGAACCTATAGCTGTTGAAGGAGGGTGGTTTTAGAATGACCACCATTAATCGGAAGGCATAGTTTCCGACAGTGCCTCACAAGAAGATAACCTCAAACACAACGAATTTGATGTGTGGATGTCCAGAATTGAATGAACCGTTCATGTATTGATAAATGAATGTACTCTTTGTGTGATTAATACAAATTGTTTTCTTCCAAGGTCTACTTAGTAGCACACGCAGGCCCTGGTGTGGAAGAACGACACAGCGCCGGGAGTTCATCAGCTGCCGGTGGTGGGGAACTGTCTCCCAACGCAAACGCGAGGCTCGTGCACGTCATCAGGTCAAACAGTGACGTCATTGCTGGCCAGTTTTATGGACACCGGCACGCTGATACCTTCAGACTAATTTATAGTGAAGGTTAAAAAGATTATAATTTTACCGTATTCTATTTGGATGATTATATCATCATTAAAAGTTGTTATAGTTTGATAAGACGTCTACAACTCTGTAATAGTATAATACCTATTGCCATCCATTATATTTTTAACAACTTGTCTGAAAATATATTCACAAGTTTCTAGTTTTGCTATTGTAATAAAACAATGTGAACTTCAGAATTCTTTGTACCTCCAAGATAGCATTTGAATATTTATTTTCAAATTATGTTGTTTGAAAACGTTTTTATAAGTCTGAATGAATTTATAACGATGATATTGTTTTGAAGGGCGGCCTGTGTCGTGGGCGTTCTTGGCACCATCGGTCACACCGAGAGGAGCTGTCAGCACTACAAATCCGGGGTTAAGACTTTACAAGTTCGACTCAAATAATGGAAAGGTAAATATAAGACTGACCTCACACATAACATATTCAAAGGCTTGGTTATATATACATACTAACCAGCTATATATATACCTTTTAGAAACTCTGGGTATGAGACCTTTCGTTAACATTTTAGGCGGAAAAATCTTATTGAATGAATATGGGAAAACAAGCAGTCCTTTGCGGTGGGAATAAGGGGAGACCGTGGTAAATCTCAACGCCGCAATTCATGCTGTTCCTATTAAATAATGTATTTTATCTTTCCACTCAGGTGTTGGACTACACACAGTATTACTTAGACGTAACAAACTCTCGGGATGATATGCACTGGGCGGTCGAATACAACCTCACTCAGTACTATGGACTGAGGGAGGTGAGCCCGGTCTCTCTGCACGCTTTAGCAGAGAAGATAAGGAATCATAATGACCGAGGAGTATTTACTAAGTGAGTGCATGAAATTTGTCGTCTTAGCGTACCTAACATACAAGTATAATCTTCAAGGTGACATGTAAAACTTTAGGAAGGTTTAGACGTGTGAGAGCCATTTACTGCTTATGCCTCCTTGCTAACTTCAGCAATCTTGATTACCGTCGTGTGAACTTGTGCGGATTGTACAACTTCACACTGCTTTTATAAGACATGCAATTCAATATCTCATTACACCATTTTTCTTTACCCAGGTACTTAGCAGCCCTCCGGGTCCGCCACCCCTCGGATCTAGCGGACTGTGACTCAGCCTGCCTGCACTTCCACTATTGCGCAATTACGCGCGCGGACTACACGGACTTTCGGATATGCTCCCGAAATCCCGCGTCGGCGCTTGCGTCGCGCGGCGCGCACAACTCCGCCGCCATCTTGCTTTATGCCATTTTGATTGTGATTTCGTCGTAATTTTTAACAGTGTTGTAAACTTTCTTTAGTTTTGGTTTTTACGAATCCAAGAATATTCTCTGTGTTGAAAATTACCTGAAGTATAAGATTCAAGTAGGTAGTGAAAATATTTTTTTTTTGTAATGTTTGATTGTTATACCAATAACATAAGCAGGTAACATACGGAGAAAAAAGTTTAAAAAACGACTGTGAGCGCATTTTCTTTCAATCATTGTAAATACTTTACCGAGCGCATTTATTTGTAAAAGAGTGGATTATAAATCATAATTATTAAGTGTAACTAGATTGTTTATTGTGATCTTCGTCGCTAATTTGATTGTGATATGAAGTAATTAATTGTTTTGTATAATACATCTAACAGTAAGTGAACTGAATCAATGTAAGTAAATAAATGAGAACAAAACTGTGTTGTTTTATTTATTTAACTAAGATCTTCTTTCACAGTGTGCTGATAAACCTTATCAAGAACCGCGTTCATGTTGTTGTTTGCTATTCAAATTGTTGGGGGACGATAGGATCTAGTTAATTTTGAGTTTTAGTATTTCGAAGGACCTGGAAAATTTGTTAAGCATGTACCACAACAGTTGGAAGAAGATATTTGCTCCGGTTATACAGGGTCCCAGAAAATTTGTACTACAAACCTTTGTACTCCCTCGCGAGATTCCTGGCGAGCACCAGTACAGTAAGGCAGTTCTAGTCTAAGGAAGAGTGATCGCAGCTTGGTCGATATTTCATTCATTACAATTATTTTGTAATCAATGAAATATCCTAATTAAAATTATTTTATTTTAAAAATATTCAACGTATAGTCACGACCAAGTTAAAGTCACCTATGGTGAAGGTATTTTTTTTATCGCTAATAGAACGTGCAAACTATACGGTCTCACACCAAGCAACACTTGTACTATGGGTACTATACAATGGGCTGAGAGCGAACCCAGTATAAAATACTTATAAATATATTAAACATCCATGACTCGGATCCAAACATTCGTGCTCATAACACAATGTTTGTTCCAACCAAGACTTGAACCCGGGGCTCTCGGCCTAGAAAGTAGGGTCACTAAAACTGCTTCAATCAGGTCGCCAGGTCTTCACGCTTTGCCTCTTCCATACCTCTCAAAAGAATACCAAACCATTTCGATCCATTGTTATGTTTGAACAAAAACATTTCAAGGACCCTAGACATTATTGAAGCCCAAATATATCTAAAACTACGACATTTATACCATATTTCTAAGAATCGATCTAGCGAGTACAAATCTAAAAGATAGGCCTAGAAAGAACGAGGAAAATGGGTCATCGGTACCTTTCTTTGAAAGCTGTACGCCCAACCATCTCCGCAAGAACTCTGAACCATCTCATTTCGTTCGAATACACGAAAACAGTAATGTTAAAACAGGGGCCAAGTCAAATCGGGCGTGAATACGTAGTTTATGCAGTATGAATACCTTTCGATGTATGAGAGGGTTAAGTTCGCGTGGAAAAAAGTGGTGGATAGTACTAAGCATTTATGGGTTTGAGAAAGGGGTCTGAAGGGGAAGCGATGTGTTCAGACCCTATTGTTGCGTTGAGTGATATTTGGAGTGTATAATGATGGGCACATTGTGTGGTAAATAAGTAAGATTGATTTCTTATATTTACGCGAATACTACACATTGAAATAAAACTAAACTAAATATGAGGGTACCAAACTATGACACCAGGACGTCAACCACCTCAGTCCTCCCGTGACCATGGTTGCTGCAAAGCAGCCGAAACGTCGGGAACGTAGAATAAAAAATAAACCGCGATAAAATCCTTAAGATTAGTTTTATTTCAATAAGTAAGATTGGTTATATATGTGCTGTACTTATGAATCTTCAAAATGGTTACAAATTGCTAAGCTACAACTTTACCAACCGTTTGGAATGGCGTTCCTATGCAGAATGACGGGCAAGAAACTCCATAGTTGCTCTTTTAAAAAAGATTCTTTTGAATTTTTGAGCAGTACATTGTAATGGGTACGGGAGAACAATGTACGAATGGCTAGGTAGGTTCAAAAAAATAGTAACTCTAAGTATATAACTACAAGTTTTATTTTAATTCTGTCTCTCTCAGTTGCGTGGCTGATCATCTTGTAGAAAAACGTTTAATAACGTGCACGTAATATTGATCATAATATCAACTAGTTAACCCAATATGGTCGACGAACTTGGCCGGAGCACTACCAAACATTTTTAATTCAGTAACTTATTTTATTTCAATAATATCCTAATAAAATGAAAAACAAAGTATTCCACTTCTGCGTACTGGCCTAAACCCAAAAACCATAACTCGTAACTACCCATGTCTATCGGGCCCCAAAGCTGACCCCACCAGTTTTCTAATTGAATTCGTTTGGGAATTAATGAGATTCCAAACACGGTACGTTGCGGCGCCGTAGATTTCAAGCTCACAATTAAATTAGGTGCTTAATGATCTAAGAAAAAGGCCGACTGTTAAGTGAAAGGTATAAGTGCCTCCGCTGGCGAAACGGCTGCCGCATAATAACGCACACGATGATTAGATTTTTATATGTTAAATCATTTTTTGTGTATTTAAAAGGGGCAACATTGCGTCTCAACAATGCCAATTATTACGAGAAAAAGAAATCCTTGAGATCGTTTTAATCCTTGGGGAGCTATGCCAAACAAATAACCATGAAAGAGTTTCTATTTCCAAAATTATGTGTACGTCCCTATTAAATATTTGCAATAGCAACGTACACATATATTTTTGGAAACACTTTTAATTTAGGTACAACTGTATGTAAAATAAATCCAAAGAAAAAAAAAAATCCTAGGTTCTTTATTAAAATATATAATATTTTCCAATTTGATTTTGAAAATTTTCCGCTAATGCTTCCTTACACTGACATGGCCCTAAAATGACGTTAGTTTCAATGTAAAACAATATACGTAAAATAATCTTGAAGACTGTAAGTTAAACATCAAAATAGCGTGGATGTGACGTCAAGCTTTGACATGAGTGGTAACATGTACACATTTTAGATTCTTTATTCAAATTAGTAACTAATATTTGTAATAAAAAAAATCATCACTATTCTACTTCGATTTTTAATGATTTCGTACCATAAAATATCGTAAAAAAAACATTAATTTGTGTTGTTCTAATTAGATTGTAAAAGTAAATGATGGAATGAAGCTTGCCCTTAAGAATCCCAACTTCTCAATTACTTTTTAACATTATTGTTGAACAAAGCAAAACCAAGTCAACGGAAAGAATAGATAATAGAAAGGTAAATGACGCTCGCTAACACAGCACATTTTTAGTACCTATGATAATGAAACGAACATGGTCATATATTTTACTTGGCTGGAAATGGACCAGAAATTGGAGTATAATGGCACTGCAGAGAAAGGCTTTTATAAGACCAAGCTTGCACGTTTCGACTCGTGTAGCTTACTGCTGTCCCCAACACAGTGGTTTGTGACAAACATTTGTGACAAACATTTGAATAGTATGACGAAAGAAGATGACATTGTTGAATAGGTTTGACAATAATTGATAACTTTTTTTTTCTTAGCTACAAAACAGCTTTACTTCTTCTATTCCATACTGTTATTTTTATTTATACATTTCGTAATTTATACAAGCTTCTTGAACAATATCTATCTATATAGCTATCATCCGAATGACGTCCACTGCTGGACATAGGCCTCCCCCAATGATTTCCACACTTCACGGTCCTCCGCCACTCGCATCTACCGCATCTTGAACAATAAGAGGTATCAAACTATGATAATTCATAGTGTGGGTAGTTCACATGCAAAGTCGAACCATTGCGTAGGACATTCTACAGTCGAGTA
Source organism: Pheosia gnoma (assembly GCA_905404115.1). Lineage (NCBI taxonomy): Eukaryota > Metazoa > Arthropoda > Insecta > Lepidoptera > Notodontidae > Pheosia > Pheosia gnoma. The sequence goes on from FR989902.1 coordinate 1,598,754, forward strand.
GTATTCCACACTTACAATAGCAAGGTGCACAGAATAATCGAAATATTTTCCCAACATTTACCCAATGCACTTTCAAACAATACAAAATAAACCGATTCGGTAATCGGTAAATAACAAAAGGTTGTTGAAATAGCGCACCGTAGCGCACTATAGCTGCGCTATAGCGCAGTGTTCCCGGTGAAAATGCCAGCGCACATGAAATATAGTATCTGAAACCTTCAGAGGTCAGTTCCGCCGTTACGATGGACGATAGCCGGGGTTTGTTCGCCCGATACTGAGATGAGTTTTGTTCAAACATATAGAGAATATTAGATTTTGGAATTAACCTAACTGGTGCTAGCGAAGTGGCACACAAACGACCTGAATATTGTATGCATATATATGTTTTAGCTGTACGCATATACAACTTTTAGCGTCATATTCAGTAATTAAAGAGTATCTTTTTTTAATAAAAAAACACGAACATGGAGTAGATTATTTAAAAAAAATAATGATTTTGAGTCGGCTTGGTACTGGGCTCCATAATTCCGTGGGTATTATTTGATTGATGGTATTTTACATTATAAGTTCCACTTATTTACTTGGTAATACTACTTCTGAAAATTGTCCCAATAGCCGTACTACGCCCAAAAATACGACGCTCTAGTAGTCCGTATATAACAATAACATATTCTGGCTGCAGTACGCTAAATCCGTTAGCGTAGTACGAGTTCGCGCAGTATCCAGCCGCCATATTAAATTGGTCGGTAAAAGCGGATTGCTTCTGGTTTATTAGTGGGCTAATTTGATTTTATGTCCGGCCGCTGCGGTCTCCGCGGACCCGTGACTGGAAAAGTAAACAAATGAAGCACGTTTTGGGGCGCTGCAACCCATTTTGAACTTTATTCCTCGAAGTTGTTTAGCTTTAGTAAAACTTTATGCTTCCAAGTTAAATCACAACAGGCACGAGTTGCAACATTTATAGCACAGTGAGTCCTGGCTATCAGTATCGAAAATAACTACTTAAAAAAAATAAAAATCATTTTAAATCTTTCATTGGATATAGGTTTAAATTTAAAAATAGAGTGCGTAATACGCGTATCACGTGCTTTACTTCCGGTTGGGAGGTTTTTTTTTAACGCAACCGTTTTCATTCGTCGGAATGTATTTTGAAATTAAAAAAAAACTACGTGCGAGCGAGATTTATGGCTTTTGTGGTGTGTAAATATTGTCGGTTCCTAAAAAAAATGTGATGGCGGTATTAAAAATATATTTTATTTACATACTCAGACTTAATTAAGATGGGTAAGTATACGTATATCACTAGGATTAAAATAGAATAGAATACAATGGATCTGACGTATAATATAATACATATGATAAAGTATCGTCAATTCTTATTAAATATCGCCAGACGAACACACCAACTATACGGTCCCACACTGGAGGCGAACCCACCATATATTACTTATAAACATATTAAACATCCATGCCTTGGTTACAAACATTCGTGCTCATCACACAAAAAAATCTCAACCAGAATTCGAACCCGGGACCCTCAGGGCAGAAAGCAGGGTCACTACGAGCTGCGCTAATCAGGTCATCAATCAGGTTTATTACAAGAATATGCCAAATATTCACTCGTAATTTGAAACCATACAAATGATATAAGACAATACATTTTCCGACATTATCACAGAGGGGAAGTAATCCGAATGCTATTATTAGAATAATATGTGAATTCCCAAGTGGGAACATTGACATGGGTAGTGAATATCCGAGCCGCGCACGCATCGGGAATACGATTTCGGCTACTAAAGTGGAATAAACCCATGATTTTATTGCATATTAGAGAACAAAGTCCCCAGGCCTGTACGTCGTCCTGTCCGGATAAACTTAGGAAGAGCAGGCCGATTCTGTAAGCAAAGAACTAAAAACACACTTCTATCGATAACACTAACTTCTGCTGCCTCTTCTTATTCCGTAAGTCTCTATGGTAATGTTGATATGATCTGGGTGATAGACATACAGTCACTTGAGTCCTCTTAAAACCCGATCATTCGATGTTTTTCTTCTGCGATTTTTATCCGCGACCCCGCGCGCTGTGTAACCTCTATATTTAGGTATAATTTTGAGCCATCTACCGTTTACTACTAGATACTTAAAAATCTAAGTAAAATACTCTGCTATACTTAGCCAGTAAGTACCTAAATAATTACTTAGGGTATTTCAAAAATAAGTGGAGTAATGAATGATAATAGAATTGACAACGATCGACGGGCATAGTCACGGGATAATATAAGTATATAAGATAGGCTACGGGCAAGAACAGATAGGATCATTCTGACTTATCGCAGTGAATCAAATTAATAAGTGAGTAATACAATTATATTTTCAAAGCATTTCAAGATCAAAGAGAGAATCCAAACTCGCTCTACACTTATTCGAAGAAATTTAAATATAATTCATCTATAAACGTAATTTGAAGTAATAATTTTATATACAGGTTGGTTCAAAAGAGTATGCTCACCTCTGAACAGGCGGCGCTTCCTGAGCACATTTGTAAGCATTATGTGAATTCAGAATTTCAATATGTCGTTTTCAAAAAAAAAAAATTTGTTCCACGCAGAATAAAATATTTATTTTTTTATGTGTAATGTTTTTTTTTTAACATTGACATACTGAAATTGTAACATCACATAATGATTACAAATGAGCTAAAGAAGCGCACGTTTAAAGGTGAGTATAGACTTTCTGAATCCCACAAATTAATTTCTTCACCCGACTCTTATTTCTCTTCTTGTAAATGTCGACAGGTCAATGTGCACGTGGTCTAAACTTTGCACTTAACAATTAAACATATTCGGTACATGTGTACCGAACATCAATCATACACGCAGAACTTGGTTTCGGTGCCTATGAATTAATAATATACTTTATGAGTGTGGTTTTCAGGTATGAATAGGAATATATTCCGTATGCAGGATGCTAATAAAGGATACAATACCGGAGTATTGTTCCTTTATTAGTATGGAGGAGGCGTCTCTTCTCAGTGTGGTATCGATACGCATTGAAATATGAGAGGTACTAGTGATTGATTCAGCGAATCCAGATATATGACATAGCTATATCATCGAATGTAAGATGTACTGGTGGTAGGCTTCGGCCGTGGTTAGTCACCACCCACTGAACAAAGCCATGTCGCCAAGCGGCCTAGCCGTGTTCCGGCATGATGTTCGGTGTTGCCATTCATGGATGGCGGGTCAGATCAGTTGCGCTGCATGTGCCTAGTGAATGTAGCGTCTCGATCTACTGCCGCCTTCCTACCTAGGCAAGTATGCTCCATCGTAGATCTCATCGTCACTTACCATCAGGTGAGATCGAGATCAAATACTTGCCTATAAATGTATAAAAAAAAAATCCTGTAAATCAATAATCTAATTCTGTGAACTGAATGATGTAACCTCTCATATATCTGTGGATGTAACCGTCGGCAGCTACGCTTGTCCTCACAAAGCACAAAGGTGTTAGTAATAATAATATCGCCAGACGAACACACCAACTATACTGGGACCGTAATAACAATTAACCTGTAACCAACATTTAAAAAAAACCTCACATACCTACCAATAAAAGCATAACAAACATCCCTAACTAATACCCATCAGATATAGGGTGTATTTACTACATCAATAATATAAAGATATCATTTTTCAACCCCTATACAGCCGAACTGTATCCTTTTCATCGGGTTTACAAGCCATGAATCCGATATGATATCTCATTGGCAAATTTACCGTAAACCATCAAACGGCCCGCGGCATACTCCTGTTACGTACGACTTATTGGATATTTATTTTACACGTTATGTGGGAACTTGAGACAATGGTTATAAAAGAATGTGTGATCTAAGTAGGTATATTGATTTCTTATATTTACGCGAATACTACAAATTTCTTGGAAGTTTACAGTTACACAGTAGTTTGCAATCTGTGAACATGTACAGAATCGCAACCGCCATTATATCAGACTTGATCAACCACAGATCCTCGGAAAAGAAAACCAATTCCGACCAAGGATAGCGTGAGGCTATTGAAATTAAAAAAAACTTCCTAATTTTAATAGGGAAGATGGCTGGATGCTACAACCGACTTAGGATCGAGTAATGAATATAATTAAATCCAAAACAAAGCGCACCATTGCGTCAACGTCATTGGTTATGACGTTCGACAATTAATGTGATAAACTGTTGGTCACATCTGTTTAGTGACATTATTCAGGCACTAAGACACAAGTATGGCCGCACTATAAAAAAAAAAATATTATGTCACAATATTTTTAAATAATTTATAATGTGTATTTATCACAGACATTTATTGTTTTTTTATCGCTGTTGAAATACTTGACACTGGCAATATCCACTAATTTCATTTTATTTCATAAAGAAAAAAAATTGTAATTTAAAGAAATGACTTCACACTAGCCATATTCACTAATTTCATTTTATTTCATAAAGAAAAAAAATAATTGACGAGCATCAAAAACGTCAACCATACCTAGCTTACGCTTCCCCATTTTCCTATTGGTGAGATAAGGAATAATCCAGTCTGATGATCAGCACATCTCATAAATTATTCATCCAACAATTAATGGCGGATTGGCTGACAGGACCGCGGTGCACGACAGGTGTCTCGAATAGATTACATCTCTTAAGAAAATTTTAATGAATAAAGTTTTCTGTAGAGCAGCCCTTTGAAATGTTGCCGTCGAACGAACTAGCTGTCGGGTTTGTAAGGATTCGTTTTGTAAATTGAATAAATGTTGTGATTAGGTTTGTTTGAAGAGGTTTTGTTTGAAAATGCTCGATAAAGGGCGTTTAGCTCGCTTCGACCTTAGATGGGTAACCAAATAATAACATCCGACCGGCTCTATGTTTCGGAGAGTACGCTAATGGCGGTCCTTTTTCTTTTTTTTATGTTGGCAATCAGCTACAAAATAGTGCCATTTTTGCCAGTCTCGAGTAATTCTTGATAATTGTTTTTGAAATGTATATTATAGGGAGGATATCTTTCATAGATACCCTGTCCTCTTTACGGAATGGACTCATCAGACCTATCCGAAAGAGTTAACATAGCCGTACCCATATTTTTTTACAGTCAAAGCTCAAGCTCAATCAAAGCTCCGGCTTGTCGTTTATCATATCACGCCTGGAACCACACCAGCACGTCACGTGTGAGATTATTCGTAGACTAACCGTGTACTGTATAGTCTACGTATTTAGACATTCTATGGAAACTTGAAGTTCAAATACCGTCCGCTAGAGGCGGTGTTCAATTTGCCATACAATGTGTCTAAATACGTAAACTATAAACTATACAGTTAGCTGAATAATCTCGTACTTAACGTATACTTTTTAGCGGTCTAGGCTTATTGTGTTCTTATTGTATTCCACCAATCCCGTACCACACGATAACAGTAATTTGAAATCATATTTTCAACTGTCGAACCATTGCGCCGCACGAACGGTGCATTCGTGCAGGGTACAAGCACATAATCACAGATTTGAGCTACTGAGTCAATATGCTTTGTGTTCCAATACTGCTTAAATCTTCGGTATAGGGCCATGAAATGTGATTTTAGCGGTTAATATTTATACCAGGTACATACTAGGTACGTATAGATTTCTTATATTTACGCGAATACGACACATTGAAATAAAACTAATTTTAAGGATTTATCGCGTTTATTTTATGTTTTTGCATTCCCGACGTTTTACTGCAACCATGGTCACGGGAGGACGTAACAAACAAGAAATAAGCGCAATAAAATCCATAAAATTTGTTTTATGTCAATAGGGTACATGTGAATATTAAAAGCTATTTTGTTTAGGTTTAGCAATACAAGGATAAGAATAATGTTTCTCAACATTCTAAGATACAATGGCTGCCAAAGTGACAGGGAGAAAAGGACAAAGTATCGGAAGGTGTTTGTATGCTTGTTAACATGAAACTCATTATTGCTAAGTAGTTATTTGTCATTAGCAAAAGTGCCTATTGTTGATTGGTTGAGGCCATTTTAAAGAATGAAATACAAAACTAGGCCTTATTAATGGAAAATACAAGATTCAATGTAAAAATCAACGCCTCCTCACTTCTGTTCATTACAAAAATATAAAATGTATTTATTCATATGATATTTTGAAAGCCTATTTGCATTAACTATATAATGTATCTGAGTATTTTGGCATTTCATGAGTGTTGCCGAAAGTCTTGCTCTCAATCTTACATTTGTTGCAGAATTTTATAGCAAAATCTATGCAAAACCGACTTTGTGTATATTTATTACTCATCTATTATTTAAAAAAAAACATATTTGGATTTTAAAAACAATTAATATACGTGCATGCTTAAAACGAGTTGAGCCACCTTGCACGTGAGCCAATATAAATAGCATTTTTTTAACTATAATCGCAATTTTCATGGCCCCAAATCTAACCATATAGCAATAAACAGCAACACAAACGGATATCGGTCGCGTGCCGAAGCAACTTAATGCACTATTAGAAGATTGTGTATGGAACATGTATGACGATGTATGAAGATGTATGAAATTTCGTATGGCAAGAGGCGTGTGGCGGACAACATTGCGTGTTGCAAGTCCGTTTCGATCAATAGGTTTTATTATTGAGAAATGGAATTTGATTTCATGCCATAAGCCAATATTATCAATGAAAAGTTGTGCATAATGGAGTCAGTTTAGTGACATTCCATTTTCTATATATTTACACGGTAAGTAGGCATATAAATGCTAGGTACAAATTATTTGCGGGTCAGTAAGGGCTTAAAGGTTGAAGCCACCCAAATATGGTCTTAGAAGACTATTGAAAAAAAAAAATGTGCAGATTTTTTTTTATTCATGTAAACCATTAAGCACAGTACTTATGAATCGTCAAACAAGTAACAAAATTCTAAGCTACATTTTTACCACCCGTTCGGAATGCCGTTCCTATGGAGAAGAAAGGGCAAGAAACTCCATGGTTGCTCTTTTAAATTTTTGAGCAGTGCATTGTTATAGGTATGAGAGAACAATGTAGGAATGGCTAGGCAGACTTTAGCAGCTGGTCAAAAAAAAGTACTAACTCTAAGTATATAATTACAAGTTAATGGCTACCCACATATACCAATTACTTTTGTAAATTAAATTAAGAAGGAAGAGGAAAAAATGAAAATCTTAATAGTCTGCTCGAACAAGGTCATTTATATTCCTGAGCTATATATAGAATAATAAATATAAAGCTATGATAATTTCTATCTATCGTGAAACCTAACTGCAATAAATCAAACCTCGATATCACTCACAAAAACCGCACAACACCACTTTGTATAATACAAAAAGTTGTTCAACGCACACACACACACATCACAGACGGCTCCCGAGGCGAGCTAAATCTCACTTTATAAATGACAGAAGTTTTAATTGTACGGTACTCTGTCTCCTGTTATATAATGCTGTTGACATGTTGGCCGATATGTTGACGGACCAGTTTATATGGATTATTGTTATCCCACTAATATTATAAATGTGAAAGTTTGGATGAATGTTTGTTACTCAATCACGCCAGAACGGCTGAATGGATCTGGATGAAATTTGGCACAGAGATAGATTCCACGATCGGATAGGCAGAGGTACTCTTTGCGCCATTTTTATGTCCTAATGTCACATCTATTATTTTATTTCGAATGTGTATTTATTGAATGTGTTATTGCTATTAATTACTTGACATTGGCAAAATAAACACTAAGTCGTGGGTGAGGCCATATTCTTTTTTTTTTTCGCATTTCATTTCGTAAAGAAAGAAAAAGAAAAAGATAGGTTTGAATTATTCGAAGCGCGGCTGGACATTATTCTATACTGAAATAACAAACCATCAAATGTCATAACGTCAAAATCATCCCAACACAACGTCACAAAACACCGAGGCGTCGCATCGCAAACCGTCATTTTCAACTCGTGAAACTGATACTCCCAGATAACTGGGTTTAACCAGCTCCGCAGCGGGGAATGTTGTATTTGTCAACGTCTGCCTTCAAATAGCAACCATTAACATCCGCAAAGTGAGACGCTCGTCACGATTGTCGATCGTGACATACAGATACAAAGAGTGGAAAGCCTAGCATTTTGTCGGTTATTTAACCTCATTTTTCCCAGCGGTGCGAATTCGACCCGGTCACTGCGCTTTTCGATCAAGTGCCATCGGTATGAATTCGTCCCACGATACGGCGCATGCGTCCGCGCGTGCGTCTGGCATCTGAACGATCCGAGCGGTGCGCGCGCGCAGTCGGGGAGAGGCATTAAACGAAATAGAAAGGAGTGTTATAAGTTTGACACCAATATGATCGCAGATTCCATTAATTGCATTGTAGAGCATTGAATCGGTCTTAAGCTGATCACTTAACCGATTTTCGCTCGTCAAATTCATGAAACAAAACTAATCACCTAGATAGTTTATTTTTGTTTTGTTTAATTAATACGGCCACAGACCAGGCTGTAGATCTGAAATAAACAAACTGATTTGACTGCAGATAATTTTGGTTTTTCATAATTGGTATTAGTAAGATATTCCCAAGCTACATTTGATGGAAATGACGTCAGCACACATTGAGGCCTTTACTCAGACAGACATTTTAATTGCCTGGGTCCAACCCAGCTGTGCTACCATACGAGCCTGGCTCGTGTACAAGCAACGTGCGAGCTGACAGCAAGACAAACAGGTGATAGGGCTCACCCGAGGCAAACACTCGCGGTGCTTGCTGCCATTCACAATGCTCTTCAAACTCTAAGTCCGTGTGTCCGTTGTCTGTATAATGTGCGTAACTGCGCATTATTCCGTCCGTGATCCCATCGAAATGATTGCCTCCTTATACAGAATTATGTGTTTGTGATCGTTCGCTTCTTGCGTGCGACTTTCTTAATTGTTGTGCGTTGGATGGGTGGTTCTGTTTTTGTGAGTGTTTACATTATATTGTTATTCAGACTTGTTTGTTACTAGCCAGTGCCTGCGACTTCGTACGACGATTTTTTTTTTTACTTTCTCTAAGAGAATCCTTTAATTTTCTGGGATAAAAAAATATTCAAGATATTGATCTTGTTATACTCGTATGCTATCACTGCACCCCATTTCATTATAATCCGCCCAATCGTTTTTGTGATACAGTTTTGGCTGTCCCACGGAAACCCAGCCATTTCTCGGGATAAGAGATATAATATATCATGACTTGGGTTATAAGTTTTCACCATGGCAAATTTTACCATCAAAATCCGTCCGGCACATTTCCCGTGATGCGCAAAAACGGTGGATTTGGCCTCAATATCGCAAAGAATGTCCGCAACCATTTTTTTTTTCCAAAATTAATGAATGTGAAGGCATTACCAAATTAAATTCTTATGACATGTACAAACTACACTTTTTGTTTATACATATATAAGTAAATTACGTAACCCTATAAGTAGTTTTGTGTGATAATAATGCAATCAAACGTTCTAATAATAGGACTGAAAATATTCACAAATGCACCTGTACCACACTCGTGCTCATAATAATTCCAGCCCTTTTTTAATGTCCCACTGCTGGCCACGGGCCTCCCCTCAATGCGAGGGGGGATTAGGCCATAGTCCACCACGCTGGCCCAGTGCGGTTTGGCGGACTTCACACATCTTTCGAGGGGTTCTCTCAGACATGCAGGTTTCCTCACGAGGTTTTCCTTCACCGTTTAGCAAGCTATAATCGTGGTTGAAAATGAGATTCGCACATGAAATCCCAGAGGTGCGAGCCGGAGTTTGAACCTGCAATCCTCGTTACCGAGGCAAGCGTTCTACCAACTTGGCTAGCACATGCTCATAATCTTTAAGATTTATATCTGTAACTATTGCTAAACAAATATATTCAGAGTACATGCACCTATTAAGGTATTTCATTGTATCTGTATAGTCTGGTATAAGAGCAAAGATCAAAGTCGTGATCAGTGAATGATATCAAAGAAGGCGAGCTTACAGCAACATAATGTATTAGATAGATCATATCGTGTGAGTGGTTTTTGTTTAGTTGAGATAATCTTTGTTTTATTCATTGTTCAGTGTTAATTAGTGTTCAGGTAAGTTTAATATAATTTAGAGCGTTTTTTGTCGTAGGTGACGTTACAATGTTCTTTGAACACCGAGTGAGAGATTATTTGTAAACTACCCCTAAAAATTACGTACTGGTATACTTTGTATAGAGAATTGACAGCTTTAGATACCGTCCGCTAAAGGCGCTGTTAAATTAGGTATACAAAATATGTTTATTAAAACATATTCATTCGTCCAAATTTTCCGCACCGTTAAACGTCGCTCCAGTCGTTTAATCGGCTGAGATGAAAGAGGCTGAGCTCTCGTTTGTACTAAATTTAATAAGCATAGGCGTATTTTAACTTGTTGTATACAATATCTTAAACGTTTAATGATTAAGTTCGTACGTTCCAGTATAACTACAACATCATAACGCTTCATGTTTACATTTGTCCGTTAGTACGTTCAAGTATAATCGTAACATATTAAACGTTTAAGATGTTGTTATTATACGTGAAATAACAATAATACAACAACAAATAATAATAAAAAAAAACAAAAATAACAATTTATTACATTGGGAATGTTAACGAATATTAAATATTGGTATTCACGTAGTAATTAAGCACCATATAAATCCCTAAACCTTCTATGGACCAATAGAGTAAGCAGGAACTTCAAATGTAATTGTAACGTCATCAAGAACACATCCTGTCACCGTTATACTCCTTTATTAAATCTGTGATAAGAGACTCAAGCAATCCTGAAACGCGGTAAAATGTTTTAGGAATCAGAGGGCTATGAAGTGTGTTGCAGCTAACTTTACACCGACAATAGATAATAATTACTTACCCACAGTGCACTTATACTCTGAACTAATTATCAAATGCATTAATTATCATAATCCCAACAAATAGGAGTCCCAGTCCACTCGGGTGACCACAGCTCAGCGATATAATTCATGAGCTCCACACGCTGCGTTCGCTGTAAATAATACTTGATATTTTAATGTCCACTTGTTACATATTCATTACGCAGGGCTGCCGAAAAAATATTTTTTCTGTTTTAAATATGTGAATGTCTATATATATATCTATATATATATATAGAAGATGGGCCGATTTTATGATCTTATATTTTTTAACTTGTTTCCGCCCCGAAAGGCAGAATAACTATTAAAACATGGGAAAATTCAAAAAAATAATAACAATAAGTGTGTTTGAAAATGTATGAGACATTTCATTCTGAGGCGGTACGAAGTTCGCCGGGACAGTAAGTAATAGTAATAAAAATACTAGTGCAATATACAAACATAGTTAACAAGCATATAGTTTCCTGGTGGTGGTGGTGGATGGTTCGAAGAATTGAATCTCCCTCCCTCTAACTGAGGTGTCGTAAAGAGCCTAAGAGACTAAAAAAACGACGGCACTGTTTTTAATAATAATAATATTGCAGGGTACCTTTGCGTGTTTTCGCTTAAAATAAAAGTTCCGTACCTGACAGCCCTAATAAGACATGCAAATGAAGACCCTGGTGTTTGCGTTTTAATACGGTCCAATGATCAATAACTTTCAGCGCTCGTGAGCTCGCCCTGAAAAAGTTGAAATTAAAAGCTTTCGATGGAAAGCTTAACCTTTCATTATTAAAATGTAAATTTTAAGCTCTCTCGTGTGTATTGGTTTATTGATACTGGCCGGTTTTACTATAATGTTCTTCTTCTTTCTCTTTTCTTCTTCTTCTTTTCTTTCTCTTTCTCTCTCTTCTTAGGTTGGCAATCGGCCACAAAATAAGCAATTATTGCCAGTGTTGAGAATTTCTTGATAATTGTTACAAAATGACACGTGGCCCTAATAATGATGATGATGATCATGAAATTACTCCCCTACTGACAGGCCTCTACTACAGAAATTACTGATTGGACTGTATGAAAGAATTTCGGAGCCAGCCAAGGAAAACTGTAAATAATAGAAGGAGGCCTTTACACCCAAGAGTGAGGACTCAAATATCCGATTGTTAAAAAATCTGTTCAGACTCCAAGATGTAGGTACTGCGTAACTTAGTGATGAAAAACACACCTCAAAAAACCGTAATAAACTTGCATAATTATGATACGAGAAGACCGGCACGTTTTCCGAAAACTGTGTGGACTTCGCTAGCCGGCACGGCGGCAGCGTGGTAGGCATGGCTCATAAACCCTCCAGGGTATATTGTGAGCCATGCATTTTGAGGGAGTATATATACCCTGTAAGGTTCGCTCACTAAAATATCACCCCTCTTCGGAAGTTACAAACATGTTGTGCCAAACAAAATCCGTACATACAATTATTAATAGTCACATTAGTCATTCATTTCCAACCAGTTTCAAACGAATAACAAATTTAAATTTTCGGGGTTCAGCGGCCGCGGACCACATCGTTTGCAACGGGTTCCGCGTGTGCGCAGCGCTATTTACGCTCACGGAACCCTGATTTCCGATACTAATGGCAGGTGGTTGCGGTGCGGTTCACGAATGTTATTTTCATTTGTTTATGCTATTTGTATGATGACGTCATAATCAATTTATTTCTGGATGATTATTTAAATGTCGCATTGGGTTGATGTTGTATTAGCGGGCTCTAGAATGGTGACCACGTGCCGGGGGTAGTGTGGGACGGTCCCCAATTGAACTCGCGCCGCAACATGCGAGCGGCCGAGGATCATGATGCATGGAAGGCCTTCGGGGAAGCCTATGTAAAGCAGTGGACTTCTTTAAGCTAAAGAAGCACTGGTGACATGGCAACACTTTCTGGTTATCTGGTAGAGATAATACCACGGATCCCGATATATTAGTGGATCAGAGCCGTATCTATGAGTGGATCAGACCCGAATCACTGGAGATAACTTTTAATGAAGCTGTGAGAAAATATATCTATACTAGCTGCGCCCGGCGGTGTTACCCGCGATAAAAAGTATGAAAAATTCAAACATCTATCCCACGGTATCCATTCGTTTTACCGGTATAAAAAGTAGCCTATGTGCTATTCCAGACTATAATCTATCTCTGTGCCAAATTTCATCCAGATCCGTTCAGCCGTTCGGGCGTGAAAGAGTAACAAACATCCATCCATCTATCCATCCATCCATCCAAGCTTTCACATTTATAATATTAGTATAGATCCTTGAGAAGGCCTCAGAATTCCCAGTCTCCAAAAAAAAATAAAAACATAAAATAATAACACAAATTTTGTGGTTCTTTGTATAAGGTGTAACTTTAATAGTGAAAAATAGTTAGACATGTCGATTAATAGATTATAAAGACTACATTTCCAAAGAAGTAAATCAAATTAATAGACATTTTCAAATCAAATTAATAGACATTTTCAAATCAAATTAATAGACATTTTCAAATCAAATTAATAGACATTTTCAAATCAAATTAATAGACATTTTCAAATCAAATTAATAGACATTTTCAAATCAAATTAATAGACATTTTCAAATCAAATTAATAGACATTTTCAAATCAAATTAATAGACATTTTCAAATGACACCATGCACTGAGAGCACAGTCAAACGCTACTGGTATCGTCTCTATAACAAAAAGTCCATACATCAATTACACAATAATTTAAACATTTAAAAGTAATCCGTATGACATACTTACTCGTATTAACCTGTTGAAGTATGTTATGCTATTTCTGTTACACCTTTTATAAGAAAGGTAACATTTTTTTTTTCGATCTCACCTGATGGTAAGTGACGATGAGATCGACGATGGAGCATACTTGCCTAGGTAGGAAGGCGGCAGTAGATAGAGACGCTACATTCACTAGGCACATGCAGCGCAACTGATCTGACCCGCCATCCATGAATGGCAGCACCGAACATCATGCCGGAACACGGCTAGGCCGCTTGGCGACATGGCTTTGTTCAGTGGGTGGTGACTAGCCACGGCCGAAGCCTACCACCAGTAGAGTTGTCACCTGGTTGGCACCACCCAGGGTCACGTGTAGGGTATCTCGAGGGTACTTAATTCTCCTACGGACGAAGGTGACTCGACCCCAAAAATTTAATTGTATAAAAACGTCGATTAAGTCAAGATACCCCTTACACGGTAAACATACGACGTTAATTTCAATTTATATTCTGATTCCAATATTCTCTGAACAGTCTAATACAGAATTAATTTCAATATATACTTTTGGAAAATACCATCTGCATTTCGTATTCCGAAGATATACGATTTGATATTAATTTATAATCTGAGTAACGATATCAGCATGGCAGAAAGATAATGTCCTGTCGCATCCATTATTCATTTTACTTTGGATGGCGGGTACTTTAAGGATCGCTGCATGCTCGCGACAACCGCCACTAAAGGCGCCTTATAATATATATAATAATAATATCAACCCTTTTTAATATCCCACTGTTGGGCATGGGCCTCCCCTCATTGTAAGGGGGATTAGGCCATAGTCCACCACGCTGGCCCAGTGCGGGTTGGCGGACTTCACACGTCTTTCGAAGGGTTCTCAGACATGCAGGTTTCCTCGCGATGTTTTCCTTCACCGTTTAGCAAGTGATAATCATGGTTGAAAATGAGATTCGCACATGAAATCCAGAAATCCCAGAGGTCCGAGCCGGGGTTTGAACCTGCGATGCTCGTTACCGAGGCAAGCGTTCTACCAATTTGGCTATCACTGCTTAAATAAGCCTGGTACTGTACTAATCTTGTAGCCTAACGAGGCTGCCTCGGAAAACGGCGCTCACGGCAACCTCAGTTACGACTCAAGCAATCAGTTGACATTACACCCAGGCTGAGCTGCGTGAGCGTTTGCCTCGGACGAGACACTTACTGACTAAGCTTCGCGAGCGAGCCACATTGACACCGCTTGACATCAGCGAAACTACAAATCCAATGATTAGCCTGCTATAGTTATAAGTTTGTTTATGTAATATCGTGTCTTCCGTTGTAGCCAAATATCTTTTTTCTTTCATTCTTTCTTTCTTCTTTATTTCTTCATTCTTTCTTCTTTCTTTCTTTCATTTTGAGTAAAACAGGCAAAATGGAACGAATTTTATAATGGTAAAGAAAAGTCGTTAATCCCTCATCAAGCCTTATTTCCGTATCAAAAGTCATGTTACAAGTCACCCTGGGGATTCCTCTCGTTTGACTGACATTTCATTTCTATTATATATGTTATTTTTGGCCTGTTGAAAGGACATCGGTTCGCTACAAGTATCAATTATTATATACATCTCAGAGGAAGAAATATTATATGTACGAAGTGTCACGAAGCACAAAAAACAAAGCCGATCTGCGTAGTACACGCGAAATTTCTGCTTCAGAGCCTGGAACATCGACGTAGGGTTCCCAGCCTATCAGTCTTCTACAGAATACATTTCGGAGAGTGTGCGATGGAATTACATGAATTAATTCCCCCATCTCCATTCTATCGTCGCGACGTCTTTGTTCCCCGTTGACTACAATCTGGGTGTTTTCAAGTCGAGAGTAAACAGGTACCTTCTAGGCAAGTATGCTCCATCGTAGAACTCATCTTCACTTACCATCATGTGAGATCGAGATCAAATACTTGCCTATAACGTAATAAAAAAAAAAAACGGGTGTACGTAGGGATGTAATTATTTCTTCGTCTGAGTTATTTACTTCTTAATCCCTGATGCTGACGCAAAAAGTAACTATTTATTTTATGACCCACTGGAAGACCTCTTTTCAATGTGAGGGACGCGGGGGTTTTGGGCAATAGAATTCTGTCTTCCTCCACTTATTAGCAATTGACAATCATGGCTGAAAATTAAATTCGTTCTTGAAATCTAGAAATCCTAGAGGTACGAGGCAGGCTTAGAAACTGTGACTTTTTATCATTTATAAAAGACAATGATAAAATGAAATGATTCCTCTAAACTATTATCATTTGCGATACTTTATTTGTAATAACGATAAAACCATTTTACTCGACTCTGGCAAAAACGCCATTATTTCGTAGCCGATTGCGAAAGTAAAAAAAATAAGAAGTAGGTACTGTATCTACACACTATCGAGTCGAATATATATATATGTTACCGATTGACTTACCTCAGCTTTTAGGGCGGCTATCCACCAGGGAGAACCCTAGTTAAGTTCTCGTTAGCCACTAATGAGTCGAATGTATCTTGATTAGAGTCCGACCAACAATTATGTTTCTCAGTTATATCATTAGACATCGTTTGGCTACTTTAAGGTAAGGTTGTGTGTGGAGAATTAATAATGATTATAATCTCAATATGGAGGTTTATTCAATGATATTAATTGGCCAACAAAATGCCTTGACAACATGCCTTCGTATATTCTTTACCTTCTGATGCCAAATTAACACATTTACTGTACAGTCCTACCTACACTAATGAACACCGGTATTATCAGTACCGTACTAAGGACTGGGGGCGATCCCAGTATATAATTACTTATGATATAAAAGTACGTAGCACACTTATGCAGGAAAAGATGTTATATCTGCTACTGGCTCTCCTGGCTATAGTACCTCCTCTGCTATATATATATATATATATATCATTCTGAGGAGGTACTATATATATATATACATTTTAGGGCTGTAACGCAAAAGCTCAACTTGCGCGTCTCTGAAAACTATAATGCTTCACACGGGTGGGTCAACACGCGGGGCTAGGCGCGGATAAAGGAGGGGAGGGGTGCAATTCCCCCCTCCCTTCGTGACTCATGACTTAAGTACTTCATTGTGACCAATTTCAATTTATTTTTGTGAATGATAGGTAAAATCACACGCGAAAATTGCCCCCTCCCGCCAAACCAACTCCTAGATCCGCGTCTGCACGGAGCTGCGTTAGTTCGCACCGAGCATAGTTGTATACCTTAACAATGACCCTACAGAATATAGTGACGTTTTATCAGAAGTGGGGTTATAATGTGGCGCAAGTTACAAGCGAAGCGGGAAGGTACATGATAATATCATGCATGTGTCTCCCTAATGTGACGGCCTGATTAGCGCAGTGGTAGTGATTCTGCTTTCTGCGCCGAGGGTCCCGGGTTCGAATCCTGGTACGGACACAAGCTTTGTGTGATGAGCACGAATGTTTGTACCCGAGTCATGGATGTTTAATATGTATATAAGTATTATATACTGAGTTCGCCCTCAGTCCATTGTACGGTACCCATAACACAAGCGTTAAGCTTAAAGTGGGACCGTATAGTTGGTGTGTTCGTATGGCGATATTTATTTAAATAGGCAGAGGTGCATCTTTATTTTGTCAATTATATTAAGGGCCATAGAATGTACTTTAGACGTAATTGAGAGTTTAAATTTGGAAAATATACTAGATTATTTACACTTGCCATTGTGACGTCACAAGTTGTATCTTCGTCATCCAAAGCGTGCACCAAAGTTCCTACGTTTCACTCGCCACGTATATATAATATAGCATACCCCGCCATGGATGACGATGTGAATGGACAATGAGTGATCAAACGCAACATGACGATTCCAGTGCATTTCCAGTACCTGCAACTTAACAATAACATTTTCGATTTCCTATAAGATTTTTAGACTTTTCCCTTTGATTATAAAAAATTGGCGTTTGCCGGCCAGTTTACTGCTATAAACTCTAAATATCGCTCGCTTGTGGCTCGGCACGCTGTTGTCGACTTGGACCGCGGGCCCAGTTGATAGCGGTCCGAGTCGACCACAAAGTCGCTCACCGCCCGTGCCATATCCCACAAACCGAACACGCGGGCACTAACACGATATTGCTTTATCCAGTATGAATCGTCCCATACTCTTCTTCCCATATTCTTTTTCATGTAAAACATGACGTTGCCTGTTACGCGGGCAAGCGTATGTAGATCGGACCTTATTTCACCGTCGACGTTTGATGCGGGCTTTAAATGTGGATCCGTTTGCTTTTCAATAAAGAGTAGGCTTTTTGTAATAGTATTGAGGACACAAAAAATCAGATAAGGATGTGTATATTACTATCGATATTGATGTTGAGCTATAACAGCCCGGTGCGAGTGGCGTAAGGGCAGGTGCCTAAGAGTTATTGCGATAACGATGGTATTTCCAACTATATTATGTGATTTATATTCGATAAATACATGGATACAATATGGGATGACATTGAAAACTTCCTCAAAATGCCCACGAGCTAATAATAATAGCTTTTAATCAGATATTATGTATTCTCTTTACGACTGTACAATTTAAGGAATGAGGTCAGTGGTCCCAATCCACCAATTCAGCAGATACAGGCAGTTAACTAGGACCGCAGTCCCAGGAGTCAGCGGTCCGAGTCGAGCTCTAAAAGAACTCCATCATGCTATTATTCACAAAACATTTTCACACATCATTTAACCAATATAAATACACATTGGCCATTCAATATATTCCAGTAACTTGTCACGTTAAAGTAAAAGAAAATGAAATTCCAACACGCGAGGCACATTCAAAATTAAATAAAGATACTCGGCACTACAGCCAATGTAGAGCTCTGTGCAAACACAAGCGGGATTCGCATGTAGTCTTATAAGCGCGGGATGGAATTGTGTAGGGCCGACTTGTGAACAAGAGTATACATGAAACGCTAGGAATTGGCACGCATGTAAACTCCGCCCATGTTTAAATGGACCTTACACGCGACACGTACAGGGTGATAAATTATTTCATTTGTACCGTTTTCCTTTAATTTATACAAAAGTCATCCCATGTAGCGCATTCGATTGGGATGCGGCTAGATTGGAGATGCTTAAACGATCCATTAATTAATATATTACTATAAGAAGTTAGCATGGTAAATTCAAAATTATTTACTCCCACTAAACTGTAGTACCTATTGAAATAAAACTTATTTTATAGATGCCATCGCGTTTATTTTATGTTTTTACGTTCCCGGCGTTTCGGCTGCCTTACAACAACCATGGGCACGGAAGGACCGAGGTGTTTGACGTTCTAGTGTCATAGTTTGTACCGGAGTACCCTCTTATGTAGTTGTTGTTTGCGGTCCGATCTACACAGAGAATATGCTCAGTGTCCTGAGGTCGTGCAATAGTACGCTTGGTTTTGGATTTCATTATATCAATTACTGGATCCTTAGTCAGTGGTAACACCCAGCCATCTTCCCTATTGAAATTAGGATGTTTTTCTAATTTCAATGGCTTCACGTATCATCTTGGTCAGAATCCGTGTTCTTTCGCGAGGATCTGTGGCTTATCAAATCTGATATAATGGCGCGTGCGATCGTGTACATGTTCACAGATTGCAGACTTCGTGGAGCGCCGGTGTTTATCTGTGGTACCTATATGAAATTTAAGACGCGTCTGCTCGTATTGATGTCTGCCTCAGTATGACATTTACCTTTCATACTATTAGTATAACTTGTAATATAATACTTTAACATAAATAATATGTCAATACCTTTAGGTGAATGTGTGTAACAAGGCAAATTTATACGTGTCTCTGTCCCGCCGTTTGCGTAAATATAATTCGTGAAAGCATTGAGTGGAACGGCTCCCGCCGGTAACACAGTGTTGGGAAATTCAATTTTACTTTGCATTCTTTCGATAATTTATTTTGACATTCTATTGGGTATCTATATTGCGTTACTTTCTTGTGACATTTTGTTAGTTCGAAGAAACGTTTCGTATCATCTAAGATGGGAGTTTTGTAATGTCTTTTACGAAATTATTGGCTGCGGCTTGCTCGCGTGGAGATTCTAGCACATTGTGGGTACATTGCAACCATAAAACGTCTAAGGTTAATAAATTACTTTATATTTTAATCTCAATTTCATAATTTAACTAACATGCTGACACCACCGTCAAATAGTCGAAACTTCAATTGCATACGATCGCATAAATACGCTTTTAAAGAAACTCTGTCAAAATAATCGTAGAACGAGGTATATTTTTTCACATCATAATAAAAATCACGGTCGCCCCACAAATCTTATCCAATAAATCCCGAAAAACTATGCGGCGCAAGGCTGTATATCTTCATCCCCCGTCAATATCAATTCACAATATTTCTTATCTGTTCACCCACGGCAATCTCACGGCCGACATTATTTTCCATAAGCGCACGCCATAATAATATACGGCTTGGAAGTAATGTGGTGTCCCGCTAGTATGTAACGTATCGGTGGAATGCTAAATATAGTGAAGTAACATTTTTATTAGGTTTATGTTTAACTAGAACTTTAATGGCTTTGAAATAAAACTCATTTTACAGATTTTATCGTGTGTATATTATGTTTATATGTTACCGACGTTTCGGCTGCTTTACAGCAACCATGGTCACGGGAGGACTGAGGTGGTTGACGTCCTAGTGTTATACTTTAAACTGCGGTACCCTCATATTTAGTTGTTGCTTGCGGTCCGATCTACGCAGAAAGTGCTCACAGTATCTTGAGGTCTTGCAATGGTGCGCTAGTTAGTTTCGGACATAAGGCTAATATAAAGGCTAGTAATTAAAAAACTGCTTAACGTAGAAGCTTCTCTCCTTTGCGTATCCAAGCTGATACTCAGATAAACTTACAAACAAATCTAAAATTTATTATGGCTGGCTTCATTAACTATCTAAATAAAATGAACCGAATAAGATTCGCCATTATGCACGCATCCGACGCGAAGTAATAATGAAGTGATGCTGTTAATCTTGCTTCGACTGCGACCGCTTTATTAGATGGCGCGGGACACCGGTGTATAGAGAAATATACGCCATCGGGGAAAAGTTACAACCGGCACGTTTCCTCACTGGATGAGACAATAGAATCTGGAAACACTCTCGATATAAGCAATCCATAGATTACTATTCTAACGGCTAATAGAATATTAAAAGCTGTTTTGTATTGGAGAATATAGGTTAATTACATGTAAAGAATAAAATGGCAAGATAGTGCTCTCAGCCGAGTGCGCGGCCGAGTCAACAAGGTTCATACGTTTTTTACACCTACCGAGCACTCGGCCGAGGGCTACGTACGTCTTGGTATTTTACTGTTATGTGTAATCGTGGCAAAAGAGAAAATAATCTTCTTGATAAAAAAGTGAGCAATGATAAAGCAAGGAGAAATTATTAGGAAAGGATTGTTTATATATACCAGTGGTACTCAACCTTGTTTTCATAGGTGCCACAAACACGAGTTAGTCATGTAATGCAAAATGCAAAAAAATGTAATAATTTCATAGGATTTCGCTATTGTTACAAATTGAATTAAACAACTATGATAAGGAAAATAAAGATATCAGTACGTCAAGTGCGAGATTATTCGTAAGCTAACCGTATACTTTATAGTCCGCCGGAAAACATTTTGTATGTAGAATTGATAGTTTTAAATACCTTCCGCTAGAGGCGCTTTTCAATTCTCCATACAAACTGTCTAAATACGGTAGACTATAGAGTATACAGTTACCTCGCACTTGACGTGCTGTATCATACATGGCTAAACAAACACAAAATGATGAGGTATTTTTAATTTTAATAATAATGTTTAAGCCGTTTCAAGACTGACTTTAAGTCCATAATGACCGCTTAAACTTGTACGGGCGAAATTTATGGGGGGCGCTTTAGTTTGCGTCCGTGCATAGGTAGGAGACTCCAGTATAAAGTGCCTTAGTGCGGCTAACTCCATCAGCGGCGGGGCTAAGGGCAGCTGGTTGACAGACCCTTATAATACACTATGGTCCAAGACGGTTAAGTTGCAAACTTCATCAAGTTTTATGAATGTAATGGGTACGTACCATAAGTAAATAAAATGAATATCGCCAGGCGAACACCAACTGTATGGCCCCAAACTAAGCCACGATTGTAGTATGGGTACCGGTACAATGGACTGGGGGCGATCCCGGTATCACCCAGACTAGGGCAAATTACGAAATTTCCAAATTTGCCCAGGCGGGAATCGAACCCGCAGCTACCTGGTGCAGTGAGCCGACCGGCCTACGCTCAACAGACCAAGCTGTCGTCAAATGTAAAAAAGTAAAGGTTTTAAATTTTTTTTTTATAAACTTGAAAGCTAATATAATTATAATAAATTGACACAATTAACTGTAGGATAATTAATTAAAAATCGAATCCCTATATTTTGTAAAATAATATTTAGCTATTCAGCTAAAGAATACGGCCAGCATCTTAGGTAGGCACTCTACCGTATGGGCCAATTTTTATTCAGTTGTATACATATTATATTGAGTAATTATTTACGGCTTATATTTCTATTTTCATTTTAATTTAGTATTAGTCTAGGTTGTTTCAATGAATAAAACCTTTTGTCTATTATATTATATTTTCCCAGAGCGCCCATGTTCCAATACCGTTTCTATTCTCCAAGCACCAAATATTTTCCAGCTGACTGTCTGCTCCCCGGGTATGCTCCACCCCACGTTTTCATTGCTTCTAAGTTAAAACCACGCGAACTATCAACTTTCAACTTTCACCACGTTTACGAGCTTGAAAAATAATGAAATATGACCTTTGTACCTTTGACGTTTAAGTACCTACTTGTGAGTCGTCAACATATTCCTAGTAAGCTTACTACTGTTTAATGGCGGTTAAACAGAACTCGCTGAACGATGGGGGTTTTATTGCAAGATCAAAAGAACGGATATAGAGTTAATGAGTACCAGATTAAGGTCCAAATTAAATGTGAAAAATCAGTTCCTTGTCGAGTTTGTTTGCTAACGCTGCAATCTTAAAAAAAATGGCGTCAGTTAATACATCCTTATAAATGAATGAATGCGATGCAAACCTAAAACACCACAAAAAATACAAATACCCCCGAGATATTATGTAAAGCACAAGCGATCCACGGTCTATGTTTAAAAAAAAAGGGAATGCAAACCCCCAGCTGATTGCAAGGCTGCTGTAAATAATAATAATACTAGCCCATTTTTTAAGGTCCCACTGTTGGGCACGGGCCTTCCATCAATGTGAAGGGGCTTAGGCCATAGTCCACGACGCTGGCCCAGTGCGGGTTG
Source organism: Pheosia gnoma (assembly GCA_905404115.1). Classification (NCBI taxonomy): domain Eukaryota; kingdom Metazoa; phylum Arthropoda; class Insecta; order Lepidoptera; family Notodontidae; genus Pheosia; species Pheosia gnoma. The sequence goes on from FR989902.1 coordinate 1,621,820, forward strand.
GCGGACTTCACACGTCTTTGGAGAGGTTCTCTCAGACATGCTGGCTTCCTCACGATGTTTTCCTGTACCGCTAAGCAAGTGATGAGACTGAAAATGAGATTTGCACATGAAATTCAGAAATCTTGGAGGTTCGGCGCGTGGTTTGAATCCTCCTTACCGAGGCAAGCATTGTACCAACTTGGGTATCACTGCACGGGCACTATAAAATATAACAAAGAACGCAGCACGTGGAACGCATAGAACGCAGAACGTTTTCATCAGAAATTCAGAAAATACACTCCTCTCTCAAACGAAATTCTTGAATAATTTGTAACTAAACATAGATAACACAATGAACCAGCTCTTTGTCCATAAATTAGTTCGCTCATCTCCAGCAATTTATTATGTAGATAGCATGACGTGAGCCGTGACGTCACCATACAAATTAAATTATGAGCCGTCGAACATCGCCGTGGCACTTAAAGTTTCACCAACCGAGACGGTTTATAAGCAACTATAATGTATGAGGGCCCTTAAGACCCGAGTTTTGTGGTCCAAGGGATAAACTTAGACACTTTCGTGAGTGGTTGGTCAAATTTTAGACTGTATCGTGTTCCATTGTTTTTAAACCCCTACGCAACTCGAATATGTATTATAAGTTTCAGCCGTATGTTTGTTTTTTGGCATCGCAATTCCTTAGCGGTCGGCTGATTCGGTTCAGAGATTCCAAGATAAGAATATAACAGCACAGTTGAGGTAGAATCTTTATATACTTAATATACTTACCCACCTAGGTGTATACAATCCTGTATCAAAATTGTAAATCAAAACATGTAAATATATGTAACATATTGTTACGATGCGTATAAAAGAGGTATCGATAACTCGAGAAATAGTCATCGAAGCTTCTAGAAACAAAAACGCATTGTTGGGTCCAAGGTCCCCTATCGATCTGTGAAGAAAGATCTAGAATCGTCAACAATGTTGCAACCGGCTTCCGGAATATACCTCATATTATTTTTATTAAAATTATTATTAGTAAACAAAAGGCGAGGACAATGCAATTCCTGGAACTGCGAGTTCTCGGAATAATACCGATTAGACGAATACAGCTACGTACACTAGAACATTCTAGCGCCTCCTTATTACCGTGTACATAAGGTTCATTTTCCTTATGGAACATTTCTGTTTAGTGGGTTTTTATCGACACCTTTCTGGAAAGATCCACCCTCGCTATTTTCGGATTATAAATAGTGTGCAGGACCAGCGACGAGACAGTTTTCTATTTGAAAGCGATAGTGAACACATCTCTCGGAAGCGGACTAAGAAGATTATACCGGCGACTCTAGCGAATACTGTGGACTACTGTGATTCAAAGTGACTTGGTGTATTGTTGTTTGAGTGTTAACTAATTAGTGTACTGGTGTGTACTATTTTTGCCTTCTGTGTGGAGAGCGATTAAAGTAATTTTCACGTAATCGGCATTTAATTACCCCCGCACGTAACAATTGGTGTCAGAAGCGGAATGCCGTTACTACCACGTGAAGACGAAGGGCGTACCCCACGAACCAGACGGCAAGTGGAAATGGATGCTGCACGTCAACATAGCCGTGAAGAGGAACCTCGGGCTAGTGCTGAGATTCCAGCGGAACCTGTGGCAGCACCAGGGGTTAGCTCGCCGGACATGAACATGTCAGCACTGCTGGCCTCTATGCAGGAAATGATGAGGGCCAACCAAGAAGCCAGTCGGCAGGAGCTTAAAGAGACCAAGGAAGCTGTATTAGGGAAAATCGATGCCGGCATAATAGCTCTCGGAGAAAAGGTAAAATCTCTTGAAGACCGCATGGAAGTCCTAGACAAGGAAGTAATTCAAAAGACTGGAAACCTTGATGACCGCCTGAAAGCCCTGAATAAGGAGGTTATTCTCAAGAACGAGGCTATGGAAGACCGCTGGGAAACACTTAACAAGGAGGTGATGAAGCTCAGAACACATGGATCTATTGCAGTGGCTTCACCATCGTCTGCAAAAGTTGACCTACCACGCTTCGATGGGACTTCGTCGTGGTCAGCGTTCAAGTACCAGTTCCAGGTACTTGCAAGTGGTAATAGCTGGAGCAACGAGCAATCTTTTATGGCTCTTACGCTTGCTCTACGAGGGGATGCTTTAACAATTCTCGAAAATCTGCCGCTTGAAAGAAGGACGCTGGAGACACTTATGGAAGCATTAGACACGCGCTACAGTGATAAGCACCTGGAACATGTTTACCGAGTGCAACTCCGTGAGCGATCACAGAAGGCTGGTGAAAGCCTCCAGCAGTGGGCCCAGGAAATTGAAAGGCTGGTTCGCCGGGCTTACTCATCGGCACCAGAAGTTATTGAAGTGACCCTGCTGCAGGCATTTGTCGATGGCATAAGAAACTCAGAGGTTCGAGGGGCTGTGAAATTGGGACATCACCAGTCTTTGAAGAATGCACTTGCTCATGCTCTTGAGGTGGAAGCTGTGCAACAAGACACGAGGCTACATAAAGTTAGAGCTATGATACCAGAAGAGAAAAAGTCTCGGTTTGTCCCCACGTGCTATGAGTGTGGAGAAAAAGGGCACATTCGGCTCGAATGCCCTAAGAAAAAGAGAAGGGTCAAGGACTCCGAGACCCAGGTCGTTCAAGATACGCCGTTAAACTAAAGGTCGCCAGGGCCGCGGGGCGGGCGCTGGCTGGTCATCATAAAGCCCCAACAGTGACCATAACTCAAGTCTTTAATGGGAATAGTCTGATCCTCGAGGGCACCGTAGATAATAAATCATGTAGTTTAATAGTGGACACCGGAGCATCACGTACCATTGTGAGACCAGAGCTACTGAGACGCACCATAATGTGGAATAGACGATCTCCAAAATTTCATCTTCAGACAGCCACCGGCCAGCCAGTTTCCGTCCTCGGCGAAACAGACGTAAAGTTTAGAATTGGTGACCGAGTGTATCTACAGGCAGTACTAATTGCTAATATTACCGATGATTGTATTTTGGGACTGGATTTCTTGAAGAATCAGCAGTGTGTTTTGGATGTTGCTAAAGGAGTGTTAAGGTTTCCTGACCAAGAAGTTTGTTTGCAAGGATCACGCCCGTGCAATATTTATTGCCTGACGGACACTACACTGGCGCCGAGATCAGAAAACTTAGTAATAGTGAAATTTCCTCGTAATATTAAACATAGAAGATGCCTCATTGTTGAAGACACTGGAAATTATCCACATTTAATTACAGCAAGGACCTTACTAATGTCGAACGGAATTGCTAAGGTGAGAATCCTTAACCTTGGTAATGAAGAAGTTCACCTCAAGAAGAATAGTGTGGTTGGAAGATGTGAGGAAGTAAAGTACCTGAGACGATTGAATAGTGATACAGTTAAACATAATGGTACCCACATGAAGGAGGATCACATCCAGCAACTACTGGAATCTTCTAAGGAAAATTTATCGGAAACAGAACTGCAGCAAGCCAAAGAGCTCTTGCTGAAATTCAACGACATCTTTGCTACTGGAAATGACTGTGGAAGGACGGGGCTCGTAAAACATCGGATCGACACAGGCGACGCCAGGCCTATAAAGCAAAGACCACGACGCATACCATGGGCAAGAGAAAAGGAGGTGACGGATATGATTAAGGATATGGCTGATAACGGAATAATTGAACCTTCTACGAGTCCATGGTCATCACCCGTGGTGCTGGTGAAGAAGAAGGATGGCAGTACAAGGTTTTGTGTCGATTACCGGATGTTGAATAACGTCACAAAGAAAGACAGCTACCCCTTACCTCGGATTGACGACACACTGGACATGCTCAGTGGTATGAAATGGTTCTCAACTATCGACTTAAAAAGTGGCTATTGGCAGGTAGAATTAAGCCCAGAAGACAAAGAGAAGACAGCCTTCAGCACTGGAATTGGAAACGGATTGTGGCAGTTTAATGTTATGCCTTTTGGGTTATGTAATGCTCCAGCCACATTCGAGCGCCTTATGGAAAGAGTGATGGTGGGTTTACTCGGAGACGTATGCTTGGTCTACCTTGATGACGTAATCGTTATGGGTCGTAGCTTCAAGGAGAACCTGAAGAATCTGGAACGAGTGTTCACCCGGATCCGTGAGGCTAATCTAAAACTTAGCCCAAAGAAGTGCGCTCTATTTAAAAAGGAAGTCAGTTACCTTGGACACGTCATCTCAACGGAAGGAGTCCAAACCGACTCTGAGAAGATAAAAGCTGTTCAAGAATGGCCTGTTCCAAGAAATAAAACAGATGTGCGCGCCTTTCTGGGATTATGCGCATATTACAGACGATTCATTAAGAGCTTCTCGGACATTGCAAAACCGTTGCATCGACTTACAGAAGAGAAACGCGATTTTATCTGGGACCTGACTTGTGAGGAAGCCTTCAGTGAGCTCAAGCAACGGTTATGTGAAGCCCCTATTTTGGGTTACCCAAATAGAGACGGAAGATTTATCGTGGATACAGACGCCAGTAACACAGGAATAGGTGGTGTTTTATCTCAGATACAAGGAGATCGTCAAGTTGTCATAGCATATTTCAGTAAGTCACTTTCCAAACCAGAAAGAAATTACTGTGTTACTCGCCGTGAACTACTTGCTGTGGTGAAGACCTTACAACATTTTCAGAAGTATCTTATAGGAAGGGAGTTTACTATAAGAACAGATCATGCTGCTTTAAAATGGCTGTTACAATTCAAGAACCCAGAAGGTCAAGTAGCTAGATGGCTCGAGCAACTACAGGAATTTAACTTTGTAATAGAACACCGAAGTGGAAAAGGACATAGCAACGCCGATGCTTTGTCACGAAGACCGTGTGCTGAAGACTGCAAGCACTGTCAGAAGAATGAAGTACGAGAAGAGGTAAAAGTCATCAGGACACACGGACTTGATGATGAATGGACAGGAACTAACATGAAGAAGGCTCAAGAAGAGGACGATGACCTTCGACCTATACTGGACTGGAAACGTCTTGGGAACAAACCCCAATGGAGTGATGTGTCTGCTCATAGTTCGACCACCAAAAGCTACTGGGCTCAGTGGGACAGCTTGACTCTGGAAGACAGTGTGCTATGTAGAAAATGGGAATCCAACGATGGAAAGGAAGTAACCATGCAAGTCGTAGTACCTCGGAGTAAGGTGGCCCCTCTTTTACGGCACATTCACGATGGTGTTTCTGGTGGGCATCTTGGAGTCAAGAAGACCCTAGTTAAAGTGAGACAACGGTTCTACTGGGTCTGTTGTCGAGAAGATGTCGAGGATTGGTGCCGCAAATGCACTGCTTGTGCTTCAGTTAAAGGCCCGCAGACAAGAAGCAGGGGAAAATTAAAGACGTACAATGTTGGAGCGCCATGGGAGCGCATCGCTATTGATGTTGCTGGACCTTTCCCAATAACGGATGATGGGAACAAATACATCATAGTAGTGCAAGATTACTTCACTAAGTGGCCTGAAGTCTTTGCGACACCCAATCAAGAAGCTATAACTGTTGCGAAGAAGCTGGTCCAGGAAGTGGTCTGTCGATATGGCGTACCCATGGAACTTCACTCAGACCAAGGGCGGAATTTTGAGTCTGCCTTATTTCAGGAAATGTGCAAACTGCTGGGAATCAATAAGACCCGTACGACTCCAGCGCATCCGCAGTCAGACGGAATGGTCGAGAGGTTCAACCAGACCTTAGAGAACTACTTGGCTAAAGTCGTGGACGATCATCAGAGAGATTGGGACCAATACATTCCGCTGTTTCTGATGTCCTATCGATCTGCGGTGCATGATAGTACGGGACATACTCCGGCCAAGGTAAATTTCGGTCGAAAAATAAGGCTCCCAGTCGATGCGATAACAGGCACGCCACCCGATAGTCCTAAGCCTGTTACAGACTATGTGAGTGAACTTCAAAACCAGCTGGATGAAGTACACAGAAGAGTACGGGAGAATAATCTTAAGACTAGTACAAGGATGAAGACCCGGTACGATCGGAATTCGAACACCAACGGGTTTGAGGAAGGAACACTAGTGTGGCTTCATAATCCGCTTCGCAAAAAGGGAAAGTCTCCGAAACTTCAAGCTCGCTGGGAAGGACCGTACACCGTCATTACAAGGATCAATGATGTTACCTTCCGCATCAAGAAGGGACTTAGAGGAAAACCAAAGGTAGTCCATGTGGACCGGTTAGCGCGATATCATGGCTCGAATAATGCTCGGGACGAGCATGACTAAGAGGGGGGTAATGTTACGATGCGTATAAAAGAGGTATCGATAACTCGAGAAATAGTCATCGAAGCTTCTAGAAACAAAAACGCATTGTTGGGTCCAAGGTCCCCTATCGATCTGTGAAGAAAGATCTAGAATCGTCAACAATGTTGCAACCGGCTTCCGGAATATACCTCATATTATTTTTATTAAAATTATTATTAGTAAACAAAAGGCGAGGACAATGCAATTCCTGGAACTGCGAGTTCTCGGAATAATACCGATTAGACGAATACAGCTACGTACACTAGAACATTCTAGCGCCTCCTTATTACCGTGTACATAAGGTTCATTTTCCTTATGGAACATTTCTGTTTAGTGGGTTTTTATCGACACCTTTCTGGAAAGATCCACCCTCGCTATTTTCGGATTATAAATAGTGTGCAGGACCAGCGACGAGACAGTTTTCTATTTGAAAGCGATAGTGAACACATCTCTCGGAAGCGGACTAAGAAGATTATACCGGCGACTCTAGCGAATACTGTGGACTACTGTGATTCAAAGTGACTTGGTGTATTGTTGTTTGAGTGTTAACTAATTAGTGTACTGGTGTGTACTATTTTTGCCTTCTGTGTGGAGAGCGATTAAAGTAATTTTCACGTAATCGGCATTTAATTACCCCCGCACGTAACAATATTAAACATTATAAAATAATATTTGATTTCAAAATGTATTGTGGATGGAGGTAATATATTTTTTGCTATGTAGCGTTTTTCTACGTAATATTATCTGTTCGCATTCCCTAAATCATTATAGTTATATATAGTTCTGGGTTTGATTCCTAGGTCATACAATACGTTTAGTAGCAGCCTGTAATGCGCCCTGAAAATGTCAATAGGCTTGTCCCCTGTTACCTTCTGAAACCCTATACGAGAGTCGACTGTGCACTTTCGTACCCTCCTTCAGACAGTTGTAAAGGAATTTATTATATTTTATATCCGCGATCTCGTATGTCTTGTACCACCATGCAGGGTTACCTCAAAACTTTCGGACTTACGCGCACGTTTCGCGAAACGTCAATAAATCTCGCTCTTAACTGAGTAGGGATGATGTATATTTAAGTAATGTTACCATTCGTGATTTCAGCCCGCCGTATTCATAGCGAGAACATTAATTTTCCATGAGTTAGCATTTTAGTTCGTAAATAGTGAGAGCGGGGCTATGAAAGACGAGATATGCTACGCTGAGCTTCGATAGCCAACATACCTACATAAAAATAGTCAAATTTTACACTTTTTTTAAAGTCGCAGAGAAATAGCTTTTATTTCTGTAACTTCACATAAGATACATAAGGTTGAGATTCCCTTACGCTCTTTCTGTGAGCGGGAATCTGAAGAAAAACTCAAGCACGGCTGCTATATTCCCTCGAATTTATAGACATTTACGATAGCGTTATAAAGATGACATTCTTCTGAAAAATACATCTTCAAGACAGAATAGCTTTACATTATACTAGACACTGGCAAAATACCTAAAATGATGATGCCATATTTATTTAAAAGAAGACGAAGAGTCATGGCCGATGACAGCGCTCAGGCGAGGCCTGGCGAGCGATTTCCTCTGACAAGGTAATAACCTACTGCCATTGCCAAGCGGAGCGGCGCACAGCACAGCTCGTTCCACAGCCTCACCCTAACGCTTTGATTGGCTGTCCATCCCCTATCTAGTGTATCCTGGTTATGACAGGTTGCGTGCATTCGGCTCAGTCAATAATTGGTGTTGCTTTGAATAATTGACGCTTAGTTCAAACTATAATTAACGAGTTGAAATATTGTTTGGAAATAATTATTTGACCTATGGCGCAAACAGGATCATTAGTTAGCGTTACGATGCCGTAAGCATTTTGCGTCTCGCTCACATCACACACATCGTAAATAAGAATGACAGTGACAGCAAACATTCTCGGTGACGCCACGATTACATTAAGAGTTTCTGCTTATCTTACTTTTCCATTAACCTTTAAACAGCCTCATTCCCAGTTTATCTATAGATAGCAACATCCATACCATGGATCGTCTAACTTCAAACTGAATAGCACAGTTGGTAGTAACCCTGCTTGCTGTATCAAGGGTCCCTGGTTTGAATCCTGGTAGGGGCAAACTTTGTGTGATGAGCACTCATATTTGTATCGAAGTCACGGGTGTTTAAAATCTATATAAATCTTACACTGGAATCGCCCCTAATCCATTGTATGGTCTTCCTTATTTTTCTTTGTCGTTCTCTCAGTAATGAGGATCGTGAACATACATGATTTGTCTCCATCTGCTTCTGTCCTGCGCCAGTTCAATAGATCGTTGTAGAGTTTCTCCTGTTGTCTCTACAAGACTTTTACACCGTCGTGTTGGAATTGTATGGTATGGTACCCATTGGTAACATTTTCATTCCCTCAAAATGTCTCTCTGGATATTTCATTCGTTCCTAAATGACCCTACCATATATGCATTACCACAACTAGCCGTTGTTTAATGTACATGTGAGGCTTACAGCGACGGGGCAATTAAACTTGGGCTGTGTCCTCTAGCCGTGACGTCACATAGCCTCTTAGCGCAGGCTACAAATTAAGCGTAAAAGGAGAGCGCTGTTTAGGAATGTTACTTAGTCAAATAGGACCTTTTGTCAATTCGAATAATGCAGAAAATTGAATAACAGAATTTTAATATATAATTATACTTAGTAAAGACGGGATTTTTATGCAATTTTAATCTCCGTCAAGATTTATTAGGTATAATTTTCTCATAGTGAATTTCGTTAAATGCGGGGCTGTTAAAAATAAATCATACGGTAAACGCAAAACTGCAATTATTTTTTTAATGCATGCACGTAGTTTTTATCGTTTCAGTTGAGACAAGAGTGTTTAAGTGTTAAGTTTAAAATCTATTTAAAATTCAAGCCTTTTTGGAACGAAGTTCCTTATCGCGCGTTACGAAAGGGGGCTAGACGGAAAAAAATCAGACGAAAAATTAAGATGAAAAGTTGTAACGACCAATTGTAAGCTTTTTTATAAACGAGAGTATAGTTTACTATATAAAACCCAAAAACATAACGATACCTAGTTCAAAAACATGCCAGCGACATCTATCGCTGACAAAAATAAACATAAATATTATTTATGTTTAGTTTGTAAGTCAGCGATAGATGTCGCTGGCATGTTTTTGAACTAGGTATCGTTATGTTTTTGGTTTTTATATTGTAAACTATACTATAAAATTACTTCTAGAGCCGGTGCACTTCGACTCAGTGGGTTCAAATTCGACGAATAAAATGGACTCATGGATGATAATGAAACAATTCTCGTACGACCCTTTTTTCTCAACCCAACTCCAGTTCCTATGTAAAGGCCGATTATAAACATGATTATTTGTAAGCCGTGCGGCGTGCGCATGTTTCTCTGTCGGTCTCTCTCTCTCTCTTATAGAAAGCAAGCCAGATATTTTCGTTTCGTCTTTCTATTTCGCATTGAACAGTGTGGTGTCGCGAAGATTATTTTTGTAGAGTGTATACAGATTTTTTTGTACATAATAAATAATAAAAAATAATAAAGGAACTTCGTTCCATCCGGGTGTCCCTTGACACCTCTCAAGTTTTTTTTATTTTACCATATAATTATAACTTTAATAACGAACTTTTCAGAGGAAAAGGTGCGTTATAATAGCTTGATAATCCATTATAACTTTCTAAAAATTTGAGGGTAACAGTATGTCAAACGTAACAAAACATTGCTTCACGGAAGTACAGTCAACGTTACCACGTAACGACACAACGTAAACGGTATCCTCAAGGGAAAACTAACAAAAAAATCGAGTATTGTTTTTAAAGAAAAATCAGAAGTACGGAATGCAATTTTTCACCATGCTATCTTAGTTTTCCGCGCTGAAACTTGTAAGCGAATCACGCTACTAACGGCACGCTAGGGGGCGCTGGGAGGGACGACTATTTTCTTTGCGGGACACAAAGATGTCTAAACTTAGATGCATTTGTTTTGATCTTTAAAGGTAGGTATGGGTTCGTAAGGACAGCACGAACGTAAGAAATATATTAAATTTACAAAAAAACTTCCTATTTACTTTTACGCCGGTATACAGACAGATTCAGAACGGGCACACTAAGCCTTAAACGCACGCAAATATAGTGATTTTCTCAACGATGATTTTTTAAGTAACCTATTGACATTGTTTTATAATGATTTCCAATACAACAAGATCTCCCAAGACGTCCGGTAAATTTTCAGTAAAGTATCCACAGCTTTACTGATAGCGGTAGGGGATTTATTTCTTCATCAACATTATCATTATCGTCAGGCGTACATATATTTCAATAACAATTATCCAAAAAATACTCGACACTGGCTAAAATGGTACTATTTTGTAGCCGATTGCAAACCGTAAAAAAAGATGAAGACGTTACGTTACCAAAACAGTACATAATACGGATGTAGGTAGTTCGACATTTACTATGACTAATAACGGTAACTGCATTGTCTCGCTCCCATTCGCAACGCGCACCATGATACGGCCCAGTGTCCTTATCGCGCCACCTGTGTACGACCGCAGCTTAGTGCTATCACTAATTAGCGGTAGATGGGACAGGTGTCGATCATAAAACTGTTTAGACACCGCCGATATTCTGCTACCAGTATCGATCTCAAATAAAATCTTAATATTTTCTACGTTCAACTCGTAAAAATATGGATCGTCCTTACTGTTCATTTTTGCCGTCAACATCCGAAACAATCCATCGCCATCATCGCTATCCGAATCACTATTTTCCATGTAATTTTGAAACTTAGACCTGTTTACAGTTTTATTGTTATTACTTTTAGAACACATAACGGCCAAGTGCCCTTTCTCATTACACTTATTACACATGTACGCCTTAAAACGACACTTATTTGGCGCGTGGTTGCTTTTGCCACACCGCCAGCAAGCGCGCCCTTGCACTCGAGGCTCTGCCGCCACTCGATGCAACCCGGCCGCGCCCTGCCCGAGTCCCGACTCCGCCGCGCCAGCACTGCCCGCCCGCGCCGCTGCGGCACCAGCGTGCCGCTCGGCCGCCTCCAGGGCCAGCGCTAACTCCACCGCCTTTTTATAATCTAACGCAGGTTCCGCGAAAAGCCGTGAACGCATATCATCGCTTTTTAATCCAGACACAAATTGATCTCTGATGTTTTCTTCTAGTGAGGTGCCGAACTTACAATGTGTGGCTAGATGCTTCAAATTTTGAAGAAATACGCCTATGCTTTCACCTTCCATTTGCCGCCTCTGGCGAAAAATATGTCTTTCTGCGATTTCAGATCTTTGCGGTTCCAAATGATTGCGAACCAATTGCACCAATTCTTCGAACTGTTTGTTTTCGGGGTGCTGCGGTGAGCATAAGTCGCACATAAGTTCGTACGTAGATGCCCCGACATGAGTGACCAGTGTAGCCACGCGCAACTCGGGCTTGATTGCGTTGAGCAATATAAACTGTTCTACAAGTCGCACATACGCGTCCCAATTTCCACGATTGTTCAACTCAAATTCGTGAAGTTTTCCAAACGGCATGATTACGATTAACGCGAAAAAAATCCAAACTCGTCGTCAGTTATGATGTTTGCAATAAAACGCACGGCGGTTCAATCAAGACTGATTTATTCCTGAAGCGTAGGGTACAGACATAATATTTAAATGTCGAACTACCTACATATATTACAGTTCGGTGGGTACATTTGTTGTGCTTAATTATGGCTATATTATTATGTTCTTAAAAACGTATCCAATCTATGTCAAATACCCTTCGTTTTATCTTATCAATGTCTATGTCCACTATTACTAGTTATACCGTAAAATAAAGTGTACACGAGCGGGCTGCGGAGCGCCAACTATTTCTTTGTGTCCGCAGTGTGGTCGCGGCTTTGTGCTGTAGTTATCTGAAGCCACGCTGTGAGTTGCAGTGCACTGAAATATTTACAAACTTTTGTGATCAGATTTAGAATTTTCTGGTTATAAATACATTGATATTTTTATCAAGGGTAGGAGAATAGAATCGTGTTTGCACAGGCTGACCTTTGAAATTTATATGACTTGATTAATACACTAATATAATTTTATTATGATTCTAATTTTAAGCATCGCTCGTGTTAAGGATACAAATCAAAGACTAGGTAAAAATACCCCAGTTTCGAGAAAAATATGGAGAGCATTTTCGGACTTAGTGCATAGAGCATTTTAAAAATTTGCGCAAAAACCATTTTAGAAAAAAGCGCATAGAGCGTTTTCGGTATTGATGTTAAAAACATTTTTGGAATTTACGCTAAGAGCATTCACGTGATTAGCGCAAAGAGCATTTTCGAAATTTGCGCATAGTGAATTTACAATCTTTACACCGCATGCTCCCTACGCTCGAGCTAACATTAGTACAGTTAAGTTCTAGGCAACCTCCATAATATTACTCAAAGATTGCATTTCGTTGTACCACGTAAACATTTCATCAGGCCACATAAATAAACAGCCAAAATCTCAACAAAAAAAAACGGGAAAAAGAAACAGCCGGTTACATGAAAAATAATGCTTTATGACCATTAATCTCGTGGGCTTATAAAAGGGCGTAGGGTCACAAAGGTGCGCCGAGTAATGGAGTTCCGTTGTACCGAGTCCGGGCTTGAGGAGTTGGGATGTCTCAACCCCTTGACGACATTACGTAAAACATAATAGAACGGGAGACTGGCACAGGAGAGATGATAAAAATTAATGGCACCAGCAAACCAAAGCGTTGACCAAATGACAATTCATAAAAATACTTATGTTGCTAGCAACATAAACTACGAAAGATAGGGTTGTTCCGTTCTAATCCTATGTCGTCTCATACTGCCATTATTTTTTTCTTCATTCAACCCACAGTAATTATTTGAATTAATATTATTTATTCATCCCGTGAGTATTCCTAACTCAACCGAACCAAAAAGCATCGCAATCGATTGAGTTAGGAATACTCACAGGATGAATTGAGCATACAAATCTGTTGAGTGAAGAATAGAAATCGGTTGAATTATGAAAAAAATAATGATAGGTTGAGACGTCATCGGTTGAAAATGGAACAACCCGAAAAATATAGAGCAAATGTGGCTTGGATACTTTATTTTTTAAATACACTTCCACTACTACGCAATTCGTGTGTATAGGCCAATTGGCATATTTGCTTGGCGTCTACAATTTCATAGCGATTTAATTTATCTATTTATTTTTCTCTGTCTGAGAATATAACTCTAAAGTCTCTAGGAGCTATTTCCTACAATTTCTAATAGCTATAAATCACAAACGAGCCAGAAGACACTCGGGGCCAATATTTCTAACACCGAAATAGCCGCTGCAACGGATGCATTCGTTTTTATCGTAAATGTCGCATATAAATTTATGGCCACTATACATCGATTGCTTATAACCCCCCGAACAGCCGCTGCTCCATGACAAAAGTTCCACAAACACGAATCGCGGGTTAAATCCCGTTTTTACCGCACACCAAACGACATACAGTTAACTTTTTTTCTGTACTCACCCAGCTCTCGCGTTATCGCACTAAAAACTTTTCAACTATAATGCTTCAGGTTTCATACAAAAAGAGGAGGTCTGAAAACGTTTCAGGAGCAGGATAATGCCAGTCGTCAATGCATACATTGCAATCTCTGTTATACTCTACATTATTTGTTTATCGAAAATACTTTTTCATATTAGCTAATCATTATTATTCTGTTCACGAGCAATAAAACAAGGAAGGAAGGAATAATAAAATTTGCCGTGGGACGCCTTATTCCATTAAAAATATTGTCCCGGGTGGGTGTCATCAAATTGAGGGGATTCCTGAGGAATGCTTGCGGTGAATCTTGCTCTATTCACAAGATTAAATTCAAGACAAGACGGTAGGTATTTAGGTACGCACTAGGATAGTTTACCGTCACGTTAGATTTTTTTTTATTTTCCCTATTGATTATGTAAGTCCAACCAACAGTGCAAGGTTTAAAATAAATACTTTTTGTCATATAAAACTATTTCATAATCTAATATATTGTGAGCTTGTTTGTGGTCGTTATTACTTTCATAAAACAAAAAAAGAAGTCTTAACGGTGACAACCGTTACATAAAAATGTATCAGGACGTTAAGTGCGTGATTATACGTAAGCTACTGTGTAATTAATTTCCTACGTATTTAGACAAATTGCATGGAGAACTGAAAGTTTTAAATACTGTCCGCTAAAGGCGGTGTACGTAATATATAAAACGTCTACGTAATATATAATACATGTACGTAATATATAATAATATTAAATCAAAACCGCAACGCGATCGCAACCTAGTGCGTACCAACAAAATCTCCAAGTGACGAGCGTCAACATTTATCAGCGTCGCGCGACAAACGACAGCAATTAACATTCCGCAAGCATTGTTGCCCACGACGATTGCGACTGCTACTGGCGTTGCAACCATCGCGCGACCGTGACGGATGTGTTGAGGTGCGCGGTCAGATGTTGCATGATGAATGTGTTGCGTGAATTAGTTTGGAAGTTTGTTGTGTGTTTTAGTTTGGGAGCGACGGGTCCGGGTGGGTAATACTATTGGTGCTGATAAATTAGCGATTGAAGTTTGGAAGTTTATATAAATATAAGCAATTATAATATATTTAGACGATCAATTAAACTTTTCATGTGTTTGGTAGTGTTTTCAGTAAGGGTTATACTAACCTATGAACCCGAGCTTCTTTAGCACAAATGTCAATTCAAAAAAAAATTACCCTGCAAAATGACATTTGTGATCTATTGCGAAAAATGGTTTGTTACGCCTTCTAAATCACTCTGTATATCTGTACTAATTTAAAACCGTAACGGGTCTGCGAAAGTAGATAGTTGAAAGATGTAAAAATAAAATGTGTGTCAGGCTATTTTGTTAACGGAATTTTAAAACAAGTGATCGTATTGTAACTAAAATAACAAATACCTGATAGATACCGTATTACCGTAGTTACACCATTTTCTAATACGATATCTTTACGAAAATTTCATAGATAATGCTATACCATAATCAACTTACGCGAATTTCTGTATTTAACACCGAAATCCAAAAGCAATAAAAAAATACATTAGCTTCTGTCCGCAGCGCCGCCCGCGGTACCTCAATAAGTCATAATCTATAGTATACAGGGATACTGTAGCTTCCTATAAATGAAAATTTTCAGAATCGGATCAGCAGATCCGGATATTACCCCAACATTCAAACTAACAAACTCTACCTCTTTATAATCTTAGTAAAGATTCCAGCGTCATGCGATGTTTTACTTGTAATATGTAACGAAGTATCCGATAAAATAACAAGTATGGCCGTTCTTTAAATCCGAGAGTCACAGCTCGTTAGTCAACAGATCCGGAGCTCCGCTAATCTGCGCCAAGCCCTTTGTCAGTGCCTCGCCTAAGAACTGCTATTAACTACGGACGCTAGTTGCACTAGACTAGGGTAAGTGTACCAGTGAATGAACACCCCCCAGTGAATGGACAAAACCCACTTTTTTCCAAATACTAAGAAATCTGAACATATCTATCATACACATTATTTTTTTTTGTATTGACAACAATTTATTCAATATTGTGGTAGCAGTTGTTTCTTGTATCGATGATTCATTTCAAAATGACGAGCATTTGAAGTTTTCCGTTTCGTTGTAGTCCAGATTTGTATGGGCCGGAATTAAGGACACAGGTAAGTCAAAATATTTTTGATGTTATTTTGTATCAATTTAGGTAGTCATTGTGATTAGTACTATAGTTATTTGACTGAAGAACAGTTAAATTGTTACTTTTAACCCGTTTCTATGCCAATTTTATCGTGAATTTAGTAAAATATTAGGGGTCCCAGTATTGGTACAAGAAATCGGAAAAAATCCAGTGAATGAAAGAGTGTTTATTTACTGGAACATGACAGATTTCATGTTTTTGTTAAATAATGTAACTTATTATAACGTTAATAAAGTTTTTCCACTGATATATTGTTTTAAAATAGATTTCCGATCTTTTGGCCAATATTGGAACAGGTGTGTTCATTTATTGGTTTTAAAAACCTAGTTAATGAACTAGGCATTTAAGTAATGTTCCATCATTGGTTTACTTTATGAATGTGGAACCAGTGAATGATCAATACGTTTTACTAGCGTTAACGTAATAATTGTATATAAATATATACATATACACATATATACACATATAAAACTCCAATTTCATTCCTAAGCTTTAAGTCACAGAATACAGTGCACCTTTTTATGTCCACTGACACTAGTCCCACAACTAAGTTTCCTGTAGGACAGGATCTAAAGTGGCCTCCTATGATGACACTGAGACTAGTCTCACAACTAAGTTTCCTGTAGGACAGGATCTACAGTGGCCTCCTATGATGACACTGGAACTAGAACCACAACTAAGTTTCCTGTAGGACAGGATCTATAGTGGTCTCCTATAATGACACTGAGACTAGTCCCACAACTAAGTTTCCTGTAGGACAGGATCTACAGTGGCCTCCTATGACGACACTGAGACTAGTCCCACAACTAAGTTTCCTGTAGGACAGGATCTACAGTGGCCTCCTATGATGACACTGAGACTAGTCCCACAACTAAGTTTCCTGTAGTTCAGGATCTACAGTGGCCTCCTATGATGACATTGAGACTAGGCCCACAACTAAGTTTCCTGTAGGACAGGATTTACAGTGGCCTCCTATGAGGACACTGAGACTAGTCCCATAACTAAGTTTCCTGTAGAACAGGATCTACAGTGGCCTCCTATGATGACACTGAGACTAGTCTCACAACTATGTTTCCTGTAGGGCAAGATTTACAGTGGCCTCCTATGATGACACTGGAACTAGTACCACAACTAAGTTTCCTGTAGGACAGGATGTATAGTGGCCGCCTATAATGACACTGAGACTAGTCCCACAACTAAGTTTCCTGTAGGACAGGATCTACAGTGGCCTCCTATGACGACACTGAGACTAGTCCCACAACTAAGTTTCCTGTAGTTCAGGATCTACAGTGGCCTCCTATGCTGACACTGAGACTAGTCCCACAACTAAGTTTCCTGTAGGACAGGATCTACAGTGGCCTCCTATGATGACACTGAGACTAGTCCCAGAACTAAGTTTTCTATAGGACAGGATCTACAGTAACAGTACATAGAACATATTCTATAAAAAACAATAGGAGAAGAAAAAAAAGAAGAAGCAGTAGAAAATCTTTTGGGCAAGCGTAAAGTAATTATGTTAAAAAATTAAGAACAAAAAAATATATCTTCAAAGAAAAACAAAGAAGAGATTAAGAATAAAAAGAGGAAACATTTTTTTAATTTTATTCATTGTAAGAGAATTACTTTAACAATATATTTTTTACCTATTTTCGTTAAAATATGCCTTTTATAGTTAATTAAATTAAATAATATTTTTGTTCATTTACTGGGTTCATTTCGTTTATTTACTGGAAAATGCCGTTCATTCACTGGTGATTTTGGGTATTTTTCGCTTTACCGTCAAATATTTATTAAACCTATTTTCATTTATATAATAACTCAATCTATTCTTAATCTTGAATGATTCCTACATACAAAAGCATAGCCATGTACTTTAATTTCCCGTGGTAACATATTTAAATTAATTTTCAAAGTCAAAAATTTCCTTAAGGTTTCATTCACTGGTACACTTACCATAGTTAACATTGTAGCTACATTAAAATATACCTGGCTTTTTATTTTTAGCTTAACGTGGGATACTACAACGACTTTAGGTAAACGAGGTCGAGAATGTTTATTTGTAACCTCGACTGCCTTTCTACATAGTAAGGTATAATTATAAAATCTCCTTCGATGCTATTATCAAAGTGGCTACGCTTTCCATCGTACTACGAAATAATGGTGTAGCGTAAACGTAGCGCGTCATGAAGCGTAGTATATTGTGGCAATACTATTTGCGTAGGTCTACGGCGGAATTGGCAGAACGTAAGCGCAGTAACACGACAGCTACTACGGCGTATTATTATCGTAGCAACTGTAAATGCAACATAGGTCATTTCAGCGAATAGCTTCCATGGCCATCAAAGCAAATAAATTAAAAAGTGAACCATTATCACTGTTAACAACAACCCAGTCAACTTGTAACGACTCTCTGAAATAATGCAATGTTCCCTATCTAGTGTTTAACGAGAAACTATAAAATAACCCTTTATTAGTGGAACGTTACCTTCACCGAGTCGCCATTGAAGTTATAAACAAATTTATCAATAAAGTTACAATAATCTCATAAACGTCTCTATGTAATGTGTCAATATCTCATTCGTCTTACTTCTGGGATTAATTACCTATATTTACCTCTACACTTAAATTCAGCCGAAATCATGTTTTTTTTTTTTTTTTACTCATTATTTATCTGGGACCTAAATCGAAGCTCCTCCTTGTCTTAAAGATAAGCATCTTATTTATATCAAGCAAAGTGTCATTTTTCCTATTCCCAAAGCGGCAGGTGTATAACCGGTGAAATATAACAGTTAGCAGTTAGCAGGAGTTACTGCGAAACTGAAATTAACTAAACTCCACGGGGACTGTTAATTTCATTGCACACGACGTTACAACGTTGCGAATACTTTTTGTTGGAAATTTTCACTAATGCCTCCCTTGCTGGGGTTCTTTGGAAAAATATTGTATATAAAAGAAAAATGACAACATGTTTAACGATTGCTTGTTGTCGTAGTTTGAAGTAGCTGATTTTGTATATGAGGCTAATTTGTTGGCTTAGTTTGGTTTAGAAGTATCTAAGCTGACATCGTTAAGAACTACTTTTGATGAATTCAGCATGGAATTTGAGTTGTTTGATAATAGTACCTAATCAAAGCCCTATAAATATCTTATATTTAGTACTGTTCTAATAAATTCATGAAATCATACTTTTCACTACCTACATTTTAAATAAATACATATAAATAACACAATTTCTTCAAATATTCACTGAAAAACCAAACAGTAATTCTTTGTGAAACTTGAATTATCTTGAACGAGTATTCCATGCCGAGCATAAACCGTTTTATTTGTTACGTCACACGCCTTCTGTCGCGGTGCAAAGGTAATCGTTGGGATAAAACAAAAAAGCAAATCCGCTGTGTAACTTTTATTTAAAAGAACTCCATGGTACGAATATATTGGTGTATCTGTCTGTAACTGTACTGTTTTAGAAGCCCTAATTGTTGTCCAGAATAGACAATTATTGTTGACTATATTTTAATGGTAGGATGGTTTGATCTTTGGTAGCGCCATAATTATGAAACAAGCACTTTTAATATGACCGTTTAATGTATCAAGTTGGGCTTGAATGTGGGCTGGTAAGTGTCTTTAACATTCATACACACCCACACTCAAAACACACACTCACACTCAAAACACCCACACACGCTCATAACTCTACATATTTTTTTTTGTATATACATGAACAAAAACAAATATAAAATCCTTAAACTAAGTTTTATTTCAATTGTTTTCCTATTTATGCAGCCCAAGTCCCAAGTACGAAAGATAATATAACACAGGCAAAGACGCGGGTTAAATACGTGCGATACGAATGTATTTTACAGAAACTTTTAGCTGCGCATTACTTTTTCTATTTTTCATGTTACTTTGTGTTTCCTTTTTCCCGGGTCTGGATTTACGAATACTGTTCCGATTTTACCACTTAACTTTTTTACTTCTCAGATATATATTTTTTAAATGAGCGCCCCGTCGCCGCCATTACATCTATATAGTATATCAAACAAAGTCGTGTTAGTTTCACGTTTTTAGCCATTTTAATTAAAAAACGGGTGGGCCGATTTTTCTTATTTGATTTTTTTAATTTGCCTCCGCCGTGAATAGCATAATTATATACCCATTAAAACATTTTAGAGTTAGACCTAGGGAAACATTTTAGGTTTTATCAAAGATCTGAGGTGGTACGAAGTTCACCGGGGCAGATACTAGCTATTCTTCTTTATTTACATATCATATCAGTTGTAAGGGTATTGTTTCCATGGTATACAGTATTTTTTTTATTCGTTGCGGTTTCCAATGTACTATCTAGGTCTATTTACTAGCTTTTACTCGTCGAGGGTCACTTCACTTCATTTTTAAAACATTATGGCCTCCACCGATGTGGGGCTCTAACTTCAGCTTCTTCGTTGGACATCACTGTAGATCCTGGTTTATGCTCTGTTCCACTCTAACCCACTTCATAAATCCATTGATGGATTTATTTTTTCCTTTTTATTGCACTTAAATCCACTCTGATCAGAGTAACAGTAGTGGGTGGTCGGTTCGTGCAAAATGTTATTCGGATTCTATGTTTAGAAATTTAAAGTTGTACCCGGGAAATAGCGACAGGCATGCTCCTAACTATATTGATACTAACCATTAGTGAAATATGGATTAACCAATATTGCATTTCTTCCTTCAAATAACAACAACAAACGTGGTGATGATGTTTACTTGTGATCGGTGTTTTTCAACAAAAGTTTAACGACGCCCATTCCCTCAAACATTTCTATAGGTGTTAAACTAACGAGTTCTGGGACTATTTTATTTCTAGTTTCAAGAGCCGCGTACCGTGGTTCTATCATAGCATATATGGTCTCTGAGGGAAAGTGACGGGAGTGGGGGGGGGGGGGTTGCACGGGATATTGGCGGGAGCAAAGAGTTTGAATTACCGCACTTACCTCGCGGGAATTACTTGGAGACTACCATTTGCTTCAGCATTTACAAGACGGCTGCTATGGTGTTTATGTATAATATATGGAATAATTACGAAACATACTGTAGCTTGGTGAATTGGATCAATACAGCGGCTAAAAGAATCTCCTAACTCAGTCTTTGACCAGCTGCTCTAGTCTGCCTAGCCGTTTCTACATTGTTCTCACATACCCATAACAATATACGGCTCAAAAATGTAACGAATAATTTTAAAAAGAGCAACCAAAGAGTTTCTTGCCCGTTCTTCTCCAAAGGAACGACATTCCGAATAGGTGCTAAAGTTGTAGCTTAGCATTTTGTAACTATTTTGATGATTCATAAGTGCTGTACTTAATATATAAAAAAGTCCAAGTTCGAGTTTTCATAGTAATAAACCGTTTTCAGTAGCGTAACGTTCAGTCGGTGAGAATTTTAACTCGCCCATAAATGGTCCGTGTGGCAATGGTCGTAAAGCATTCCCACTGTTAGTACCGTACCAAACTCAGATCCAGATCAAACTGGTTCCAGCTAGATATAAGCAGTAGTTTACCGGTACCGGAATCATGATTTAAAAATTGTCTTATGTTTTTAGATTTCTCTATCTTTCTCTCTCTCTCTATCCAAGTCTTCCTATTTTCGTTGCGGATTCCAAGACAATTAGCTTTTCCCCGGGATTCGCCGGGGGACAAACCTCAGTCTTGGCCAGTCATCTTTGCGGATCCTAGCTTACAGGAGTAACAGTTGTGTGAGTGTGTGCCTGCCATGTTTCTAGATTTAAAAGTGCTCAATATTTCACAATCATTCCAAGAAAAAATCTATACTAATATTATAAATGTGAAAGTTTGAATAGATAGATGGATGGATGTTTGTTACTCTTTCACGCCAGAACGGCTGAACGGATCTGGATGAAATTTGGCACAGAGATAGATTATAGTCTGGAATAGCACATAGGCTACTTTTTATCCCGGTGAAATATATGTTTCTGGTGGGATAGATTTGTTTAAATTTTTCATAGAATACCAATAAATTCATTTTCTCATACATTTGATTCTGAGACGGTACGAAGTTCGCCGGGACAGCTAGTTTATTAATAAAATTCAAAATTCCATTCCATAAAGGCACACGTCATGTCACAGCCGTTTAAAATACAAACTCAGTCGCGATCGTCCAAGTCAAAAGTAACGTTATCAGGACATCTCCGTCCAACAATATTTGTAAGGGACGCTCAAAACTCGCACAGATTTGTACCAACTGATATTCGAACCTTTTTCAATGTCCGTTTCCTATAATATACATCTTTTTCTTTTCAATCGAAGCGTACAAATGGTATCTGATTGATGATGGAGCGTTGGGCATGAAAAATGAAAGATTTTTTTTTGTGTTGGGGAACGATTTTTTTATTCGTGTGGTTTGATTTCTTCTTTTGTTACTTAGATTATTAAAATATTTGGGGAGTTATTTTTTTACAGCGGCTCTACAGCTAATTTATGAATTATTTAAAAATAATATCATAATCATATTATGCGTCGCAGTTGCGTCCTCAGATGCTATGGTGTGTACAGGATTTCAAATACTGGGAATAAATAGATGCTTATGGCATATAAGTAGCTAGCGGTAAATAAAAACAATAACATAAGCAATATATATTTATAATAATATATCTTGTAATACGATAAGTTAATTAGATAATATATTTTTTTAATTATAAATGGTAGTGCTTATCTTTTGAAAAGTGTAGTTCACCAGCCCGCACTGCGCCTGTGTGTTTTAATAGCCCGCATCTCTCTCGCATCAAGGGGGAGTGGACCTGTTATAATGACAATATGCTCCCTATTCGGATTTAGTATCAGTGAAATTTGGGTTTACTAGTGTGCAACGCTGCCTACTGCTTTGGAGATTACAGGCATGATGGTTTGTTTTGACCATGTAATACTAATTTTCCATGGATCTCAGGACTGTCAATGCTTGGTACCCTGCTTTACATACCTGAAATCAAAGTGTTTATGAGGTATCTTAAAACCATAAAATAGGGTAGGCTACGGAGTCAGCTAGGTGAATTTCTTTTTTCTGAAAAGCCAAATATTAAGTGACTATTTTAAGAAAACGACGCTTCGGTGTATAAACTTTATTATTAAAAGAATGTACACATTGCTGCGCTTGAAAAAAAAAGCTATAATTCACCAGTACGTCAATTGCTAGATTATTCGTAAGCTAACCGTATACTTTATAGTCTACGTATTTAGATATTTAGTATGGAGAATTGAAGAGCGCCTCTAGCGGACGGTTTTCAAACTTTCAATTCGCCATATATTATATTAAGAAAAAACTTTAGCTTACCGCGCTCATAGTGAACAATGACAAATCGTTCCCCAAAGCAGTTTTTATACAGAACTCCTTATTCATATAGCAAATGATTATAAGATAACTCTTCCTGTCACTCAAGCGCATACTGGTCCAATCGAAGTCGAGTATTGCCATGTTTAATAACATTGCCTGAAAAACGAAATTTTCAGTCTTATTCATGAATGCATAGAGGACGTTGAACCCTATATTTATTTTGAGACGATCCGGAATATGACGCCTAACTTAGCAACCAATTTAAAAAAAAAGCTTACGAAATATCCCAACTGTCATATTGTGGCGATACATATTTTTTTTAATTAACATATCGCAATTTTGAAGCCACATTATGATTACAAATACTCTTAAAATGCGCAGGTTTGAGGCTTAGTATACCCTTTTCGAATCGACCTGTATACATTTAAACATAATGCAGTTATTTACCCCCGTAAAAGATTTCGAAGGATTATATATTTTTTAACCGACTTCAAAAAGGAGGAGGAGAAGAATTCAGTTGTATTATTTTTTTTGTTCTCATCATTGGCACTCACCTTGGCTTTGATTTGATCCCCAAACCAATTATATGCAAAGCATTCAACAAATGCTGGCAGCATGTTCGAGACGAATTTCCACTTCATTTTCGAGAAAAAAAAGAGAAAAATAACAATTTTAATTTTACACTACAAAATTATTTTAAATAAATAATGTTCTCCTCGTTAAAGTTTATTTAAACATTCAACAAATGCACATAAATATTCCCCTCAAGCGGAACAGGGTACAATTACCTGTTGTATCGAAATAAAATATTGTTTTTATGTGTTATGTGTAGACCAAAACTCCCGCAGAAGACGCGGTTTTAGACCAAATAAGAGTAGACACATACATATACATATATGATCACATAATATGATGATGATGATGAGACACATATGGACTATCCCAAAATCGTACATATCAGGTACGGTTTCCGAAGTGTCCAGATCTTACAGATTGTGCTTACAAATTGTTTTATTAGTTACAAAAAAAGTTTTTTTTTATGTTACAAAAAAAGTTTTTTTTAAGTTACAAAAAAAAAAGTAATAACCTCGCTCAATGAGAACAAGAATACACACACTGCCGTGAAATTGTTCAGAAGTGGAATCACAGTCGGCCATTTGTACATTTCGTTCAGTGTGTTCAGATATCTGAAACACAAAATAATGTTATATATACTTTCATTAGGGCCTAATTGGCACAATTGGCAGTGACCCAATCTTTACCGAGGGCTTGGGGCCCGAACCCTGGCAGGTACAAACTTTGTGTGAACACGAATGTTTGTACTCGAGTCATGAATTTGTAATAAGTAATATATATAGTATATACTAGGATCGCCCTTAGTCTATTGGACAGTACTCTCAATAAAAGCGTTACTTAGTTTGGGACCGAATAGTTTAAATTATACATAGACTTGGTAAAAGTACGCTAGGTCCGATGACGGTTAGCTAGACCGATCCTCAACTTGAGGTACCAGTACGGAATACCATAGTGAAGAGCAATGAGAAAAAAAAATGTTTATAATACTTACTCCATCAGCTGGCGATGTTCATTATAAAATTTCCTCAAGGTTTTGTTCAAACGTTCCGCATATTCCGCTTCTGTTTCAACTCTACTTCTAGACTCAATCTTCAACATATTTACCAAACTGTCGCTTGCCACACAAAAAAAGAACACCAGAAATACAAACCACATATCAACAACTAGAGACGTAAAACCCAATTCTAACATGAATATTGTGTGCAAAGTCAAACCAATTTCATGAAACGGTGCCGTCATTGGCATCAAAATCGACGTCGTTTTCGACATAGTTATTCTATTACCGAGTACGTAATTCCATAGAGCATTTGCCAAGTATATAAGAACTGGAAAAAGTAAAGAACCGACTAGAATATTGACAAACGTATTGATTTTTTTCAATACATTTTTCGATTGGACTTCTGTATCTTCTTTGACCATGTCATAAAGTATTGTTTTAGCGATGACATACACGTTTCTAAATGTACCGCGATAATGAGTGTAAAGAAAATATTTGACCGGGATTGTGCATGTGAGAAATAAAGTGTAACACCCTTCCGTTTTCAGAGTGACATCATTGGTGTGTTGAATAAAATCAACGGTCCCAAATATTACGTAAACCGATAAGCTCATCGCGAGAAAATGCGGCAAAATCTTGTTCCTCCATGACCATTTAGGGTCCAGCACTTGGTGGCCGAGCAGAGTTTGTACGAAGATAGGTAAACTGAGCGCGTCGTCTATCGCATTCCTTACTCCTACGGTGCTCGTGTAATCTTTTATAGTGCTTGAAAATATTCCCATTTTCATGGAACAGTTTAAAACGTGTGAAGTTACCGAGGATTGTGAAATGTAGGTGGACGGGAAAGTATGAACGAGGACAAAAGTGAAACGGGAAAATAAAAGTTTAAAGTTGCATGATAAAAGCGTTGCTTTGTGTGTTTTCTGACTGCAAATGTTATTATCATGAAATAGCTGAAATGATTTAAACAATTTTAGTTTCTGTACATTATAAACAAGAATACATTTTACATAAACATACTTAGATACATTGAAATAAAACTAATTTTAAGGATTTTATGGCGTTTTTATTTTGATTTTACGTTCCTGACGTTTCGGCTACTTTACAGCAATCATGGTCACGGGAGGACTGAGGTGGTTGACGTCCTAGTGTCATAGTTTGAGACGGGCTACCCTCATATTTAATTGTAGCTTGTGGTCCGATCTACGCAGAAAGTGCTCACTAGTTTTATTTCAATTGTAGTATTCGCGTAAATATAAACAATCAATACATGTGAATTATATTTTGAAGAATAAAACTTTTTTATACGAGTTCTTGCATAAACCACTTTATCATTGGATTGTACAGCATATAAAAGTCTGTGTTATTATCCAATCAAGTTAATTAATCTTTCGCCGCCTTATTTCTGTAATACTACGGTCCTATGCAATTTTGTCCATTTAGCGCTTAGCGCAATCGCGACCAATTATAGTTCCACTTTTCAGCGTGTCATCATCAATATAAAGTATACTTTATGCACACGATTTTATGGTTGGTTTCGAAATGCAGTATCATTTCATTTAAAATGATTACGCAGAATCAAAATCCGTTTTTGTGATTAGCTGTGAAACTTGAAAATAGAACAAACCTAGTAAATGATTGGTTGTAAAAACGCCATTAAAAATAAGATTTATTTGATTGAAGTGGGTACGGTGCTTTTGTTTAGTAATTACTTAAAATACCTCAAATAGCAATTATTTAATTTATTGCTGGGTTTATGGGTTGGCATTTATGTACACGCAATGCAAGAACTTTTTGTGATGATTGTACATGGTAAAATGGATAGTTACTTAATGTGTGAATTCATTTTTCTTTTTTATCTAATATTAGGTACTTATTTAATTTAGGCTGATTAATATCGAAAATTAACAAACATTTAAACTAAACTATAATCGATATTCCAGTAGAGAATAAGAAATGAATTATATTTTAACAATAAACAACACATTAATATATTGTCAAAAAAATTACACCCATTTCTGCCAATAGCAAATTTTTGTAGTTCAAAGTTTTAAATCTTTGTATCCTTTTTAAATTTAAAACTTATGCCATGGTTTGGATAAAAAAAATATTGCTGCTTTAATTATTTGTTGTGATTGCGTGTCAAATGCCGCGTGTTAATTAAGAAACTAAGGGATTGTAAAAGTTTATAGCCACTTAACAGTAAAACTTATAGTAAGAAATAAAAAGAAATTGCCCCGAGAAAAATGTTGTATTTTAATAATTCTCATTTGGGAAGGCATGATTATTTTTTATTGATTTCTTATATTTACGCTACACGCTAATACTACACATTGAAATAACACTTATTTTAAGGATTTTATCGCGTTTATATATATGAGGGTAAATATGAGGATACCCCAGTTCAAACTTTGACACTGGGACGTCAACCACCTCAGTCCTCCCGAGACCATGGTTGCTGTAACGCAGCCGAAACATCGGGATCGTAAAAAAAACAAATAATAAACGCAATGAAATCCGTAAGATTAGTCTCATTTCGATGTGTGATGTTCGCGTAAATATAAGAAATCAATAAATGTATTTATAGTTATGCAAAAGAAGTAACCGACTCCACGAACCTGTACTTGCTTCATGAATGAATGTACCTCCGGCACCCGAGGCGAGCTTATGACGACGACGCTGCAAATTCATTACTTTCTCGTTAGACTAACTTTGCATTTACGAGATACTAAGATAGTACAAAATAACTATTAAACAATGCTTTCAAAATGGAGACGGGGATTTATGCATAATTAAGTTTATGAAGCGTTAGAGAATTAAGAGCTGTGTTTAAATATAATACTAAAATAATATCACGCTAAATAAACACACCCAACAATATTTTGTAAAACAACCGCTTCCATTACGGGTGCAATAAGGGCAAATGACGAAAATATCGCTTCAACGAGGACTGAACCCGTAGCTACACATTACAGTACAGTGAGACGAACGGACGACTCTCAAATCAAATATCTAGGTATATAATTAAATAAAAAATGTGTTTGTTGGAAAATTATGAGAAATTGGTAAAAAATGAGAATGCTTTTGTCTATAGAATGTAGAGAGGATAACTTCTGTCAGGTCGACTAGTCACAAATAATTAATAAGTATTGATTGAATGATTGATCCAATAATAATTAAATGGCGCTAACAAATCGACGTATTTGTTTTTGGCGATTGAAGGCGGTTTTCTAGGTGACTAAGCATAAACTATCGAAGACAGTGTAATGTAGCTTTTATTCGACTAATGTTTTCCCTCTGCCCGGGTCGGGTCAGGTCATAATATAACACGAAACTGGAACGATGCAACCGCGAGTAAGGTTTGTCGCCCCCAATTAATTAGTATTTACCACCGGATCCTCGCGGGCTGCGCGCATTACTTATTGTATACTAGCTGTGCACGTGACTTCGTCCGCACGGTATTTAACAAAAAAGTTTTTCTAAAATAAAAGTAGCCTTAGTCTTAAGTCCTTGCTATCTGCCAGTGAAAGTCCCGTTTAAATCGGTCCAGCCATTTCAGAGATTAGTTGAAACGAACAAACAGACAGACAGATAGACAGACAGGCAAAAATTGTAAAAAAATGTTATAATATGTAGGTATATGTACCGTGTATACATCCAAATGCACTTAGTAAGAAGCGGTTATTTTAATATTACAAACAGACACTCCAATTTTATTTATTTGTATAGACTAGCTGTGCGCGCGACTTCTTACACGTGTACTTTAGTTTTTGGCTTTTAACTACACAAGATACTTTTACCCTTACACCGGGGAGCAATCAACATCATTGACAATGTTCTTGATGATCCATATTATTTTAAGATCATTAAAAAATAATTTACAAAATAATCCTGTGTTTGTAATAAATCCACAATTTGAATAAATGTAGATTATATTTGAAAATAATAGGTGATTGGGCTTCCCATCACTTATTAAATGGATATTGCCAACTTATTTTTTCATCTGACCAATCATTAATGTTAGCTCTCTTGTTTTTTTATTGATATTCGTAAAATAATCAGAATCTTATACCTATAAGAGCTTAAATTTAATATTGCCAATGATTTTCATTTTATCTTGTAGGTATAATTTATATAAATTTTAATCTATTTTCAAAAATGAATTTCTTTAGTAATGCAGTCGTAAATTGACTCAAACATTCTGTAAATTTTATAAGGAATTAAGTATGTTATTGAACAGAAAATCCCACCATTTTGTATTTGGAACATGTATTATAAATAAAACTCCGGAGCAGAAACACACGATCAATCACTGGCAGTCAAAAGGAGACCACGTGTACGAGCCGAGAACTCTATTCCAAATGGATTTATTTCAGCTCCAGATCATTTGTTTAGCGGCGCGTTTATACAATAATAATAATATCGCCAGTCAAACACCAACTATACGATCCCACACTAAGCAACACTGGTATTATGGGTACCGTACAATAGACTGAGAGCGAACTCAGTATATACTACTTATATATATACTAAACATCCATGACTCGGCTACAAACATTCGTGCTAATCACACAATGTTTTTCAATACCAGTATTCAAACCCGGGACCCTCGGCGCAGGAAGCAGGGTCACTACCAACTGCGCTAATCAGGTCGTCAATATATCCTATCAATATATTTTCTATGGAACGGTGAGTTGTAAATTGAGGGAGCATATTTTTTGAATGTGTGCTTCAATTCTATGAAGCATTGTAATCAGTGTCATCTATATTTAGCGTTGGTTGTGCATATGCGCATTTGGGACCATACTATACTTTATTATAGATCACCATTATGTCTAGTTTTTTTTATAAATATTGCTCGCTCTATACCGCTTCGTACCAGCCACAGGTAATGCATCGTGGGGCAGCGATCTATCATTTATTTCAACGTCAGAAATCCATTAAAGAGCGCCGTCTATCCCGACCGGCTCTTTCCAAGCAAATACACCGATGTACTTGCAACTGGCAAAGTTCACGGTTAAACAATAATACGGCTGTGAAAAGGAAAGATTTAGTTGACGGTTGGTGTATTTATTGTTTATCCATTTCTGTTAGTTAGAAAAATGTTATGAAGGTATACTTTGAACTTTAAAAACATGTTAGAAGTATTGCCATGCAAATATGACCTTAAAGGTTTCCATGTAGCATTATTACTGATAGAACATGCAACTGGATTTTGGTATATATACAATGGGATTACAAAGCATTATTCTTGTGATAAAATATTTGTAATATTATTGTTATTTAATTAAAACTGCGGTTTATATTATTAAGAGCGGTTTAGCTAATATAACAATCTAGTATAATAGTAAAGTAAACAAAAACCCACAACAATAAACACCTATCCGACCCGCAAAGTTAAACTTCCATTTAACTATTACATCAACAAAACTTCGAACACGATTTAAGGATTAGCGTCGAGATGAAACGCCTACCGTTCGCAGCCTCTGGGGCTGCGGTATCGCCCTGTTTTACTTCGTAATTGATTAATTTGCTATTTGAGACTATAGGATAATTATAAATCTATACCTACAGAAATGTGACGTCAATCAGCAGGCCAGGAACAAACTTCACTTCCAATTAAAACAGATTTCACAGATAAATAAGTCAAAAATTGAGCCAATAGCATTGTTTGAAATAACACATTCCCATTACAAAATAAATGAAAATCAAAAAATGTTAACTAATATGTTTAAAATACGATATACAATCGCGCTTGCAAGTTGCACCCCGCACACGCACGACGTATATTGTGTCTGGTCAACGAAACAACAACCAATTGCGGACTGTAAGTTTCAGTCTTATTTCTACGAACATACAGTTCTTATTACGGTTGTCAGACCGTCGCCGTGCCTTATGCCGTCCCGTGCGTTAAATAACTCAACAATGTAAAGGGCTCTCTCAAAAACTTTGTACGTCAGATACGTATGAATTTATTTATTTTTTCGGGACGAATACAATCTAATTATTAACTAACAGGGTATGTTGGCGTGCGCTTGCTGTATGGTATGGGCGTGCGTTCACGTTTTTTCTAATTACTGAAATTAATTAGGATTGACTGCCGTTTACCACGTAACTCTAGTGGAACTACAGGAGTTCTCGGAAAGGTTCAGGCCTTTCATTGCCCTTATCAACTGTATTTACTTAGTATGTAGAAATTGTCCTAGACTTAAGTAACACAACAACATATGCGTTTGACTACCTACTAAAAATAGTTCCCGAATTATCTTTGTCGAAACTTAACAATGTCGTCAAACTTTTTCAAATCGCTACCCTAAGTTAACTGGCAAGATAATCTCTAAAACTAAACATGTCGTGAATGATATAGTACATAGTGCGTGTTGCGGTTGTAAATCGGTGTTAGATACAAAGGAGCAAATCCTTTTTACGAGATTTACCGCCGGGATTGGGGGGGAAGGACCGTTTCTACGCCTGCTTGGGTTTGGGTGAGTGGTACAATATTATAATATAATCTCGATTCAGAAATGGTAACAACTTGGGACATAAATTATTTGACATTATATATTCAAAATCTTTAAAAGTAATCACAAAGCATATTTCATATAAGTTTTATTATTCTCTTTGAGATGCTAAACTAAATATTTTAAGAAAAAAAAAAACAAAATACTTAATCGGATGTTGTGTAACCATTTCCTACAAATAGTTGTGACTTCCAGCACCTGTACACCGAGAACCGTTCCTTTGTCAGAATCGGCACCGATTGCTCTAATGTGTTCGCGACGAAAAAAGGTGTGCGACAGGGCTGTATCCTATCCCCGGCTCTGTTCAATATATACGGGGAGTACATCATCCGGAAAATGCTTGATGACTGGGACAAGGGATTTTCTGTGGGCGGGAAAAGGATATCGAATCTCAGATATGCTGACGACACGGTGCTCCTCGCCACATCTGTGGAGGACATGCAGGAACTGTTTCGAAAGCTCGAGTCAGAAAGCAACAGCATGAGTCTCGCAGTAAACAGGCGCAAGACGAAGATAATGGTAGTGGATCGTGCCGGAAAACTCTCCAACAGCTCAGACATCATCCCAGGCGTCGACATTGTGGACCATTATTTGTATCTAGGTGCCCTAATTTGTAATGACGGCAGTTGTGTTCCGGAGATAAAGAAGCGTATTGGAACTGCTAAGGATGCTATGACCCGACTTAATAACATCTGGAAAAAGAGTTATTTCTGTACGGAGTAGAAACGTGGACAATACTAGCGCGAGAGAGACAGAGAATTGATGCATTCGAGATGTGGTGCTGGAGGCGTATGTTGCGGATACCCTGGACTGCCAAGCGCACCAATGCATCAATTCTTGCGCAGCTTCGAATAAAAATCCGCCTGTCCACAATTTGTCAGCAGCGCATTCTGTCTTACTTCGGCCATGTATTACGGAAAGGAGATGAGAACCTCGAAAAGCTGATCGTAGTTGGGAACACCGATGGCAAGAGAGCTCGAGGACGGTCCCCAACCAGATGGACCGATCAAGTAAAGGACTCATCTTCAACCAAATTCAGCTCGGTGGTCAGAAGCGCCATGAACAGAGACCGATGGAGGCTAATCGTTCGATCCAAGTGTGGACTATCCAACGATGATCGCGATCCTCAGACATGAGGGACCGACCATAGAGAGAGTTGTGACTTGGCGAAAAGCTCAAAATTAATAAAATAAATTAAAAGTTTCGCCCCTTGATGGTTTGGGTTTATAGCATTGATGTACTTAACATTGACAATAATTTTACAAAAGCTTTTAAATCTCTTGTAACTTACACCACTGGGCGCGGCGCGAGTCAAAGGTCTCCAAGAGTAAAGTCAAAAGCTCAGATGGAGCAAAGGTACACATTATCTTATTCCTACCTTTAAAACGGCGCTATTTTTACTCTTTATACAGCCTGTGTAAGGCTGAGCTCTCATTTTGCACACAAAAGAAATCGAATCATCAAATTACAGGAATCCTGTAGCAGTTTGTTTGGAAGTTGTTAATTACTAATTACAGAGGAAGAGAACGAAAATATTTTTTAGCTTCGTATATTTTATTTTATTAAGTATAATTGTATAGCCAGTAGCATGGATAACGTGGATTAAAAGTAACCTAGTATTTATTTTAATGAATCACTATTCATGAATCTTCATACTCATCAGACTTCGACGTTAATAAGGACTAATTTAGCGAGATTTTTTAAAGTGTTTTTAATTGTCAAAAGAAAAATAATTTGATTAAAAGACGACCTAGATGACTAAAAATTGATTACAGCGTCTAGTTTTGGTTGAAGGTAAAAAAAAAACTAAAGGACGGTACCCACCCGCGGGTGCTGTTGATTGAAGCTGGCTTTGAGCCGGTGGCTCATCATTATTTTTCTCATTAGCGCGAGCTGTCGGCGCCGATTAAAGATGATGAGGGATACATTGGACAGTGTACACACTGAGTCATTACGAACGATTCATTATTATTGAGTATTTTGTTATATATAGCAGAGATAGCCAAGTTGGTAGAACGCTTGCCTCGTTAACGAGGATCGCAGGTTCAAACCCCGGCCCGCACCTCTGGATTTCATGTGCGAATCTCATTTCAACCACGATTATCACTTGCTGAACGGTGAAGGAAAACATAGTGAGGAACCCTGCATGTCTGAGAGAACCCCTCGAAAGAGGTGTGAAGTCCGCCAACCTGCACTGGGCCAGCGTGGTGGACTATGGCATAATCCCCCTCACATTGAGGGGAGGCCTGTGCCCAGCAGTGGGACGTAAAAAAGGGCTGGTATTTATTATATTGTTATAATTTAGGTTTTATACCATCGACATCGTTACAAATATTTTATCACGCACTGTGCGCTATTTTCAGTCAACAGTGGTGTGTAGTATATATAACTGCAAATTTCAACTATCAACAATATGTATTAGAGTTTATTATTGATTGTGGCATACTTTCAGACTGTGTAATATTGTGAATATTCAGGTTTTGGGTTAAGATAAAATATGAAATAGATGCAGATCGCAGAGATGAAAGACACTAAACTTGGTCAAATAATTCTAGTGATTTTTAGATTATTATATACAGTGAAGACATAAAAAATACATAAAAGATGTTTAAAAGATAATGAAGAAGAATTCATATATAACAAGTGTGTGCACACAGCCTAAAGGCCCGACCTTTTTAGCAACTATCGGGTGGTAGGATAAAGCCCTTATTTGTGAACTAATTTGAGGCCCGTGTTAAAGAGATAAATGATCTGACAATTGTTTTTCTTAGATGTTTGTGGACGGAAAAATATTCAATTGTTTAAAAATTGTTTTTTTTTTTGCATAATAATAAATATCGCGAGGCGAACACACCGACTGTGCGGTACCAAACTAGGGAACGCTCGTATTATGGGTACTGCACAATGGACTGGAAGCGACCCCTCTTTTTAATTACCTACTATGAACACTATATAATAAATATTGATAACGCTCTGCATTCATTTTCTGCTTGCTACCCTTACGTAATCAGATTCAGGTGTGGTACTAATTATTTTCAGTCACCTCTCTGAAATTCTCTAGTTATTTCCATAAGAACTTCGAGAAACCATTAGCATTCGTTGTGGCCACTCTGCGGAATGTCATAACTAGGTAGTCCCGCATTCATCCTGGTAATAAAACTTCCGTGCTCACACCGGGTACCCGGGAACTTATTCCTTAGAATATTTTGATGAAATTGGAGCCCAAGAAAGCGATGATAGCCAAATTAGTCAAATGCCAACCTTGCCTTGGAAATCCCGCTTTCGATTCCTGTTCGCAGTTCAAGGATTTTATTAATTCCTGTATATGACGAACTGATTAGCCCAGTAGTGAACCTGCTTTCTGTGCCGAGGGTCCCGGGTTCAAATCCTGGTTTGTACCCGAGTCAAGGATGTTTAATACCTATATAAGTATTATATACTGAGTTCGCCCTCAGTCCATTGTACGATACCCATAACACAAGCGTCGCTTAGTGTGGGACCGTATAGTTAGTGTATTTGACTGGCGATATTATTATAATACTTCGACAATCTAACACGTGCTTTTTTACAGATAAAACAAGACGTATTCTAAACTGGGTCAATCGAATGAAATATAACGTGACAAAAGCTTCGACGATTTATAGAGTATTTTTTGTGAAAGTTTTTACACTGCTCTACATTTACTCTACATCGGAAAATAACACATTACACGAGCACACAAATAAATAATAATACAAACACTCAATTAACACATTTGGCCTCCGGGCTTCGGCCTCCAGATAAGGCCAGCCTTAAGCGCGCCTCAGATAAAGCCCGCCCATTATTTTTCTCATTAGTCCGAGCTACGATAGCGCCTCCATTATGCCGAGGTGTGGATTGCTTGAATAATCTTTCCTTCCAATGCTTGAGATTAAAAGATAACCGGCTTAATAGTCGATTTCTTATTTTTACGAGGTATAATGTTTAGGATATTAAAGATTAGTTATTGTTAAGTGTAAGGAGACATGATTTATGATTAACTAGCTGCTCCCCGCGGTGTTACCCGCGCAAAAAATTATGACGATCCTTTGCGCTATGAAAAATTGAAACAAATCTGTAAGCGGTGGCCGCAGGTCCGCCACACGCCGGGGTGAGAATAAAACGGCGGGAGGGATGGTTAAATAAGAACATTATATTAAAAGAAAATGTTACCGTGCGGACATAAAAGTGACAACATTTACAAGGCGTAAAACAAAAGTTTACGAAAAAATATAAAACAGCTTCCAAGGAGACCGCGTTGTTAACAAAATCGGGATAAATTTAAATTAAACGGGAACCATACATTTTACCGGGATAAAAAGTAGCCTATGTGCTATTCCAGACTATAATCTATCTCTGTGGCAAATTTCATCCAGATCCGTACAGCCGTTCGGGCGTGAAAGAGTAACAAACATCCATCCAAACTTTCACATTTATAATATTAGTATAGATAATAAAATTTGTAAGTAAAAGAAAACATTTCAGAACTACAAACACAGTGACGTCTGCGCTATAAGATAAAAAAGAGCGGGACTCTACCATTTTTTGCTTTTACGAAACTAGAAAAAATACTTGTTTTTTTAACTAAAACACGTTCCATATTAAAACGTTCTTACACAATATAAATAAGGTTTAACAAAAATAGTATAAATATTTTAAGAGGTTAACAAGTAGGTGGAGGTAGGTTTATGTATAAAATATATGTGTGTTTTTGATTTTTATGTGAGAAAGAGAGACAGTACCTACCATTACATCGCGGACTTAGAATGAAGTGTTATTTTTAAAATTTCAAATAATTTGATATTTTTTTTCTGAAATATGACTCTTATAGCCTACTGATGGACCTCTTAAAATGTTTTGCACTATTATTGTTAAACCTTATATAATACAAGAATGAGAATATGTTTACTGACTTAGGCTAGAACGCACTATCTATGGGTTAAATTTAACTAGCGGCAAATCCCCACAGATTCTGTCAGATTCTCTACAGATTTGACAGTAGTTAAATTTAACCGTGACTGGTTCACATCACTCGCAATTAGTTAACAATTTGATGTTTTATTAAATGAACAGTCTGACATTTAAGTAACACATGGTACTCAAAATAAAATATGTAGTAATGACGTAATATTATGTGCACATATTTTTATTTAGACAATCCAAAAAGGGCATGTTAATTACGACATCGTCTAACTATCTAGTGCGTCGCCGGAGGCGGGCCTCACGGTCAATTAATATTCATTAAAACACTCCCAATTAACATCTGGGAGCGACGCTCGATTGAATTGTAAAACATTTTCGGGAGACGACGAGAACGATCACGAGGGACGATATTGAAACGAGTATGAAAACGATGGGAAAATCATAAAGTTACGGGCCAGGGTTGTCTCCTACACTCTGTTTCATGTCCGTCTTTTCCATGGGGTCTCCTAGTTCATGCCAGATCACTAGCCGATAACTAATATTACAGATAAATTTTGTTTTTCGAAATTTAAAAGTTAATTAATATCCTAAAGTAGCCAGCCCCCAATAGGTTTAAGCCACTGCTTGTATCTTTTGTAGGCGAGCGTTCAACAAATATGGCTATCACTGCTTTCTTTGTATATTTTTCCATTTACTATCTTTCTTTAGTCCCAAATCTCGTTGTATATTTGTCATCTATTTCTCTTAGTCGCGCTCATTTAGAAATACATGAATTATCACTTCTACTGAGCTGAGCTCGTTCTCAAAATTGATTTTATTGAACCGAGCTTAGTGCTCTGTAAACTAGCATTTCAATTCTGAGTAGCTTACTTAATTATTATTCACTTACTTCCTCTTTTATTGAGATTTGTTTCTTAATTCAGAATAAAGGAGTGTCAAATTGATTCATGCCAATTTTTGTGGAGCAGTTTTGTTTTTTTTGTAAAGATAAGACGTCTTTAGACTTATGAACGGTCGGCTATAAGCGATCTTATATACCTCGGTCCTACTATACTATGTGTACTCCTTAGTTTATTCTTCAGTGTGTCACGTGCGAGATTATTCGTAAACTAACTGTATACTTTATAGTCTACGTATTTAGACTCTTTGCATGGATAATTGAACAGCGTCTCTGGCGGATGGTATTTAAAACTTTTAACTCTCCATACAAAATGTCTGAATACGTAGACTATAAACTATACAATTAGCTTACGAATAATAATTATATTTTATGAATAATTTATGGTAAATTTATTTTCACTTATAAATAATTAGGTACCTGCTATACCTATGCAAGTACTTCTATGTAGGTAGGTAAGCACCTTAATTGAAAATAATGTTTTATTATAATTATACAGGATACATAAAATAGTTAAATATACCACCAATTTATATACATGAATAGCAATGTAATTAAAGTATGAATAAATGTAACTACGATATAATATATTAAAATAACAGATTCATCTAAAATCCACTTGAAACTCTGAATTCTGTAACGTTCGTAGATAAAATGAATACTCAATTTGGTGAAACATTTAACCGAGTTATGGAATTTTGCTTTTAATTAAATATTATGAATTCATATTTGGGAATTCATATTTATATTTCAAAGATAGTTGTGTACCCATGGTTTTGCTTGTAGGTGAGTAAAAACTACCATTGTTAAAACATGTAGGTAGAAATAAAGCACTGCGGCCTCCTTCGGAGAGTTCTAATCATTTGATATTTTTCTTGCGATAATATTACACACTACATTTATAAATAGAGCTCTACATTGGGAATAATATATCAGTGGTGCTCTACATAACATGAAAGTTCACTTATCTGGCGCACAATGCATCAGCACTCATAAATAACGCAGTATGACTCCAAACAAAGGCTAAACCGGTTCACACTATATTACATCGTACGAAAAAATACTGGATGGGTTTATAGCACCATCGACATTGACATTAGGAGAGCCGATTATTTTGCATATACACTGAAAATGTACTGAAACATTCTCCCTTTGAGCGATACGAAGGAAATGAAGTTTAATAGGTTGCAATTACGAATGAGAACATTACAGTAAACAAGTTGCAACCGCGACAATAATGTGTAAAGTTGCAACGACAAAATAAATGTGTGATAAATTGTAACTGCGATAATAATGTGATAGGTTGCAAGCACAACATAAATGTGTGATAGGTTGCAACCGCAACAATAATGTCTAAGAAGTGGCAATTAAAAAAAAGTGGGAATTAGTTATGAAAGGTTGCCATATCGAATATAACGAATCGGAGATATTTGCAAATGACTGAAATAATACGCCGAGAACCAGGAACGTGACAATCTACTATTAGGGACATAGTTCTCGTTTGCTCTTTTTTTCTGCTTTTTATATCAACGGGCCTAGATTTGTACCGACAATTTTTTTTTTCCATTCCAAAATGTATTTATACCGACGTGTCTGCGTGGTTTGTGAATAATGAATATGTTGCGCTTGCGAAATGCCAATTTCACATCGAATGACGCTTTTATTCGTACAGAGTTTAATATTCATTGCGGCTTAATGTATTGTTACGATGGCAATTATTTTTCTACATTGGAGTTAAGAGCAGTAGGTAAAAGTTGTCTACCAAATGGTTTGTAAGTTTTTTTTTTCAAATATTATGCAATATGCATCAGTGGCACCAATAAGAACGGAGTTTTTTCTTATAAATAATAATATCGGCAGACGAACACACTGACTGCATGGTCCCAAACTAAGCGATGTTTTTTTTAATTAGTTCCAAATCAACATATCACTCCTTATACTCCTGAGAGTGAAATCAGTGGCAAATGTGAGAATCAGTATAGCATAAGTGCATGCAGTGTGCCATCAAAACAATTCTAATAACACTAGCCCTGGCCGCTGGTGCTCGTAAAAACGTATTGCGTTCGCGTGCCTCGCTGCCGAATACGGCTGTGGTCATAGCGTAAATATATCAGTTGCTCAATTCAACTATATTTTAATTTCTTTGCACGAAAATAGTTTGCGCTATATTTTCATTATTACTAAATAATGAAACTGTAATATTAGCTTTTATAATGTCCCATTTTTGGGCGTGGGCGTCCCCTCAATGCGTGGGGGATTTGGCCAACAACACGACCTAGAAAATAATATT
This sequence comes from Pheosia gnoma, assembly GCA_905404115.1. Classification (NCBI taxonomy): domain Eukaryota; kingdom Metazoa; phylum Arthropoda; class Insecta; order Lepidoptera; family Notodontidae; genus Pheosia; species Pheosia gnoma. The sequence continues at coordinate 1,661,393 of FR989902.1, forward strand.
AAAAATATAATGTTAGTTTTTTGTTTAAAAATAAAGATCTCTGCCTTAGCTCGAGTTATGAAACGCTTGCGTAGGGGCATGAGCGACTTCAACACAGAGTGTAGTATCTTTGAAAATATTTACTCCCAATATAAGTTTTTCAAATGAAAAGTTATTTTCACTCGTGATATTTTTTGTAACCTGTATGTAAGATACCTTATTAGATTAAGGAAGTAATCTATAGTTTCCTAGATATTGTCGACCCTAATCATGAACACCCGTAATTTGAATAGCTATACTGTATCTTTTCGTGATTTCGTCCACATATATTTCTATACTGTGGCATCGGAAAAGCGCAAAAGCATCGATTGTGACCACAATACTACGGTATTAAGAGCACAGTTTGGATACCATTCGGTTATGTGCATATGAAACGGGCAATGATGTGGATGCTGATGCTCTCAATGTATAAGGGATTTGGTTAAACATTAGTACATACGAACGGTAATTATTAAACTATTAACTATACCTGCGTAGTCGTAGTCGTATATTTATTGTTATCGTATCGTTATCGTGACTATGAACGTTTTTAAAAATAATCTTTGAATATTTTGTGTGTTTCATTTTGGTGTAAATTATTTTCATTTTTAGGTTCTAACTTTCAGCTCAGACTAGTGAACTTATTGCGTGAAATCTTATCAGCTGAAACTCCGAGGAGTTTTATCATTTGATTGCCGGGTTCCTTACGCCTTCATTATCAGACGTAATTGTTGTATTGCCATCAAAACAATGCAACTGTGTACAAAATTTCAGTTTCATTCTGCAAGTTTCCTTATAGTATCTAACTAAGTAACACAGTGAGTTAAACAAAAGCTTGTTAAGAAAAACTACGTTGCGGTAACGTAGTTTTGTCTCATCTCAACGTAGTTGATAGAAATAACGGAAAAGAAACTCCATTGTTCAACTTTGAAAGTTGAAGTTTCCATGTCTTTGTAGGTAGTCTAAACACCGTAATCTATTCTTGACAAATTTACACAAGAAGGGAATAGAAACACCTGTTTTTGTGGTTCAAAAACAATTTTCCTCTATACCGCATGACACCAAATTAATTGTGCAGCTCTTAAAATTTTTATTTTCCTCAAAATAAGAGTGAGAATAGCTTGTGTCATTGTTATATGTGTCGGTTGACGATAAGGGCTAAGTTTCTTGCGAAGTTGGAAGTAAACTAATCTACTAATGGCGGGGAAAGTTTGTGCCGTTTCGTCCAATGGATGGTCCATGTATATATATACTCGCTCCGCTATAATCATTGTCTAATGATTATAGCAAAGATTATGGTTCGTTTGTATTCTGTTTACATTCATCCTGATCTTAAAGAGAGTGTAATATTTTTCTCACAAGATTTGCAAAGTAAATAATCAGGTTGGTATTTATTGTTTACCTTTTGCTTTGTTGAATAGCAAAATATATAAATATGTGTATACACTGATTAGCTCAGTAAGTAGTGTCCTGCCTTTTGCGCTGCGGGTCCCGGGTTCAATCGCGTAAGGGACAAACTTTGCTGATGAGCACGAATGTTTGTACCCGAGTGATGGATAAGATTACAGATGCTGGCTGACACTTTGTTTGTTTGGAAGAGATCATAGGTCGCAATAGACCACGTCTTCTAGTAGATCAATGGATACACTACCTAATGTGCACTGGTGTTCGTTCTTCCTTTACCTATGTTCTATGGGCTGTGTAATACTAATGTACAGTACATAGAAATATATTTATCTCCCTGTCAATTGTGATTAAAATCACCAAATACATTTCAGAAGTCTAATTATTCACCTTAAGGCTGTGTCCCCAGTCGGCAAACTGTCAGCGGCCGACTGAGTTAGCGGCGTATCGGTTTAGTACGCCCTTCCATATAAATTTGAAATGGAGTGTTTACAGTTAGCTAGTTTGCGCTCACTCTACGCAGTTTGCTGTGTTGCGCGCGGCGATTGATTCAGTGAGCGGCCGACTCACAGCAAAACCGGTTCCAGTCGGCGGCGGCGATATGCTTGTTCGCCGGGCTTAGTGAGTCCGTTTGCCGCAAACTGTCATGTGGACAGTTGACAGTGAAAATTCAGTCGGTCGGTCGACCTAAATAAGCGGCTAACACATAACAGTTTGCTTGCGACGCACGCAAATTGATCTGAGTTTGCAGCTAACTCGAATTTCAGTTCGCCACAAATTTGCGGCTCACTCAGTCGGCCGCTAACAGTTTGCCTACTGGGGACACAGCCTTACTGAACTTGGTCTTGAACTAACTTGTTACTTATAGAAATTTATCACGCCCAATAGAAGCATATTCAAATTGTCTTTACAATTCGATTGTTTTATCCGTCTATCCGTCGACAGCAAACAAAACAACAAATTACAAACATCCAGAATATGATTTAAGTATCTTCTTATAAAATAAAATGTACAATAGAAATGAGACCGGGGAGTTGTGTTCCCCTGTGATACGTCACAGAACTACGATATAGAACGTACATTATTATGAAAACAGTAAATAGACATATTGCAAATGTCATATTTTAAAGTCACACGAAACTGAACCTAGTGATATCGTTACAGAAATATTATATTTGTGTGACAATTTTAATGGACAAGTAGGTGGTTCTCCAGCTACATTGTTGTCAACAACATGTTTAACTCACTTCATAAAAAAAGAAGGAGGTTCCCCATTCCTATTTTTATCTATGTTTGTTACCTCAAAACTCCACCACCAACTGCACATTCGTTAAATATTTGATTTAGTTAGACGAGGTAGATTTCAAGAACAGATTATTTTTAGATTTTTAGTTTTTTAAGTCACATTTTTTTAACCACTCTGCCTCTTATCTAAAGTGACATGTAGACCTTATTTTAACCAGCATAGAAGCGACGGTAGTTGAATATCTCTGGTATAAAAAATACAAAGTGTGTCTTGATATTATTTAGATGTTATTTCGATTCCCACTCAGTTACGTTCTCGTGACTCGTACTGTCGCTGCCTGCTTAGTTGGCTCGAAGCTGGCGTGAACTTTTGAATGGAAAAATTGAGGTCCCACAGGATACAGACAACTACTTCAGCACTTCCGCTCCAAGATGCGCCAAACGGATTTAGTTACTGTTGTTGAAAGTAAAACACTAACCCCCAAATCGAGAGAGTTTTATAACTTTATCAAACGTCATGTAGTACTGCGCAAATCAAAATTGTTGTGTGCAGTACTATGTGACGTTTGATAAAGTTATAAAACGTCTATAACTTCGGGGGTAAGTATACAGTTCGATTCAGAAATGCTATACTAACATTTAAGCCTGCGCTGTTTTAGAAAATGTATAATCATCATGTGATGTTACAATTTAGATATGTAAATAAAAAAAGAATCCTGATAGGGACAAACTTTGTGTGATGAGCACGAAAGTTTGTACCCAAGTCATGGATGTTTAATATCTATATAAGTATTATATACAGGGTTCGCCCCCAGACCATTGTACGGTACCCATAATACAAGCGTTGCTTAGTGTGGGATCGTATAGTTAGTGTGTTTATCTAGCGATATTTATTATTATTTAATAAATTAAGTATAATTTGATAAACAAAATTTAGGTGGATAGAAAATTCCTTGACGCGTCATTGGGGCCAACCTCCCCGATGACGCATTATTTAGCGAATATTATGCAAGTTAGTAACAAGAGCTACTTTAGTTCAATTATGTTAGTTAAGGCGAACTTTAAACCCACAGGTATTCAACATTATTTTATGAAATACTTCGCATATTAAGTACCTACCTATTTCGTTCGTTCTTTGTCATAATATAAATGTATTAGGTATTTAGACGTTACTAGCTGTCCCGGTGAACTTCGTACCGCCTCTAAAACAAATGTATATTAGTGTATGTTTCCTATATTTTAATAATTATTCTGTTATTTGGAGTGGAGGCAAATTAAAAAAAAACATACATTTCTCGAGTTATAAATGGTTTAACCAGACTTTGTTTTATAAAAACTTTAGGATAACGTTACAAACATTTTGTAGTTAATTAATTACCTAGCGATACATAGTATGGTCCTGATGATAATATAACTCTATGAAAGTGGTCCGAAAAATTAGAATAATCTTACAACTGATCGGAAATCATTATCAATCCGACAACAAACTTTGGCTTTGTAATTCAGAGGCCTGTAAGAACAACTTGATGCTTGGTTATCTGTAGGGGGTGTCATTCCAGTATCCATACCAAGCAAAGTATTCTAAAAGCCAATCCCATCACAACTTTCAGAATTCTAGCAAGTTTGAAATATATTATTACCTACCGAGATTACCGACTTTGACTTTATGTATTGTTCTCTAGAAACGTAGCCAAATTAGCGCTCGACAAACGACACTTCCAACTTTAGTCTGTCTGCAAACTTAAAGCTGTAACTTACCTGAAGACACACAGACCTTTGCTTTCAAGACAAACTTTAAAGTCTGACACTTCTAATTGGCAAAGAGAAATGGCAAACGGACTTGTTTCATTTTGCAAAAGTGTTAATATTTTACACGACAAAATTGTTATGATTAAAATATAAATATTGGTCAAGCAAACATCAGCCATCATCGTTGGACAGTAGTTTAAAGATCAACATCAAATAGGTGTTCATTTCTTATATTTACGCGAATACTATACATTGAAATAAAGGATATTTTCGCGTTTATCTATACTATACTATATACTATATATATATTTTATATATATGTTATATATTTATATATTATATTATAAATGTGAATGTTTGGATGGATGGATGGATGGATGGATGTTTGTTACTCTTTCACGCCAGAACGGCTGAATGGATCTGGATGAAATTTGGCAAAGAGATAGATTATAGTCTGGAATAGCACATAGGCTACTTATTATCCCGGTAAAATGTATGGTTCCCGTGGGATAGATTTGTTTAAATTTTTCATAGAATACCAATCAATTCATTTTCTCATACATTTGATTCTGAGGCGGTACGAAGTTCGCCGGGACAGGTAGTTTAATCATATATGAATAGGTGCTTAGTCCTAGAAAGACGATAGATACCCATCCGTTACGGAATAAGCCTACATCCCTTTACAATGGCTCCGATGAACAATAAATCTGAGCGCGGTCAGCATCCATTTCATGTGCCTATTGTTTGCCAGTTAAGTCTAGCTTTAGATCAATATAGCGAATCCTGGGATCAGTGCAGAGAATGAACAGCGTCAAGAATACATTGTACGGACAAAGATAACGAGATTAGCTAAAGATGTCTCGACGACATTATTCATCTAATCTACCAGCCGATAGACGTCCACTGCTGGACATAGGCCTCCCCCAACGACTTCCGCACATCACGGTCCTCCGCCACTCGCATCCACCGGCTTCCTGCGACGCGTGTGATATCGTCCACCTTGTGGGGGGCCATCCTATACTTCGTCTTCCGATTCGTGGTCGCCATTCTAGAACCTTTCTGCCCCAACGGCCATCGGTTCTGGGAGCTATGTGCCCGTTATTCATCTTAACGATATAATTTATAACCGACTTGAATTTTTAGTGACAGTTATGGTAGGTAGCATCGTCGTAAACAGTGCGTGGGCGTCGTACCATTGGTCCAAGAATAATTAAGCTAACGAGACCAAAGATAACTTGACGTCAATATATAATTTGGCTCGGAAGATTCAAATATGAAACCACAAAAACCAACCTATATTTGATTTCTTATATTTACGCGAATACCGCACATTTAAATTAAACTAATTTGACGTATTTCATCGCGTTTATTTTATGTTTATACGTTTCCGAGGTCAATACGTTAAGTTCGAGATTGTTCGTAAGCTAACTGTAAACTTTATAGTCAACCGTATTTAGACATTTTGTATGGAGAATTGAATGTTTTAAATACCGTCCACTAGAGGGGCTTTTCAATTCTCCATACGAAATGTCTAAATACGGTAGACTATAAAGTATACGGTTAGCTCGCACTTGACGTGCTGGCCAGTCCTCTCGTGACCATGGTTGCTGTAAAGCAGCCGAAACGTCGGGAACGTAAAAACATACAGTAAACGCGATAAAACCAGTAGAATTACTTTTATTTCAGTATCCTATATTTACCATTTCCCCAGCTAGTGAGTGAGATATTGATCCTTTTGTTAACATTTGATCACTCTGTTCGAAGCAGGCAGGTAGGTACTAGAATATTCTGTGATCTGTGGTTGTGTCTATTTTAGTCACAATAGAGGCGAAACTTATTTAAGTGTGATTCGATAATTTCCAACACTTTGAAGGCATCAATGGAATTATATTAGAATGTCAACAAGTACAAGGGTCGTATAACGAATACTTATTTCCAGTTAATTTTACTTCCGCCCATAAATGTGGGATGTTCACAATGAAAACCAGACCGATATTCACTCTTTATTGTTTCCTTCTTTTTAATTACAACTTCTTTTACAAAATCTTTCAGAACAATCGTACACTATCTTCTTTTTCTTACTGCCTTCTCTCTCACACACTTCGTTTAGAAACATTATACTAATCGTTTAGGAACATTAAAATCCCACATAAATGTGACATCTCTATCATGTTAACGACATAAGTCCTGCTAAGTAGTATTCTGTTTCAGTCTGTAATTGTAATTTTAACCGATTACTTTTGGAAACAAGTTAGGTTTTTTAATAGGATAAGTATGTAAATAAAAATAAATATTGCCAGACGAACACACCAACTATACGGTCCCCACTAAGCAAAGCTTGTATTATAGGTACCGTACAAACTCAGTATATAATACTTATATAGATAATTAACATCTATGATTAGGGTACAAACATTCGTGGTAATCTCACAAAGTTTGTCCTTACCAGGATTCGAACCCGGGACCCAGAGCACAGAAAGCAAAGTCACTACCCACTAAGCTTATCAGGTCGTCAAATTGTAAAATGTATTTTTAAGATAAAATATAATCTGTCTGATAAGTTCGTAGCACGCTCCTAGGAAGTACTCGAAAAAGTGCGTCAAGTTTATTTACACCACAAAAGTTCTTAAGTTGCAACTTAAGAACTTTTGTGGTAGCGCAGCTATCGTGGCCCTCCAAAAAGTATTCAAATGCCAACTTAATGTATTTGTGAAAAAAAACAGCTCTTATCTACCACCTATCTATCAATTATCTAGGAATATTAATGATAGCCAATCCTTGTTGCCTAGCGGATACGTGGCCTGATACATTCAGAAACCGTTTCTAACGTTCCCGCCCACACTAATACGCCAGTCCTCGCTCCAATAAATACTAAACTTGGGGCGTATCCTCCCAAAACTGTCAAACAGTCTCATCTGGGGGCGAGTGAACTGTGACCGGCCGCAAACTTGCGCGATACAACTTAATACGTATCTAATAAAGTGGAGTGATATCGTAAAGTTCCTGGGATCTATTACGGTACGTTGCCTTTTTTACGGCTGGATTTAACATCGCCAGACGAACACACCAACTATACGGTCCCACACTAAGCAACGCTTGTATTATGGGTGCCGTCAATTTCAATTAAATTTTTAGAGTAAATGGCTCCACCGCGCAGAAAGAGCTCATTGTGTCTTAAGGTCTTGCAATCGTACGCTTGGTTTTGGATTTCATGATATTGACTACTGGATCCCAAGTCGGTGGTAGCACCAGCCATCTTCCCTATTGAAATTAGGATGTTTTTTTTTAAATTTCATTAGGTATTATAATAATTTTTAAATCTAGTATGAGGCTGCACAACACTCTCGAAACTCGGATATCTGTCTCCGGTGTCCCGCAGTGTTACACCAAGTTCCGTTCTCATAAATGAAGACGAATGCGGTCACTTCATTATTGCTCGAGTTTAATTCCGCCATGTTGAGACCATTCGTTCAAATTAGCTGCCCCGTGACAAATTAGAAATCATTGCTTTTTTATAATCCTTGAGACATTGTTTTGCGTTTTAGAGTGTCGGGAGAAAGGAGAGGGCTGTTGAGATTATTTCATTAATGGTTTAGTATCTAAAATCAGATATTGATTTCTTATATTTACGCAAATACTGCTTTAGCCTTTGCCGAGGTCTTGCAATGGTTCCATTGCAAGACCTCAAGACACAGTGAGGTCTTTCTGGGTAGATCGGACCGCAAGCAACAACCAAATATGAGGGTACCCCGGTCAAACTATGACACTAGGACTTCAACCACCTCCTCCCGTGACCATGGTTGTTGTAAAGCAGCCGAAACGTCGGGAACGTAAAAATCAAAATATACACGCGATAAAACTTAAAATTAGTTTTATTTCAATCTTTAAATCAGTATCAAGTATTTCAAAAACGCCCTCATCTTTGTAACATCCATCAGTCTAAGGACTTGTACTACTGAATGGTGCCTTCACTTCCAGCAGCTTCCTAGGATGTTGAGGTCGTCGGATGGCCACACACCTCATACAACTCGTATAGTCGCCATTCTAGAACGAGAGGTTCGAGATCGTAATACTTATAATAATTACTCTCAAATTATATCTGAACCTCCCGTCAGTTCAGCTCGATGGCAATTTAAAAGCGTTTTATAATGTATATCCGTTCTTTGTTCGTGTCCCTTATCATTCCAATAAACGTGAATTATCGCCGGCCTCTGCTCACGGCGCGAAGATCATATATCACACAAATTGTCTAATTTAAAACTGTTCTAGGACTGATAATTTTAAAAAACTTGACATATATTTTCTTACTTCAAGGAAGTGCTTGTATGGTATTTTATGTACTGCTCAAAAATGTACTAGATATTTTTTTAAAGAGTAACCATGGAGTTTCTTGAACGTTCTTCTCCTAACAACGGCATTCCGAACGGTTGGTAAAGTAGTAGCTTAGCATTTTGTAATATGACGTATTTTGTATTGTGCCATATCCTACCAGCAGTTCTGAAGAAGTTAAGATGAACTACAATATAACATCAGGATAAGATTTTTAATTTCAAAACTAACTAAAATAATCTCACCGGCTAGAGTTCTAAAGATACGTATAAAATGATGCCAAGAAGTTTCAGAAATTTTACTTATGCCCGTGACAGCTTCAATAAAGTCCGAAGAAGTTCCAGGCGCGGTCTCAGGCGGTGAATTAAAAAAAGTTTTTAAAAATCGGAGCTTACGAATTTTCATTGTCTATTATGTAAAGTTTATCCATTCCGTTTCAAGTCCACTTGACTAAATATCCGAAGAAAAATGTACTTGAGCTTAGATTCCGGGAAGTTTGAGATGTTTTCCAAGCTTTCTTCAATAAATTATAATTAAGAAACTCGGCTTTATTCAGATGATATTATTTATTTTTATTCATAAACGGTATTTGTTAAGAGACGTATTAACGAAAATATGACTGAGGAAAATTGAGTAGGTATTATATTACTGGTTTGGTTGCTGCTTTTTTTTTTCTTAGGATGGCTTGGTGAAACACGTTAATATTTTTTAATAATTAATTTCTTAACACTTCAACACGCTCGCAGGGTCATTGAAACTAGATATCTAACTGGCCTTCTAGTTTAAATAAATCTGAGCGAGTTTTAATTTAACTTAATTTATAATAACAATTCAAATCTAATTCGACCAATAAAAGCTTACAGACACAGACTGTATTATAAAATAACTGATTTACATTTAAATAACATCTCAGCAGTCTCATAATAATTATAGGTATCTACTACAGCTAACTCTACAACAAGACCATTGTACAAAGAAACTTCGAGCTAGGAGGACGGTAAATTCGATTTATTTGTTCAGCTCTTCACTAGGCTAGCAATGTACGCCATACAAAAATGTTTTCATTTTATAGTATACTCAATTATTAAATCAAAGATCATGAAAATCGACACACCAGTGCTTGAATTATAAATGGTGTAACTTTACTTACAAAACTGTCGGATAAGAACCTTCTTCCGTTAGTGAAGGTTCTTATCCGACAGTTTTGTAGGGAAATTCTGATCGCATCTAATCACAGGACCTAGTGCTTTTCTATTTTAATCATTCAGACTCTGCCCAAAGAAGCGACGTCAAAATATAGACATAGCGGCAGAAAAGTCATCCCCAAGGCCGCTATCGTCGCTGTCAGCCGTAAACCCCTCAATGCATACAAAAAACTTCATTTTCAATATGGTGCCGGTTCGTGCGCCGATGTGTGTCGGGTGTGTATCGCCTATGTAACATGGTTTACGCTGTTATACCGATTCTGAAGGGTTAAGCGTGGTTTATGACTTGACTATCGATTTCAATGTGAGGATGTGTTTGTTTATGTTTGTGTTGCCGTATTGGGTTTGTAGAGAATTATTTTTGAACATAGCGCTAGGACGTTTTGGTTTTTGGTACCATTGTGTGTGTCTATGGCATTGTAGGTCCAAAAAGGATGGAGCGCTTAATGTGTTTTTTATTGTTAATAATATAGGAATTTCAATGTATTATCATAACGATATTTAATTTCAAAGCATTTTGGAAGGCAATTTAATTTGTTATGGCTTTGCAAATTTAGTGTAACTTTTATGCACCTACTAAAATTGTATAGGTCTTGTCTATACATATAAATAAAATTGGAGTGTCGGTTTGTAATATTCAAATAACCGCTTTTTACTAAGTGCATTTGGATGTATACACGTTACCTATACCGAAACAACATTTTTTACAATTTTTGTCTGTCTGTCTGTTTGTTCCGGCTAATCTCTGAAATGGCTGGACCGATTTTGACGGGACTTTCACTGGCAGATAGCTGATGTAACAAGGAGTAACTTAGGCTACTTTTATTTTAGAAAAAAAATAGGATCTCACGAAAAAAAAATAAAACCAATGTTGCAGCGCAGCGCCTGATTAAGTTTGATAGCAACAACCTGCAATGCGTCCCGCGGGCTCAGAATGGGCGAGCAGGCTGTTGTCAACGGTTCTCTTTGTTAAATACCACGCGGACGAAGTCGCGGGCAACAGCTAGTCTATAATAAGAATTAACTTGGACTTTGGCCTTATAAATAAATAAAACCTTGTAATATATAAACCTCTTTTATGTACAGGTATAAATAAACAATATCTAGACTCTACATTCTATCGGTATGATAATAATCTTATAGGTACGTACGAGTACATTATACTCGTTCCCTAAGATGTGATGGTAAGCATTATATTTTATGTTATGTAGAGAACGGTTACAATCCCTATTAAGGTAACCTATAGCTTAGACCCGCGGCTCCACTCATGCAACTTTCTTTTATTTGTTTTGTAACTACTTATACTTACTGAAATTAGATCTGTATACCATGGTCTTGGTGAAAATTAATCATTTTCAAGAACTCTATCGAAAAGGAATAGTACTCCCGCTGCCATATTTTATCCCACTTAGGTACCATTGACGGGTGGTGTGCCCGGCGCTAGTCTTTATCATGGCCAAAATGTGGATACACTGCAATGAAACTCTACCTACCGGGGAACACGGAACGGTTCAGTTATGGCGATAATTCATTAATAATAATATCGCCAGATGAACACACCAACTATACGGTCCCACACTAAGCAACGCTTGTATTATGGGTACCGTACAATGTACTGAAGGCGAACTCAGTATATAATACTTGTATAAATATGAAACATCCAATCCATGACTCGGGTACAAACAGTCATGCTCATCACACAAAGATTGTCCCAACCAGAATTCGAACCCGGGACCCACAGCGCAGAAAGCAGGGTCACTACCAACTGCTAATCAGGTCGTCAACATACAAAAAGTAAATAAATTGTTTACTACAAAATAATTGTGTTGAATTCAGAGATACCACATACTAATAAATTGTGTGTGAGTGGCCTCGCGTGGCGTAAGTCACCACCAAATCATACTTTTTTTCTTTTTTGAGAATATCTACTTGGCACTAGCATCATGCGCTCCAAACACGAAGCCCAGTTCGTGAGTGAGTTCGGTTGAGAGTTCAGTGACTGGTCCCTTATACAACTATATTCGAAGGTAGTTCAGTGAGCAAGTTACTTACTGAAAGTGACTGAACTGACTTGAAGAACTGGCCTCGTGTCTGGAGCGCATACACCGCTTTACTCACGTGGACTTCAAAAAAGAGAATTTCTATAAGTAAATTGTATTAAAATCCGGCCAGCCGTTTTCGCGTGATGCTCGGTCAAACTTACAAGCAAACACACTTTTACATTTATTATAGAAGTAAAAAATTAATGTTACAGCTATAGGTATTAAGTAGATACTGTATTATTATTGCTGAAACAAAGCTGTACCTACATGTACAAAACGACAATTCAGAAAACCATTAGCGATCCCATTGACTGACCCAAACAAAGCCCAATACGAAGAAATTATTGCACCCCGAGGGCATATTAATACCGCGACGCACACATTCACCATAAAATCTATTACCGTTGCTGTAATCTTTATTGCTATGTATTATATCTACAACAATATCAAGATCATTTTAGGGTATCTCACGTCCTGAGGGTGCTGTTTGCATCATTAGGCAACAACATTTTATCCCGATTCACGTATGATATATGAATCCAAACTTTCAACTAAAAGTAATACAGTTGAATTCAGAAGGTGATATATTTCATGGATGATATGTTGTTGTATAATTATTTGGTGTAACCATGTCGGTATTTATGGCAAAAGCGTTAAAATGTATATTATGAACGTCCAAGCCTCCGATTGTTTTTTTTAATTATGTGATTTTTGTAAGATATTAGATGTATGTACAATCAGTATAGAGCTTAGTACTAGATCCTGACTTCAGAAACAGGAATTCATAGAGTCGTCGTTAGTCAGAACTGTGAAGCTAAGTAAGATAACATTAAGTGCTAGTAGTTCTCTTGATAACTTACCTTGTAATTTGTTTTGTTGACTTAATAAAATAAAAAGTAAATAAGTTACGTTTATCTATAGACGGTAGCATTACAATACCTACTCAAAGCTACCTCGCGCTCAAGTAAGTAGGTAGGTACCGACCGCTTAATAAAAAGTACATAGCATTTCCCCCCTTTAAATAAGATTTTCTGAGCGAATTTTCACAAAATTCGCGCGCAGCGCACAAAAAAATTACGTCATTTAACCAAACGCCAATAGTTAACCATTGCCCTCAATCGCTGAAACCAACGAGCCATGTTTAGCACTCGTAGGAAAGAGATGCATAGCCAAACTACGTATCGTTCGTCCTTTTCTAATATAAATACCGTGAAATAGCCGAACTGTAGTGTGGATGCAAAATATACGCGAGCGTTCCGCAGCAGTGAACAACGACATTGGATTAGGTACATATTTTTAAATTGGAATTTTATATTTGAAAAAATAAATTAATGGTTTCAGCATACTGTTATATAGAAAATTGATAAAATACTTAAATTTCAGAGAATATTAATAAAACCTAATTAAATTCACTAACTTACAAATTATGTTTAGTCTCGCGATAAATATCTCCTTAAACAAAATGGCCACCCACATAAAATGGCGCCGTCAAATCGTCAATAACAAGATTTTATCACTATGATTGACTGAAGTAGCTCCGGAAGTCGAGCTTCTAAAGTCAATTTACTTTTAGCGCCAGTGAAATACCTACCTAGTTTCCTAGTCTATTGCGATCAAATTTTTGAGCTCTATGCCTTGAACTGCTCTTTAGTTTTTATCTATGCCGTAGGTGCTATGAACCCAGCTAAAAGATATGATAGACTAACGGTAGGAAAGTCCATTACAACCTGTATTGAATATGTTAATGTTGACATCGTACACAAACGCTACGCCTAGACTGTGGCGCTAAAGCCTATAAGATTCTATCGATCGATGATTTGACTGCACATAGAGTAGGTAGCAGTATAAGAGCGATTTATCTCTCCCACAGTGTTTAAAGGTTATTATTATGCTGCTCTACTTCTACTTAGTAGAATATTTTTTTCTTATAAGTTCCTATTTTTACACTAAGTATATTTGTGTACTTACCCATAAGTTTTTTTTTTCTAGATTATTTTTATACATGTAACATTGAAACATCTGTTGGAAATCCTAAATAAATAGATGAGTACTTACTTAGGTATTTTGTAGATCTTTAATTATATCAGGTCAGTTGGTATACCAACTTTAGCTTATTAGCTTTTGCCCACCAGCGTAACAATCGATTTTGGTCTGTAGCTACTTATAGACTATCTTATAGTCCAAACCTCGTTGAAATTGTTTCAGGGCCCCAAGTCTGCTAACACAATCAATTCATAATCGAAGAGCAACCGCATAGTAACTGTCACTTTTGACAGATATCCCATACAATATCTGTCAAAAGTGACAGTTATTATGCAGTTGCTGTTCGATTATGAATCAATTGTGTTAGCAGACTTGGAGCCCTGTTGTTCTCCGAAAAGCTCGAACAAGCAGACACACAAACTTACAAGAGTTCTCGCTTGATAAGACGCCTAAATAGCTGCCTGAATTTATAATAATATGTATCTTCAATAAATAGACACAGCCTAGTTACAGATTGAGAATTAAAGGTATAATGGGTATTGAGAAACTGTCGAACACGCTCTGCTTCGAGTCATTATGATTTTCTGTAATTTATAAAAGACATGCTAACAAAAATATTCAAGTCGGAGGCTAATCTCGTATGTTAAGCAACGTCTAGGCTGTATGGCGTCCGTGCATCGGTAAAATATTCAAATATCTTCGCTGGCATGGTACCTAATAGAATTTCTGTGAACTTTACTGGTTAATAAAAATTGGTACTGTATGTTATACCGACGAGAGTGCATTTTCATGCAAGCAAGCGGAGCTGTTCGGCATAAAACTACGGTTACTTTTGGTTTTAAAACGCTAGGAAAAGATGACCAAATGCACAATGTTAATGTTTTAAGTAACTAGGTTAAGTCTGATTCTTAGCTAATCTAAAATGTTTTCCAAATTTTCACGCACTTAGAAATTCTCTGCTAATAATTTTCGCGTCCTCATACCAAAGTAGCATCCGACTAATCGTTTCCTCCTTTATACCTACACTATGAAACTCTACGCAAAACAATACTTAAAGTGTAGGTAATATTTCATAATAAGAATCTTCATGATAATATATAATATAATACTAGCCCTTTTTTAATGTCCAACTGTTGGGCATAGACCTCCCATCAATGTGAGGGGGATTAGGGGCCATATGGAGGCTATAGTCCACCACGCTGGCCCAGTGCGGGTTGGTCTTCACACGCCTTTTGAGGAGTTTTCGCAGACATGCCGGATTCCTCACAATGTTTTCGTCGACCGTTTACATGACAATACAATTTTATTCATTATCATATTTAAATTGATCTGTATGTTCAAACATCATTGCCAAATCGCGTTGCGAATCACAATGTTGCAAACTCAGAGAGAAATACGATTACGTCATCTTTACATTGTGGAACGTGCATTTGTTTCCCACAGCACCCGCAACAGTGAATGCACTAACGAACTTATTATTCGAAATTTGAATTGGAACCCGCAAAGCTGTAGCTTAGTTGCTAGGTAGTAGGTACCTAGGTAGCGCTGTAGTTAGTACGAGTAGGTAGACCTATAATGTGGACAGACAGGTAAATGCTGCACCCTTTGAATAAAGTTCCGTTCAGACGGGCTACTTTAAATACCTACAGATGAGTACACCAAGTGTACGGTCCCAGACTAAGCAACGTTTGAAGACATCTCGTATGACACAATACCTTTCCTAAAAAAACATCTTAGAAGGGAGAATAGAAGAAAAGCATGGACAAGGAAGACTATAGAAGATATTTATACTATAGAAGATATAAAATCGCAATCGCGGCCGACGCGTGTCGTCAGTCTGCAGGCGACATTAACCACTGCTGGAGGTGCGCCTGCGGTTTTTATTAAATTGCTTTACTCGTTTACGTTGACTTTGTAATGGCGTTTCAGTTGTTCTACCTTTATCTATATACATATAAATAAAATTGGAGTGTCTGTTTGTAATATTAAAATAACCGCTTTTTACTAAGTGCATTTGGATGTATACACGTTACCTATACCGAAACAACATTTTTTACAATTTTTGTCTGTCTGTCTGTCTGTCTGTCTATCTGTTTGTTCCGGCTAATCTCTGAAATGGCTGGACCGATTTTGACGGGACTTTCACTGGCAGATAGCTGATGTAACAAGGAGTAACTTAGGCTACTTTTATTTTAGAAAAAAAATAGGATCTCACGAAAATAAAATAAAACCAATGTTGCAGCGCAGCGCCTGATTAAGTTTGATAGCAACAACCTGCAATGCGTCCCGCGGGCTCAGAATGGGCGAGCAGGCTGTTGTCAACGGTTCTCTTTGTTAAATACCACGCGGACGAAGTCGCGGGCAACAGCTAGTTTAAAATAAAACCATGCCTATAGAGATTTGGTTGATTTCGATTTGTCTTTAGATTTAGGAGTTATATGGTTGATGGTGATGGTTGTCTGTGCTGGTTAAGCTGCTTATGAATTTATGATACTGATGAATTCATAAAAGTATTGTGTATTATTAACCAAAGTTCATTATTATTCGATGAGTTTTAATTACATACTGATTTTGTATAGGTAGATATAAATATATTCAATAAAAAATATTACCATAACCCTGTATACAATTACCATTAAAAATATAAATTCGTAAGAATACAAGCTCATCACTATAAATGCATATTGATGAATTTAAAAAAAAACCATAACATTTTATATTCGTCAGCCATTAATAACATCACGTTACATCCAAAACCTAAAAAATACCCAAAACCATTTTCAGATCAAAAAACACCATCATTACTACTGAGACGAAAAATTAATAAACACGAAGTATCACAAACAACATATTCAAGAAGAAAAAACCAAGCTGATTCGTGTAGCACACGCGAATTCTGAGTAATAGAAGAATATAAATATACAAAATTCATTTCAGCTGTTCTTTAAAAACCACCAGCACTCCCATTACTTCTAAGATCAAAAGCACCCTCCATCATCCCATTGGGATGTCTAACTAGAGCCCCTGCTTGCCCTGTCTTCTCACTAAACGCTGGCAACATCACCACATCATGGCCTCGTGCCTTCAAATACTCTACCGTCTCCTCTTTAAACCGATCTTCGAGCTTCAAACTATCATCAGGATCCCCAGAAACTCGGCCGTATATCCATCTCGGCGAAGTCACAGACCGCTGCAACTCGTACTTTTGTATAACGTATCTATGGAAGATGGCTGCTTGAGTTTGAGGCTGGCCATCACCCCCCCTCGTTCCATAAATCATCACACGTCCATCGTGCAATTTAGCTGCAGCAGGATTTAAAGTATGATACGGTTTCTTACCAGGTTTCAGAGATAATAGGTGATCCTGATCTAATGAAAATGATACTCCTCTATTATGCCATATTATTCCAGTTTTCGGGAGCACCACTCCGCTACCGAACTCGTGGTAAATACTTTGAATGAATGAAACAGAAAATCCTTTGTTGTCCATCACTCCCATCCATACCGTGTCTCCGGGACCTTTGCCTTGTCCTACGGACGCAGCCTGATCATAGTTGACTTCTTGAGCCATTTTGAGGAGCATTGAACTCGTTAATAAGCATTTTGGGTCTATTTTCATGTAACATGGATCGGTTATGTACTGATCGCGCAACTGAAAAGCCTGTTTAGTAGCTTCAACTGTCGCATGAATAAACCGACCCTCGTGATGACCATCAACGCCTAACTTGTCTAAAACTCCGAGCACCGCCAGCGAAACTAAGCCTTGCGTCGGCGGCGGAAGATTGAAAATCTCCCCGTGGCTATGCAATAACCGTAAAGGCGCTTTCCTAACTGGGGAGTAGTTCGTGAGATCTGATTCCGTGATGGGCATACCTAACGACGCCATATCATCGGCGATCACTTTTGCCAATTCACCTTTGTAGAAACTATTTAAGCCGTTCTCGGCCAAATGCTTTAACGTCCTAGCTAGTTCCTTTTGGCAAAAGTTTTCCCCCACTTTAGGTACTTTGCCTTCCGTTAAGAAAATTCTTGAGAAATAACCGGACACATTCTGCGCCTTTTTCGCGTTTTCTAGACTAACACATTGAGATCTTGTTAATGGAAATCCATCCTCTGCATATTTGATAGCATCCGCCAGCAATTTAGATACGGAAATTCTTTGGTACCCACACTCTGAGACATAGTCTAGAGCTTCTTGCCACCCACCAACTGTCCCAGCTACCGTGATAGCTGATTTTGGACCTTTGTATGGTATTTGCTTAAATCCTGCAAAGAATTCTTCATTGGCTAAGGAGCCTGCTTTTCCACAGGCTTCGATGACGAGAGGATCATCGTGAGGTGGTACGATTAGCCAGAAACCATCCCCTCCTATTGAGTTCATATGTGGGTATACTACGGCGATGGTGGCCGCGGCAGAAACCATCGCTTCCATGGCAGTTCCGCCTTCCCTGAGGATTGCTAGAGCGCTTTGTGTGGCTAGATGGTGGGGTGTCACCACCATTCCTTGTGGGGCAATGTTGCTTTCCATCTTAATGTCTCTTTGCAATACTTTATGGGTACTTTGTTTTGAAGTTATTGTCTGTAACAAACAAAATATATCAACATTTGTTTTCCAAGTTACAAGTCCTACTTCCTACTATATTACGGGGTATGCATTATGCATTAGGTATCATTATCGCATGGCAATACATAGCACTATAGCAACGGTATACTGTGATCCTGTAGTCGTAACGTTCAAACATTTTTTTATTTGAAATGATCAGGGAATAGAGCCCCGGGTACATTGCGTTTCGCGACATCAGACCACGTTTGCCTTTGTCCGAGACAAAAGACAAATTCCAGCTGAAAAGGCAACTTTAAGCTTTGAGAGACGAAATTCAATTTATGTACTCCTCGCTCCACTATGTGCCTGCCTATTGAGGAGTGAGGAGAGGTGCCTGTCTTTGTAAAACAAATAAGTATGTATGAGCACTCTACCTAGGAAACTATTTGTTTAAAATTCAAGTTTTTCGTAAGCTAACCATAATTTATATTATATTATGTGTCTGTAAGTACATGGGGCAGCGTCGGTATATACAGGTTGTAAGGGGCATGATAACGAAAACTTTGGGTAAGGGTTACACTAATGCCTATACTGGTGGGCAGCCTGGGACTGATCGCTCTAATATCAATATTTATAATGTTAAAGTGTAGCGTGTGTGCGCCTCGCATGGCAACACACTGGAGCTTACTTTTTATTATTATTTTTTTTGTAAATATAATGGATAAAAAAAAAGACAAGCCCGCTGAGTTTCTTGCCGGATCTTCTCAGTTGAGGTCGCGTTCCGATCCGGTTGTAGTATTAAGGAAAAAATGTAATGACAATTTGTAAGTGCCCCCGTAGGCCTATACGAAATAAATGATTTGACTTTGACTTTGACTTTGACCTATATTAAAATTATAGAATTACTTTATGTCGAAATTCATAAGTTACAAATGTTGTCATTTTTAAGCGAGCAATGTATCGTAAACAACGCGATCACAACACAACGCTCCGCGCGATACCCGACGCGTGCGAATGACGAGCGCGCTTAAGCGTATCGAGTTTTAATTTACATATAAGTTTTAAGTCTAAATTAGTAATTATGTTTTTTTTTATTTATAATCATGTTGAGATCCCGTGACTATGTGACGATACTTAATTCTACACTAAGGTGCGTGCTTACCTACTTACAAATAACACTGAAGACACGAGCACAGAGCTAAAAAAGTCCACACAATCGTACACAGACAGAGTTCGCTAATAAATAAAGTTATAACTGCTGAATATTCACTAAAGCAAGTATAAGTATGTACATTAGTAGATAGTACATAAAATATGTGTTTAAGTACTTATTTACTATCTAGTTAAGTACCTACGTGCCTACTTTTATAACCGATGAAAAGAAAGGAGAAGGTACTTGATTGGACACGTAGGTAGGTACATACCTATACTTATTTGGTTTTTGAATTGTTAACAGTTTTGAGGTATCTAACTATTTGTATCTAGATAGCTAGGTATGTACTTAATTATATCTAACCCAGGTCCAAAAAAAAACCACCAAAAACTGCTCCAAGTTCGAGTCGCACGCAATTGTTTTCTCGGCATTCTGCTATAAAATGGTAGGTCTATTTTGTAGCTGATTGCCAAGATAAAAAATTGCGTGCGTGCTTTTCTTGATTGTTGTTTTTATGCATTAGTACCTACATGATGATAATGATGATGATGAAACAAAACTCCTCCCCCGATCAGTAAAGCTGTGGATACATCACTGAAAATGTCCACTATTCACCTTGATTGCAGTACAACTACCGACATCTATGCCTAAAACATAATACTAACTACTTTGTTGATTTTGGAAGTCGGAACCATTATTGCTACTGTAGGGTTCCCAATTCTTAAATTGTAACTGACTAAATAAAACCTTACAACTTCATCTAACCACAAGCATATTAACTATACAAAGTATACTATTGCAGAATACCCGGAGAATTGCCTACTAAACCAAACTTTCGGGTGAACAAAATCAAAAAAATTATAATGCGATTTGAGCATGTTTTTAACATTGCCATATAAAAACAACTCCACCTATATTCTGTTACACAATAATGATGTAAGGTGGGTACATCACTATTACGTCAAAATTCGCAAAAAAAATATCTTGCTATACGGCTAATTTAAAGAGTGCGATTTGCTTTTAGGTGGTCTAAGAAAACAAAAGACCACTTAAATAGTTAGCGTGCGTTTGACCAAGCCGGGCGGCCAGCTGAGGCGATCATGAGCTTAGTGCGTGTTTAACGAAAATAGATTTTGTAATATTTTTTGTATCGTGACGTGTTATCGGCGAACACACTTTATATACAAGTTATTGTGTAATTAAATATTGCAGTATTCTTTAAGAAAAAGTTGTGCAGATCTCTAAAAACACTGTAATGTTTAAACCGTTGTTTACTTCTCTAATAACTCAGGCCAGCTGTCAAGAGGTGGGTAAGTTTTTAATTTTAATAAGGCAGGAAGTAATTTAATGAGCCTGTCTTATCGATTGTGCTTTACATTTCGTGTGAGTACATATATCCCGCATGCAATCCTAGGCAGTACCTCTGGTGCCATGCCCTTGATTTGTCCGCCCTTGAACTAGACAAACGTCAAGCACTGCTGTCTCGATGGCCTTCGCGTGCCATAAGTATTCAGGGTTATTTTTTTAACAAATTCCTAAAACCCGTCATATGACACAAGTTAGAGACGTTATTAGATAATCAACTTAACCTCTTTGACCTTAAAAAATCACACAACACAGATAATTAGCCACTCTCATGGACAATCCTAGTCCAATCCTAGTCTCATATTCATGAACAAATATTAACATACCTGAAATAATGGACATTGAATGTGGTAACTTTAATTTAAAAAGCAATAATAAGTCAGTCTTGAATGAAGAAAAGTGCCCATATAAGATAAGAACATGTGAAAACGTTATTTTACTTGTGTACACATGATAATTGTTCTTATCTGTTACGTCAACCCAACTGATGGCCAACACTTCAGTTTGATAGGATTCTTCACAACATAATGACAACTCGTCGGGTAATTTGAAACATTTTTAATTACTTACTTAATAACTGAAAATAAAGTACTAGTAATAAAAAAGTTTGAAAGTGATTCTATTTTTAAAATTTATCTGTGAAGTAGTTAATGTGGGAATCGTGATTATTTATTTTATTGTTGGATATTGTGTCATATGGTCATCTGAATATGGTTTGAATTGCATTTTCTATTATTATCTGGCATTGTTCTATAACTGGTTGGTTATCATTTGAATTGGTATTTTTTTATGTGCTAATAAAATTACATATATAATGGGAGTCTGCCAGCAAACTACAGTATACTGTTGTATACTGCCGCTGCAATGATAAGGCAATTCTTTATAGTAATAGGTACTAATGACTTAATAAATAAAAAAATCTCCACTTACCACTTACCAGTTATTCACACAGAATACAACTGTTTTTTAGAATCAAATCAAGTAAATACCTAATATTGGAACATGATGACATATCAGGAAATATTATCTGTGCATAATTATCATATTATTAAAGATGTTTTGATTTGCATACTTTGTATAAGTAAGTAACTTAATATTTCAGAGTTTTTGTCAAGAATTGTATGATATTTTCGATATATACATTTGTTGCATTTCGGCAGTATAATATCTGAATAATAACAAAAGACAAAATCTAGCGACAATGTTCACAGATAGAATCAATTGTCTTATTTATTTAAAATATAAATGAACCATCTTAGATGTATGATTATCTAATATGTGCCTTACTGAATACTTCTAAAATCCTTAATAGAGAAAATTTCAATTTAAAATTTTAAAAGTTATTAAAAAATTTGATCCTTTTAAAATTAACAATAAGATCGTTAATTCATTGCAAATGTCAAATATACTTTATTCTGTTTTATTATATGATACTATCCATCAAAACTGCGCATGGTATAATAGTTTTTAGAGCTAGTAGTAAAATGCTTTATTTTAACAAAGCTCAAAATGCTTTCAATATTTAAAAAATATCCTTTTTCCTAGCCTTTACATTCAATACATATACCAACAACACTTTTACAAATATATATAAGTCCTCTAGTTGATACCTTTATAAAAAAATAACTCGAGATGTAACGACTACTACCTCTTTACTTCATTTCAACTGATAAAAAGCTGTCATATTAATATAATCAGTGCTATAAAAGGGTTAATTAAACTCATTAACAGACGTTATAGATCGGCAGGGGAAAATGGGTTTATTGCCCACTCGGTCGGCCATGTTGCAAGATCAAAATAAAGTATGACCTTACAATTATGTAGGGCTATAAGAGTACTTGTCGCGCAGTTAACACCTTACATATCTAATTATATTCTATTATATTGACAGCCTGATTAGCGCAGTTGGTAGTGATTTCCTGTGCCGAGGATCCCGGGTTCCCGGGTTCCCGGGATCCCGGATTCCCGGGACAAACTGTGTGATGAGCATGTTTGTACCCAAGTCATGGATTTTTAATATTTATATAAGTATGTACTGGGTTCACCTCCAGTCCATTGCACGGTACCCATAATACAAGCGTTGCTTAGTGTGGGACCGTATAGTCGGGGTGTTCGTCTGGCGACATTTGTTATTAATTATACTTTTATATTATAAAGTCAAAGGGGTGTCGGTTAGTCAGTATTTTTTGAATGAGAAGCCGAGATTATCCAGATGGATGACTCTGAATGAAAAACCAATGCTTTTGTCTATTTTTCAGTTTGTCTGTTCGTTCGAACACCACACAAAAGATAATAGAAGGTTTATATATAGTAATATGTCATATATAATAACTAACATAGAGCTGTTGTTGACAGGGGGCCGGTTATCTAAAAAGGGCGGACTCGGACCGCCTACATGACATATTCCTAAAGTTCGCCACCGTCGAGAAGAACGGTGAAAAATACATCACCAGTGAAGATTTCGTGAGGAAGTTCCTTGGACTATTCGAAGAAGGTGAGCAATATAGATTACTGTAAAATTAAATAATATAGTAGATGCTACGAGAAGATGGACCGATGATATCACACGCGTAGCAGGTAGCCGGTGGATGCGAGTGGCGTAAGACCGTGATGTGTGGAAGTCATTGGGGGAGGCCTATATCCAGCAGTGGACGTCTTTCGGCTGATAGATAGATAAATGAAAAGATGTAACTTTCGCGATTTGGTTTGTTATACGGATGGATGAAAGACGACTGAAGCAAGAAATATATCGATTGAAAGTGTGTGGTGGCCTCGGAAGGTGGCCCCAAGGAAAACCTTCCACGACCAGATTGATGGTCAATAACAGAAAGGGCTAGCCGAAGAATGCTCAAACGACGTTAAGGTATGAGATGTATGCATGTGTATTAAGCGAGAACGTTGTCAGGGTTGTAGCAAAAGGCAATAAGTCGTCTTTGATGTACCTAAATATGTGACGCGTCATCCGCGTTTGTAATAAACAGATGCCACAGAAATCCAAGATCTATTATCTTTATGTATATAATACTGTGCTATATCAGCTGCGGTGGTCCTTGTCCGATAACTACCTAACAAAAACCCTACCTTCCCATATTCTGTAAATAATAAACTAAGTTCACATAGATAAGCGCAAAATTCACAACTCAATTCTTAGATATCAATCACGTTTAACGCTCGAAAGGGCTTAGCGCATGGTGCGCACGGCGTAAGTTCTAAGTGCAACTCCTGCGCTGTCATGCTGGTAATGCGATTAATCGTAAGATGATACCGATGTATCGATACCGCGATAGCAACCGGATAAGGGCGAGTAGATACTGTATAGTAAACACCGAACTTGACATTGATCGGTGGGCTAAAAGGTGTATCATATGCTCTCCGACAAAAAAGTAGGTGGATTCGAGTTCCGCATACCCGTAAGAGCTCAAACACGTGTTGGATCTCTGTCGTCTTGATGGACATCTGCCTTCTTCACAAATATTCTGATGATAATCAGTTATATGCGCCACCGGACACGTCATGTAACGCTATAATTTAGTGTTATACAATCATGTCTCCATTCAATACTCAAACCAACTAGTACTAGTGATTACTAGTTATGATACCTATCTTCAAATTGTTAACAACTCCATTTTAGGTGTCTTAAGGCTAATCGCTAACTGTTTCATCTGTATTATGTAAAGCGTTCATTTCGTTCGTGCGACTGTCGCAGCGTCTGAAACCCGCGTCAATAAAGCCTATTACAACTCAGCATCCATGGATAAATTCAAGGCCAGAGGCCACCCAGTCGGAGACACATCTTTGGCTGGAATATCATAGAGTACCCGATCACTATTTCTAGCAACAAGCGCCAATGCCATGTCATTATGAGGAAGAATATCATGCGTCGCCTCAAGCGCAGAGTGACGCTGCAGTTGCAAGAACCAACAGAGCGCTTTTGAAAACTGAAACGGGTCGCGTTTATTCTATAATTCTTTACCACAGTAAGATCGAGTATCATTTGCATATCATAGGTTTGCAAGCTCGTTGTTGCAAGGTCTATTTCATTATTGATTATTAATTTTCAAATCGCAGCCTTAGTGGTATTAACTAGAAGTTTTTAGAACGATTATCACTTTCGAGGCTGACTAAAATAAGTTCTTATTTCAAAAATTATTTTACCCAGTACTTGTACCTGTATGAATAAGCCCATCAAATATTTCAGATGACTACAACAAGGAATCAGTCAAGCTCATCGCGGGCATCGTGGACATGGACAAAGACGGGGTTATCTCGTTCCCCGAGTTCCAGGCGTTCGAGGGGCTGCTGTGCGTTCCCGATGCTCTGTACAAGACCGCCTTCCAGCTGTTTGACACTAATGGCAACGGGCTCGTCGCTTTTGGTGAGTAACGACTTAGGGCTTTCTTCGAGGGGTATTTCAACTAGTGACTCTTCTTCTCTAGGTGTGACGGTAGCAGTGAGCTCCAAAAACTTGCTTTAGTTCAGAGCCAGTTTTAACAGATGTTCCACTGTCTTGATGTCCGTCTGGTCTCTGAGGTTTCGGAGCCATGACATTTTGAGACCTCTGATCGTTCTTGCCACGCTAAGGCTGTCAGTAAGACAAATTTATGATGACAGCTCTCGGAGAACTAACATTGTCATCTCTCATTTGTCTCGCTGTAAGCCCCCTGGTTAGCATTTGCCCAAACTAGTCACGCGAGGCTACAGACGGTCTGTACACGGCCAATGAAACATTAACTAACTCTGAGGGAGTTTACGATATTCCATTATTATACAATGAGTTTTCATTATTTTTTTATTTCCTTCTGTTGGGCACAAGTCTCCCCTGAATGTGAGGGGGGATTAGACCATAGTCCACCACGCTGGCCCAGTGCGGGTAGACGGACTTAACACGTCTTTCAAGGGGTTCTCTTGGACATGGAGTATTCCTCACGATGTTTTTCTTCACCATTTAACAAGTGATAATCATGGTTGAAAATGAGATTCGCACATGAAATCCAGAAATCCCAAAGCTCACTCGTTACCGAGGCGAGTGTTTGACCAACTTGACTATAACTGATTTTTTGTTTTGTGTTGTTTCTGTGTTTTTATTATTTTATTTTATTTGTTATCGCTATTAATTACTTGACATTGGCCGAATATAGCCCTTTGGGTAGGTGAGGCCATTTAAAGAAAGAAAGAAAACGTTCCTTCTTATTTGCAAAAAAATAAGAAGTTAGTCAATCTACACTAAGAATCCTATGAGTGTAGCTAGTTCCCCAATTTTACACGTGTATTCAATTCACAGACGAGTTCGCAGAAGTCATGCGCAAAACGGCCCTCCATCAGAAGCTCCCTTTCAACATGGAGAGCACGTTCGTGCGGCTCTACTTCGGCAAAGACAAGAAGCGTTTAGTGACGTACAACGAATTCTGTCAATTCCTCCACGACTTCCACGAGGAGTATGGAGTAGAAGCATTCAAAAAGTGCGACAAGGATGGCTCTGGGTTTATAACGGCGGCCGATTTTAAAGACATAATGCTGAACGTGAAGAATCATCTGCTGACTAAGGATTTGAAGACTAAGGTTATCAATGTGAGTGAAAATGTTGTATTTGATAGTGGTAACCTTGAAAGGGCCTCGTACACGTATTCGTTAAGTCTTCTGGGAACTTTACAACTTAACAAACTACTTTTTTAAAGTCCGGCGGTTCATTGTGTGTCATCCATGTTCCTCTTCACGCACTTAAGTCTCTCATTTCTAAGCCTCATAGCATCACTTACTCATATAAATCCATCTATGATTCTTGATTTTCCTCGTATCCATCCAAAAAGTAGTCTATCTCCCAGCCCCGAGTCATAAAATGGCTATACCAAGCCAGCCCTTTGTGTAAACTATATTAATCGCTATCCCCCACAATTTCAGGCTTCAGGCTTCCCGCGAGGCGAACGCAAAATCAGTTTCCCCTACTACATGGCTTTCATCTCACTTCTCAACAACATGGAACTGATTAAACGAGTGTATCTGAACGCAACGAACGGCTACAGAACACAGGAGGTGACGAAAGAGGAGTTCCTTCATTCGGCGCAAATGATGAGTCAGATCACACCTTTGGAGGTTGACATTCTGTTCGCGTTGTGTGACATGATACATAGCACTAATGGGTGAGTTTGCGACTCATAGTAGGTACTCACTTAGTTTTTTAAATGTATTTTTGTTATCCTTTCGAATATACCATAGCTGCCGAAGGTTTAGTCTGTACCGCCCTTTAATGAAGTTGGTTACTCTTAAATATATAGACCATTCACTATGCTAGAGAGCTGTAGAAAGACTTCATGTGTCTTTTGAAAATGGGTCATAAAAAATGTTTTACGTCAAGAAATCTAGGTTCTCTCAAAACGGTTTATTTTTTCTCACGAACTAAGTATTTAATTTTTAAATGTAATTCCCAAATTAAAGTTCGCTACTATATATTTCACTTATTTGACTTAATGGAGTCATAGGCGGGCAAGACTCAAAATACTAGCATAAGTTACAAAGGTATTATTAAAAAAAATGTTATTGTACATTTATTGAAACTTCTATGAATTTGGGGGCTATTGTCTCAATTGAAAAATAACGCAAAAATAAAACTGTTGATATATAAGTGTTATATTCCCTATCTGATTCTAATTGTGTCGCCATGCAGTACCGAGTTTAGACAGTACATAACTCTTGTCAGCGTTGACCTCAAACCCGCAGTCAATGTCACGAAACTCGAACGAAGATAACACGTAACACTTAGCACGCCTAATGTTATCTCTTATCTATACCAAATCTATACTACCGTATACACATAAATACTGCCGACGCCTCGCGATATTGTATCTCACGTATGGTGAGTGCCAAAGATAGAGGTAACCTTGAAACTACCCCCAAAACTGGCATGGTGTTAGTGCCGTTCCTCGGATATTATACGATTTGTTTCGATCGTTCATTAGAGTGACGAATTCCTATGAAATAACTACTTGTTTGAAATAAAACTATTTTTTCAAAGAGTTCGAGGATGGATGTACTTTTAGTTTTAATTCTTTATCGGATTAATAAAATTAATTTTCCTTTTCCAGCCGAATCGCCTATAACGATTTGAACTCGATCACGCCCGAACAATACTTCAAGCAAGTCACTCGTCGTGTTGCCGAGATCAAAGCTGTTACCGTGAGTATATCCATCGCTTTCCCACCCACGCACTACCAATATAACCTCTCCTTTTTTAACACAAGCATGTTATGGTATATTTGGTAATTCATAGAAGGTATATTTTAATACAATGGCATTACAAAGGATTTTTTTTTAAGTAAAATGCTGGGTAATGTGATTGTAAATTCCTTTACGCTTATAGGCACTAGTGGCCATCAGTTAGAACGACTTAATGCCTCTATAGCGTCTAATTTTTATGGGGTGAACTTATAAGTTACAATAGTGAGATGGTTTTTTCAAGGTTGGAATCTTGCTTAATATTTAAATTATCATACAAAAAAAAAATACAACCGAATTGAGAACCTCCTTCTTTTTGAAGTCGGTTAAAAAGAAACGAGCTAATTATCCAAACTTGACACGACATATATACATTCAACCAATTTGCTCATAATCAACGGCTGCATAATTAAAGAAAAAAAAACAGCCAGTAAAAAATACAGCTAGCCGCACGAACAGCCGCTAGTGCGTATAGGCTAAGATGAGAATATAAGACTTTATATAAATAGCGGTAAGGTTCTGTATTGTTTGGAAACATCACTGACTGACAGGTATATTGTTGTTTCTTTCAATGCGCTAAAGGAGGAGGTGAATATGTTACCGCCATATCGATATGTTAGATGTTTGGATTGGATCATGGTGAGTAAGGTCGTAAGACACATGATCATAATCTATTCATGTGAAATTGCTAAAGCACAAGACATTCTATCTCACTTCTGTTCCACATTCAAATACCACAATGATCGTTAAACGTGTAAGCTACTTTTGCACAAAAACTTTCGTGACAAGACTTCAAGAAATAAAAGACTTACCCCCAAATTTATAGACTTTCTATAACTTTATCAAACGTTATACAGTACTGCGTATAAGAGTGTTGCCTTGCGCAGTACTATATGACGTTTGATAAAGTTATATAACGTCTATAAATTGGGGGTTAATAAATGTCAATTTCATTTTGAATAACGGCCAGTGCGGACTTTTTTTTTAATAATTCGAGAGTATAAACAAATAAGTTTGCATATAGCGATTGCACAAGTCCGTCTCGGGAAGTCATCTTCGATTCCAATATGGTATGCGAATTATTTTAAACTAGCTGCGCCCGGCGGTGTTACCCGCGATAAAAAGTATGAAAAATTAAAATACCTATCCCACGGGAACCATACATTTTACCGGGATAAAAAGTAGCCTATGTGTTATTCCAGACTATAATCTATCTCGTGCCAAATTTCATCCAGATCCGTTCAGCCGTTCAGGCGTGAAAGAGTAACAAACATCCATCCATCCATCCATCCAAACTTTCACATTTATAATATTAGTATAGATAACTGCGCTGGTTGAAATAGCTTCTCGGACTTCCGTTTCCCCTGTTTCCTTGTTTGATTGTCTTTATTGTTGTGTCGTATCTATTATTTAATATTTTCCTACGTACTGTACACATGTGTTATCAATCATTAATTGAATAAAATGATAGATAAAAAAATAATTCTTATATTTACGCGAATACTACAGCTTGAAATAAAACTAATTTAAGGATTTTATCGCGTTTATTTTTTTGCAAGACACTGTGAGCACTTTCTGCGTTGATCGGCCGGCAAACAACTAAATAAAGGTTACCCCAAAAAATAAATGCGATAAAATCCTTAAATAACATTTTATAAAAAAAAAATTGTTAAAATGCTGTGTGGTATGTTTGTTGCAGAGCCCCGAAGAGCGAAGTGTCTTCATACAAATATTGGAGAGTACCTACAGATTCACACTCGGTTCAGTTGCCGGTGGTAAGTACCTATTTTTACATGTAATATTATTGTTATTGGCTTTGCCACACACTCCCACCACTGCTACTCCTGTAAGCCAGGATGTACAGTAGTGTCCAATGAAGACACCGAGGTTTGACCCTCGGCGAGTCCCGGGATAAAGTTAATTGTCTTAGGGCCCACACGAAATTAATCGAACGATAAAAATAGGAGTTGGAAGAAAATTATCCACTTCCCTCCATTGTAAAGCGGGAGACAAAAAGATCTGGTAGACAAATGTCCACAGAAGTTACAGCTGGACTAATTCCAGGTGTAAGGCACCACGGAGAGTTTAAATACTAATTGGTCCTAAACTTGTGAGCTGATTAACGTACGTTAAACACCTCAGTCATCCCGTGACCATGGTTGCTGTAAAGCAGCCAAAACGTCGAGAACGTAAAACACATCAAATGCGCAAAATAAAATACGCAAAATTAGTTTTATTTCAATGTGTAATAGTCGCGTAAATATAGGAAATTCATATACGTGCTTGTGTTTAATTAGGTGTATATCTTATTATCCGTAGCGGTCGGCGCGTCCGCAGTGTACCCCATCGACTTGGTAAAAACCCGTATGCAGAACCAGCGCACCGGCTCGTTCATCGGCGAGGTCGCGTACCGCAACTCCTGGGATTGCTTCAAGAAGGTCATCAGACACGAGGGCGTGTTCGGTCTCTACAGAGGACTAGTGCCTCAATTGATTGGAGTGGCGCCGGAGAAAGCCATTAAATTGACGGTACGAGATATCCTTTATGTAATAAACTATACTATGTCTATGTCATAGACAAGAAAAGATTAATGTATTTCATGTTTGCAGGTGAACGATTTAGTACGTGATAAAATATCAGACAAAAAAGGCAACATCCCGCTTTGGGGTGAAGTTCTTGCTGGCGCTTGTGTGAGTATATATTTATAATTTTTTGCTTTTAATTTTCCCTCTTATTTACCAAACGTTCTGCCAAAAATCTGCTCGTGGTTATACCTGACGCTACTAATTTATGTCAAAAGAGCGTTCTGAGTTCCGCATTCTTTCCATCGCATTGGTTTTGTAGCGACCTCTTCAACTTCGCCACAAGCTACACAGATGGCGCTACAGACGACTTTCCGACCAAATGACGATTCTCCATACAATCCTGAAACGCGCTATGAGAGTTTTCGGAGCACGTTACTGTTCACAGGCTGGTTCAATTTTAGCATTTTACTTTCTCACCCACAGGCCGGTGGGTCCCAAGTGGTGTTCACAAATCCCCTAGAAATAGTCAAGATTCGTCTCCAAGTGGCCGGCGAGATAGCCGGAGGCAGCAAGGTACGAGCGTGGGCGGTGGTCAAGGAGCTGGGGTTGTTCGGCCTCTACAAAGGCGCAAAGGCGTGTTTGCTGCGCGACGTGCCGTTCAGCGCTATCTATTTCCCTGCGTACGCGCATGTTAAGGTTAGTACCACCCTTCTACAAATAGGGTATCTTACATGTCATATGATTGTAATTTGGTCGTGTATCTTTTGAATATTAAAAAAAAGTTGTAGGGTAAAATTATTTTGACACAGACGCCGAATCCATATTTTTTATTGTTAGTCTTTCTTATCGCGCATCATAGGAAACCTAGTGGACGGATTTTTATTGAATTTTGCATAGTGATCGCTCGGGGCGGTATATATAATTCATTTTATTCGTGAAAATGGATGGATTGCCGTGGGGCAGCTAAAAAACGTAATTTCAAATTCAACTGGTTTGTTTGTTATCGAACTCGCAATGGTGGTAGATAGATAGATTATAAGAAAGATCAACAATTGGAATACATTTATCCTGGGCAATGGAACGGTGCCCTGGGATAGTAAAAAAAAACAAACTATACGTGTGAAGTCGCGCCTATTGGCTAATAAACCCAAAGAAAATTTGCGGGTTAAAAAATGTTTTTTTGTTTATTCGGTCGATCCTGCGCCTGATCTGTCATCTCCGGTCATGTTGGATTGCCGTCCCTTAAACCTATGAGTGTAAGGGAGAAGAGAGTACACCTGTACTTGCGCACACTAGTGAACTATATATCCTACGTAGTTGGCGAGCCTCCGTTGAGATTGGCCGCCGTTACCGATATTTGATTGGAGGACTATTCATTATGGGTTTTTTTTTGTCAGGCTAAATTTGCAGACGAGAATGGGTACAATCATCCCCTCTCGCTGCTAGCGGCGGGAGCCATCGCCGGCATTCCGGCCGCGTCGCTCGTCACACCCGCTGACGTCATCAAAACGCGCTTACAGGTACTTACCAACCTTTTTTTAAAAGTCTTACCAGTTACGTTAATATTTTTTTTTTAAATTTGTATAAACGTACTTACGGGAACACAAACACTTTTTTAACCATTTTTGTCGATTTTATAATGAGTAGTTAGTATTACAGTGATAGCCATGTTGGTAGAACGCTCGCCTTGGTAAAGAAGGTCGCAGGTTCAATCCCGACTCGCACCGCTGGGATTTTTGAATTGTATGTGCGAATCTCATTTTCAACCATGATTATCACTTGCTAAACGAGGTAGGAAACCTTCGGCGGACACCAGCACGTCTGAGATAAGCCCTCGAAAGTTGGGTGTATTCCGCTAACCTGCAACAGCCAGCCTGGGCCAGCGTGGTGGACTATGGCCTTTATTCCCTTTGCATTGAGGCGATGTCCGTGCCAAACAGTGGGACATTGTAGTAGGGGAGCCCACGAGGCTAAATGGGGATTTACTCGAGCGTCGTAGAGACCTATTGGGATGCAAAGCTTAGATGATAAGAAGAAAAAAATGTTATATGATATATACCTTTACATCGGTGGGGGAAGCGGCTATAGATTTTTAAATATGTAAAAAAAACTGTTGCATGGACATCTTCGAGCGCGTCAGATATTGATAGCATCAATGTCCTACGTATTTTTAATAATGTACGTATGTTAATCTGATCGTTTGCATGATGGGGGTGGTTGTATTTAAGGGTTGAAAATGAAAAGAAAAAAAAATTAATCGAGCGCGTCAGATTTTCTAAGGGAGTGTTAAGTGCACCAAAAAAAAGCTCTCATTCACTAATCTGACGATTTCGATGGGACGCAAACTCGCAGCCATTTTCATAATGTGCAAAAAAAATTCGCCATTTTGAAATACTCAAGCGCGTCAGATTAAGATATATATGGTTCATCTTTATGTTCTAAACGTACTGTCTCATAATCTGACGATTATCTAGAGGGATTTGCCTGATCTGACAAAAAAAAATTAGAAAAACGGTTCACCTTAAAGGCCATCCCTGCAACTTCCCGCTAATTCCATTCCTGGGTGCTTAAAATTGTACTTATGACATTTCTGAGCTCAAAATATAATTTATGTGATATTTTGAGCTCGCTGAGTTCAAAGAAATAATATGTCTATGCATTTGAGCTCTCCCAGCCCATGGCAACAGAAACCAGAGTGGGGACGGAGTGAGAGAGTAATAGATAGAGAAAGAGTGAGAGAGGAATAGAAACGCGGAGAAGGAAATGTAGGCATCACGCAGCTGCACGCATTTAACTTTATCGACGAATTTTTGTTATTTCGGCTTGCGGAAATCGTCAGATTATATATTTTTCATTATTCTTGAATTATTTCCTTCAAAATAAATAAAAATTTAGCTACGCTCGAGAATGTCGAGATGACGTTTTTTTTTTACAACTTTGTTGCCCTCCCCTTTTTTTACGTCACTCTCAAATTTCTGATGGTAAATTTTTTTTTACTAATCTGATCCTGTATCCTTCACGGGCGGCCTTATATATGGGCCTCATGTTTTGTGGAGGTACTTAACCGGGTACAAGGTATCCCCCTGTATATTAATCTGCCGCGCTTTAGTAAAT
This sequence comes from Pheosia gnoma, assembly GCA_905404115.1. Lineage (NCBI taxonomy): Eukaryota > Metazoa > Arthropoda > Insecta > Lepidoptera > Notodontidae > Pheosia > Pheosia gnoma. The sequence continues at coordinate 1,695,277 of FR989902.1, forward strand.
CCCGAAATCCCCGCTTGGGCTCCCCTACTATTGAAAGGGCTTATTTTTATAGATAAATTCTTGTGAAAAAACCCATAGTGAAATGCTTTCCTTGTCAGGTGGTGGCGCGATCAGGACAGACGACGTACTCGGGGGTACTCGACGCGACTAAGAAAATATACGTGGAGGAGGGCTTCAGAGCGTTCTGGAAGGGAGCGATAGGTAAGCATAACCTAGGAACGAGCTAACGATAATATCATTATACCGTATCGTGTGCTAGGGATGTATAATAATCGAGAATATTCGCATGATTCTTAGAATCGGAATCAGAATATTTTTTATTAATGTAAACCATTAAGTACAGTACTTATGAATCGTCAAAAAAGTTAAAAAAAATGCTAAGCTACAACTTTACCACCCGTTCGGAATGCCGTTCCTATGGAGAACAACGGGCAAGAAACTCCATGGTTGCTCTTTTTAAAAAGAGCATTTATATTGTTGAGCAGTACATTGTTATAGGTATGTGAGAACAATGTGGGAATGGCTAGGCAGACTTCAGCAGCTGGTCAAAAAAGAAGTTCTAACTCTAATCCCCAAATTTATAGACGTGTTATAACTTTATCAAACGTCATATAGTAATGCGCACAAGAGTTTTGCTTTGCGCAGTACTATATGACGTTTGTTAAAGTTAGTAGTAGATATCAAATCTTAATATTTTTTTAATTCATTAGTAAGCCTAGACTGATTTTTTTTTTATTTTAATTTAGTTACATCACTATTAATATTTATTTGTATATTGCGCTAATAATGTTGTTGCTTTCAGCGCGCGTGTTCCGTTCGTCGCCACAGTTTGGTGTGACGCTGGTGACATATGAGGTCCTACAGCGTTTGTTCTACGTCGACTTCGGAGGATCGTGAGTTATCACTTTTGTCTTAAATTCGGACAGTTTTCATTTTTTTTTTTCGAAAAATTTCAACATATTACGGATCGTAATATTTTTGTTTGTGACAACGGCGTATTCAAAACTTATTTCAAATGAAATATCACTCTAGATTTGGCAAAAATAGCGGTTTTTACAAAATTTCCAGTATCGTATCGCTTTATGTATTTTTTTAATCAAACTTAATATACCAAGGCATGTAATGCAAAATGCCAATATCGCAAAAAACTAAAGATGCCAATATCGCAAAAAACTAAAGATGTCTCAATTTCTCGTAAAAACAATAAAAAAAACTTGCCCAGACCTATATACCCTTCCATCAAAGACCAGGTTCTAATTGATATATTTATTCCAGCCGACCGTCTGGCTCAGAGCTACATGTGTCGACCCCTATGGAGGAGACGGTGAAGAAACCTCATCACATCGGCGGGTACCAGGTGGCGTTGCCGGTGCTCACAGGCCTCGAGACCAAGTTCGGTATATCGCTGCCTCGCTTCTCGCACGTCAAGCCGACACCGCAGCCCGCTCAGTAATGTATAGGTAACACATACGACTGGACGAGTCGGTAGGTAGGTAAGAGTACTAGGAAATGTGATTATCTCCATTGTACAGGTAACCCATATAGTTTTATTATAGTACAAAAAATTACGCTGCCGGGCAAAATAAAGGTCATTTTACCGTAATGACTCTGATTTCCACATGATAGAGTAACATAGTACTCAGAATAGGGCTAATATGTTTTTTTATTTGTAAAACTAAATAAGTTCTCACATTTTTTTATGACGTAACTAGCTGACCAGACAAAAGTTGCCGCGTTCCAATTTTCCGGACGACATTTTAAATTATTATTTCCCTAAAAACCGAATTCGGTCATTTAAAATATAAAAAAATAGCCAAATCCCCCCCCCCCCCCCCCCCGCAAGGTGGACCGATGACATCACACGCGACGCAGGAAGCCGGTGGATGCGAGTGGCGGAGGACCGTGAGGTGTGGAAGTCGTTGGGGGCCTATGTCCAGCAGTGGACGTGTATATCGGCTGATAGATAGCCAAATCGGCCCAGCCGTTCTTGGGTGATGCGCTTACCAACAAATTGAAGTATGTAGATGTGAAAGAATTTTCCAAATGTGTTGGGTACATAATTTCAAAGCTAATCGTTTCTGTTTTCGTTTTGAAACCGTTGAAAAAAAGGTGGAAATAATTTCGATACGAACACTAATCGTCTTTTATTCAGCAATTTTCTGAGTAATTATCAAAATTATTTCACTGTTAGTAATCATAACGAAGTAAATATTATAATTGTAAAATATAAACATTTTCCCTATTTCAACTTGATATTCCATGATATGGTTGAAATTGACAAGATGGTGTTGGGAAAAGACGGCCGTATATATAGTGGGTTTAAGTTAACTTTTAATTGTCATTAAACGAGATAGACTGCATTATTTTTATTTGGTAAAGATAATGTATCTTTCTAATGCGTTTATACGTACATACCTACCGACTCCAGTTCCTTTAATTAGTTCTTTATTCAATTAACTGCTATGCAATAACAAGATAATGTATACTCTAAGTGAATGCCGATAAAGTTCAAATTGACTAACGCGTTATTGCATATCAGTAATTTTGACTGCACATATCTCAATGCAGTTAAAATAACCAGTTTTGATGTTATGTTGCGCATTTTAGTTAAATAACATTTTTTTGTAATATGGTCTCTAAGTATTTATGAATAAAATAGGCTGTTTGACTGTGTTTGAAAACTATCTTAGATTGTTCATTAGTTTAATATGATGCTAAAAATATACTTATTCCATTGTAAATTCCAGTATTTTCCATACAATTCGACGATAAAGTTGAAATAAATAAAAATACCGCCAAAACGCGGCCTCCGTCCGGGTCACGTGACTCTTGTGAAAAAAAATCCTGAAAACATTGACGTACAACTTATATTGACAACCTGACACTGATTACGACGGTGTGACGTCGCAACGCATCAACCAACAATCCAGAGCGTTTTTGATTACGTGACCGAACTAAAAAAAAAACTATTTGATTTTATGATTTTAAAGAAAATAATCCATATTTTAGCAGAAAACTTTTAGGATGACCAAAATTTAAAGCTTATTTTTCATACAGTCAAACACCCTACTGCTAACAATTTTGATTGACCCTTGGAGCTTGCTTTCTTTTTGGGCGCCAGTATACACATTCTACAAAGCTTTCATATTGCAACAAGCTCAGTGGTCCATGACCATAGTCCATAATGGCATCAAAACTGTGCTATAAACAATATAGTTTCTAGTGAAGACAATATGCTCAGTCCATATGCACCTCATAGCATTTTAACCTTTCAGAACTAAGGTTGATTTTTTGTTAGATTTGTTTTGGCAAATGAAGTATTACTGCAGTTAATCATTATGAAAGGAATATGCTGAAAATACGTACCTATCTTAGACAAGTTTTCATTAATTAATTTCAGGATGACAACTTTGGGGGGGTAGTTCATCAACATAATACAGCATGATTTAAGAAGTCATAATTTAAAAAAAAAGAACATTTGCTCACAAAAATCACAATTAACATTTTGTTCGTCCATTGTTTTTTTAAATCGACTTCTCGAATTTCTGACTTGACATAATGATTACGTGTGCACTAGAGAAGCGCAGCTTTAAACGGTAGTATATCAATTCTGAATCACTCTGTATAACAGATAATAAATATTATGTCTTTATCAATAGGTACTTACAAAAGTATTAGGGAGATAACTACATCACTATTTTTTTTTTTCATAGATATTTTCTGCATTTATATTCTGTATTGACTCAACCTTTCATTCGTTGACTGCAATAATATTTAAGCCAATAATTGTAAGCGAAATCTATGTCGACCTTTTTATCGTTGTTTTATATAATTGTTATATTTTCGATAAAAAAAAAATGCGTAAGTAAAAAAATAAAAGATTATGTAAAAAAAAATGTGTCTTTGATATCTGTGTTGTCGATGCATACCTACATGGTATTGTTATTTTTGCTTATTATTTATAGATATTAAACGATTATTAATTTATGAAACACTTTGCCATTTTTATTGCTGTCGGTTGATTTTTTACGTCTTATGTTACGTGTTTAGGGTTCCGTACCAAAATGGTAAAAACGGAACCCTTATGGTGCGACTATGTCCGTCTGTCCGTTTGTCATTTATATTATAGAAAATATCAGACAACTAATATCATAATTACAAAATAGAAATTAATTGATTGTGATGCCATATATTTAAAAGAAGACATCAATACTAATTATATATTAGCGACCTTGTTTCAACATGAACAAGGATCAATATCGTCTTAGCCACGCTCGTAGCCTTTCCAGCATTTTACAAAATATATACAGTTATGAAAACTTGACTACTTAAAATGTGCTTCTGAATATGAAACGTTATTTCTTTACCGTTAAAGATGAAATACAACATTTTAATGAATATGCTTTAGCAATACATTGCTCAGCGGTACCTAGTTTATATAAGTCGTTACAAAAATAGTGTAAAATATTTTAATAGATGAATAATTTAGTTACATGGACCACGTTGATGTATAAAATAATTCTGTAAGTGTTTTTTTTAAACAATGCGAATCAGTAACGTTTAGCCGTGCACCCAGTACAGGTGTTATTATTAAGTGTCTAATAATTTTATTTATTTCTTTGGTAATGTTATCTTTATAACCGACTTTTGACAAATATTTTACACTATTATTGTTACACATTATATACTATCTTATTACTTATTTATTTCAAATATATCTTATGCCATCCGCTAAATAAGAGGCTTGCTATTAGCATAATCTTGCCGGTGAGATTATTAGTAACTATATATCACATAACTCTTAATTTGGGACTCAATAAGTTTAAATAATTTTGGTACAATCAATTATTTACTAATTGTCTGACGATAGACAGATAAGCAGGGTTTCTCGTTCCACGTGTCGCGTTCTTTGAAATGTATGGAATGCTGGCCGTCAGCTGTTTGTGTGGGCGCTATGTAACCCATACATTATAACATCGCAGAGTACCAAATGCAAGAGGTTAAGAGGCCGTCTATGCTAAATAGAGTATAAGGGATAGCGCTATTTTATAAAATAGCGACGGAGAAAGTGCATGCGCGTGCGCAGTGCGCTTAGATAGTTGCGCCGTATCATATATTTATTATTTATAAGTCAAGGAGGTAGGTACCTACAATGAGAATAAAAAAAATGTTTTACCAAAATCGAGAATTTATTATTACCTATTTAAAAAAAACATCATAAAACCTTTCATCATAAAATTTCCGAGATCTGACCGTGAAAAACGAGGTGATCTGAGTTGTTTCTATTAATCGCGTTTTCACTATCAGACGCTACAAAAATTTCAACGCCGCAAATAGCATAAGTGGCCTCTTAACAATAGTTACAAGAAAATAAGTAAGTTTACTCGAATCTTATTCATATCATGGCGGCCCAACATTCGAATGCACAACTTTAATATCTTGAGCTATTATTAAGAGTTAATGTTGTATAACAACATTGTATAAAGTTAAATCATAGTGTAACGAAAGTGATTGCCGATGTAACTATTATATATTTATTGATATTGTACCTACATTGTGTTGATAATAAATCGAATGAAGCCTACATTGCATTTTATTATTTACAAGCTGCCCCGGCGAACTTCGTATCGCCTCAGAATCAAATACTTACATGAACAAGTTAATTATCGTAATTATTATTTTTTTGTGAAAATTTTCCATGTTTTATAGTTGTTCTATGATTCGGGGCGGACACAAATTCAAAGAATCAAATATCACATATAAAATTCGGTCCACTCGAAATGGAGTTATAAATGGTATAACTAACACGACTTTGTTTTATATTGATAGATAGCATAGCAGCGGACTTCGTACACGTGGACCTAGTTTTTTTATAATCCCGGGAGAATCCTTTAATTTCCCGGGATAAAAAAATCTCGCATACCGTACCTTTGCCATTCGATTATGAGTCTTGTGTTACCAGACTTGGGGCACGGGTTAAGTTTATTAAAACCGATCCAACAGTTTCCACTTACACATGTAAAGTTAAAAAAAACACGTAACTTCTTTATCAATTGTTTATTTACGCAATTTTGAGCCTTATTTTACAAATAATGTCGACATTTACGTGACGTAAGAAATTACGCCACCAAATCGCCGTCGTTATAGAAAATCACGTCGGTATTAAAATCAAAGGATATTTTATGGAAAAAACATATCGTACATAGAAGAGACCGAATTGATTATCACTAACTTTTTATAACTTAACAATTTCATGATCATACTTTTATAAAACACGCAGTACCTGGTCATGCCTCTATAAAAAGGGTAGTTCTATTATTATCGGAACTCGATATAAAAATATTGACATATTTTGTCTCACTTTCTCAACTACATTATGTACAAGTAAAAGTTACACAGATTTTATGCCTTCTTTAAATATTTTAACAGTATTAATAACTCAAAATAAATCCGTATTTCCAAATTTAAATCAAGAAGAACACAATTCTTTCGAAGGAAGCTTTGTAATCCCCTTGTAAATTGGTTAAAGTTTCTATTAATTTTGGGGTTAGTGTATTGTATATACAAAAAGTTACACTTCAAAATAAATCGACCAAATAACATAGGTACTTAGGTAAAGGATGAAAACGAATGAACCCCTCATTTCATAAATTTCATATTTTACTATGCAACTCTATAACCTATATGTAAATAAGATACATTTTCAACAAAAAAAAATCTAACGGCATTGAATTGACAAATTGTATTTACATCTATGTGCTTAAAAGGTTCAGTATTAACTCTACTTTGGTGAAAATAACATTGAGCGTCTAATGTACAAATAAATAAAAAATATTTATAACAAACAAGTTTACCTACCGTCCTTACAATCATTATTTATGTATAGACTCGAACGGGCTCTGTGAATATTTTCAAAATTTTCAGATACCTATTACACAATTTTCAAAAAATCTATCAACGTAAAACGAATTAATAAAATTTTAAAAAGAGCTATTCAGAAAGGGTAAACTAACCTTTCAATATGTGCTTCTTAAGCGTTTGCAATTAATTTTCAAGCCAAAATGTCGATATGCCAATACTGAAATTCTGTATTGTATACTCTTTCTGAATGACGCTGTCAACGATCAACATCGATCGATCAACATTCCCATGGCATACGGATTCTGAAAGTGATATAAGGGGAATGGTCTTCGTTAAGATTGAGTAAGCATTAAAAATCCTAACAAAATTAAGCTAGCATAAAATAGGATTGTATCCACTATAGAACTTATACACAAAATCAACGGTAATTATACTCTTATAAGTAAAGTCATGTTATGTCAAGTCAATATGCATGGGATTTAGAATTCTCATAATGTTATACTTAGTTAGCAGACTTGGGCCCCTGTGGTCATGTACCACTGTGAGTCGTTAGCAGACTTGGGTCCCTGTGGTCATGTACCGCTGTGAGTCGTTGGTCTTGTCACGTACCTACGCTGTCTAAGTGGACACAATCCTAAACGTAACATGTACAAAACCTTACCATATAATATGTATTAGGCATTATATTCGCTAAACTTCACCAAAACTCGTGTGTTTAGTTTCTTTAGCGTGTTTCTGCGCTTCCACTTGGCCGGTCAGGAATTTATTGCAGACCATACATTTGAGGGTGAACTTGTTGAGGTCCGTGAACTGTCTGGAGGATTTCGCTTCGTGGGCAAGTTGTTCCGCTTCCCGGTAAATGTCCAAGTCCTCAGATGGGAATATTGTTTGGATACCACCCTGAAATTCACAAGGGAAGTGACAATAACGATATATCCTACATTGTTCTCACACCTATAACAATGTATTGCTCAAAAATGTATAAGATCTTTTTAAAAAAGAGCCACCATGGAGTTTCTTGCCCGTTCTTCTCCATAGGAACGGCATTCCCGAACGTGTGGTAAAGTAGTAGCATAATATTTTGTAACTTTTGACGAAACATAAGTACTGTAGTTAATGGTCTACGTGAATAAAAAATATTCTGATTCTGATACTACTGTCATTCTATTGCGAGAAAATAAAAAATATAGTAAAGATAAAGTATGAAATAAACGCCCATACAAATCGGAGCTAAGTTCAATGAACCTACTACAATATAAAGATGCTAAGCGGTGATTTTAGGTCTTTAGGTTTGGATCTAAGTGTGCCTTTTTATTAACGTTGATGCAGACTTCATCAGGTCGGCACCCCACTCGCCTCACCCTCAATAACTATATTTTATCTAGCCTTACGGTAACTTATCGTGTTAGTTCCCGCACCACCACACTTGATGATATTGCGATTACATTAGGAGCTCCTGATAGGCAGACAGTATTGATTTTCATACAAAAAAATCAGTACCGCATAAGCCGAGGCGATGCTGACTGGGCGCCAGGGGCTCAATTCTGCTAATTTACAAACGCTTTAGTGGAGTGTCGATTGAATGATTTTAGGCATTTGGTAGTCTTCTAGTTTTTTCAGACCAGTAGCTTTCCACTCAACTGCTATTGAACTGTTTAGTTATCGGACGTTTCTAGCAGTGGACACGCAACCATTGACACCGAAGTTAGACTCCATCGAGACGACATTAAAGTTTTATCAGAATAGCCAATCTGTCACCGTCGTAATGGAACCTCAATAGTGTGTCGCTGGAATGGCATTTGTATGTAATTTTATTTAAATTAGCAGAATTGGGCCAGTTGGGCTAGTTTGATGTTATGTGTGCGCCAACCATTAAACGTGACTGAATAGTCATACAGTGCATGATCGCTTCTCATGCGGCAACCAATCAGCAATATTATACCAACAGCATAACATTCATACTCACATCGGATTGTTCCAAATATAAAGGGTCGTAATGCACCCCGTCAAATAAAAGAAACACTCTCTGTCCATAGTTCTTGTCTTCGCCGAACCTGTTTATGATTGCATTTAATGTGTCCACTACTGCCATTTCTAATCCATAAAAGCGGGATAAGATTGCCACCTGGAATATGTCAAAAGAATTATAAATTACTAGCAACGGGGATAAAACTCTCCAAAGCCTTTTATAGAAACCCTAATCTGTTATTTCAATATTTTACGTGTGCTAGGTGTCCATACTGAATTATTTCTGCCAATTCTTGAGGCAGGGGCAGTAAACATGTACAGCACACGAGTGGAAAGAGTAGGGTAACAAATATCTTAAAGTGTAATAAATTTCAGCCTTTTTAGTGGAATATACATTAATAATTTTATGTGATCAAACTACTGTTTGCGGGGCACCTGATCATTGAACACCTTTGGGGATAGTATATACTATGACACACTGTTAATGATCTTCCACTCCTGGATACTTGGTAGACTGTAATAGGCTCTTACCTCAATAGCACCACCCCAGGAACTCGGCTGCTGTATCCATATGCAGTATTCCGTGTTAGGTCTACCGAGCACTGCTTCATTGTATGTATCTAAATCACTCGCCACCTCCATAGCTATAATTTGTCTCATCAGTGTGTGCACTGATGTGTCTACATTACCATTTAATACAAAACCTGAAAAACACATATTTTACATCATCAAAATAAAATCTTAAACAATGTGTAAGGTCTAGAGTGTAAGTGCCTGTAAAAATAATATTTCCAAGTAGAAAAAAAGATATTTCTGGTCACTTAATACATTTATTCTCTGCTATATGTATATTAATTTACATAATCATACCTACTATTGGCTTTTTGACATCTTTCTGTTTTGTTATTGATTATGTGAGCATTTTTTTGTACCAGCCATTGTAGTGGGTAGGTACATGTTAATTAAAACTTCTAATGAAAATTACTGAAACTATCATGCATGATTACAGCAGTACTTATTCAATTAATTGATAATCTAAGTTATGGTTATTTATTAGGTTTTCAATTTGACTTAGAACCATAGCACAACAATTAGGTATATGGGTACTATATTTGATGGGTCATATGAGGGTACATCAAACACTGTTAAAAAAAAAAATCCTATTTAGCTGTAGGAGACATTTTTATATATAGGGACTCATATATTACCAAATATATATAATTGCAGCAATATAATTTTAGTGAAATAAGTTTGAAATGATAACACCAAGGGTTGAATTGATAGAGGTTCGTAAAAGGGACATTGATCTGACAGTGAGAAGAAAAAGGTTTTGTAAATCTAAAATGTACTTCAAGCTTACCTATACTTGTAAATAAACAAGAATTATCAGAAGGGACAACCTTCTTCATAAGGATGCCTGGTCTAATAATCTCGTGCGACGCGACACCATTCTCCACAGGCTTGGGCTCAGGGGTGGCAGGACTGACAGCACTGACGGTCTTCTCCTCTACAATAAGAGTCTCACCAGTTTTTAAACCTATGTCACAAATTTTCTTATTATCGTCACTTGTATCCAAAGCCTTCGGAGGATAGCCACACAACACATAAACTCTCTCAATGCTTATATCTGATATGCTAGACAAAAACATCTTCAATTCGCCCACGGTACTATCAGAGGTCAAGTCTTTTAATATTTGTTGACCATTTTTACTTTTTACTTTAAACGCCAACGCGGCCATTTTATTAGAATGTATAATTCCTAAGCAGTTTGATACGTATTCTGTGTAACTTTGTTGTAATTAGGTCAAAAAGACGCAACAATAGGTGAATAAATAAATTATCGAGATTTGACTTTTTCTTTTTGTAGTGAAATGACAGATAAGTCTATCTGACAGTCGGCCACAGATTGCATTACATGACGGCTGACAGACCAAACAAAAATTGACGTTTATTCTGTGCTGCCATGACAAAATATCTTGTTAATGTGGCCATTCCCTAAATCTGAAATCCTATGGGAAACTTAGTAACAAATTGAACTATATCTTGTCATTAACCTTAATGTTCCGAACGGTATGCATTCGTCCCGTCCTGGTCGCTCCGCTTTTCCGTCAAGTGCCATCGGTGTGAATTCGTCCCTGTCGGCTATTTGCGAAATAAGCTTTAAATGATTGAATATATGGTGCTATTTGGCTTGTAGGGTTTTACTGGCCTCATTCCAAAGGTAATCTATACTAATATATATATACTATATACTATATACTAATATTATAAATGTGAAAGTTTGGATGGATGGATGGATGGATGGATGTTTGTTACTCTTTCACGCCCGAACGGCTGAACGGATCTGGATGAAATTTGGCACAGAGATAGATTATAGTCTGGAATAGCACATAGGCTACTTTTTATGCCGGTAAAATGTATGGTTCCCGTGGGATAGATGTTTTAATTTTTCATACTTTTTATCGCGGGTAACACCGCCGGGCGCAGCTAGTAGACAATAAAAAAGTAATAATCCAATGCTGGCAAGCGTTTGAATTTCAGACACAGTTGACAGTCGGCATTTGTTGCGGTTGGTGTGCCTCTGACTATTTTCTGTGTTTTTATTTGTGTTTTGCATTGTTTTACGGTAAGTGGATTGATTTTCATTAGAATAGTGTTTATTACAAGTAATTAGATAATCGTTTTTGCAAAAGAAATGCTATAAAACTATTTTTCGATGTTTTTATCTTGAAGTCATCAGATTTTCGTCAAACCGTTATGACATTGTTTCGTAATATTTTACCCAATTCTTATGAAATTTTGGCTTTGTAAGATGAGTAATAACGTAAAATCGATTAGGCATTCATATTTACATTCGCCCAAAGCACATTTCAACAGTTTCATGGAGAAATGTGTACATTTCAATTGAAGACAATAGTTTTGTCCGTTAGAATTGACATTTCTGTTCACCTCCGCCGCGGCCTCCACCTCCGCCGCGGCGTCCTCGTTCGCTCAGTCGCCCGCCTCTGCCTCTATAAACGCTTCAACGTTCAGCCATCCGTAAGTTGTAAAACTTATTTGTTTTGTTGTGTTATATAGATACTATAATGTAAACGTTATATTATATAGGTCGAGTCCGGTCCGGGTGTCCCTACCCGGTGTCCCCGGACAGCCCGCCTGCTCCGGCCTACAGCCCCCTTGTAAGTAATAAAACCTCTTTTTTTTTTTAGAGTTTAGTTGTATTGTATGGTTACAATAATAAAACATTTTATTTTATAGATCCAGTCCGCTACGAGCGCCGTGTTCGCTGACCACCTGGGAACCTCAGCCTGGTCCAAGCTCCATGTAAGACATAAAGCCATTTTCATCTTTTTGGGGTCCTTCCTTCCTATTCTTCCTGTCATAGTTATCCTTTTATACGAGTGTGATTCATCTTTTATAGGTGCGATGTCACCGTGAGCGTCGTCGTCGAGCACGCAGACACCACCATGGAGGTGGATGCACCGGCACCAGCGGCAGCACGGCGCGTACTTCGAGCCAGGGGACGAGGAAGAGGCGGGAGGCGTGGAGGGCGCCTTGTACGAGGTCGTGGGCGTGGACAGGGCCTTGGTGGGCTGACCCCTCCTTTGATGAATGATGCCCGATGGGAAAAAGGTGATAGGTTGGTCGAGGTGTATGTGAGAGATAAGGATGTGCCTGATGAATTGAATGATTTAGTTAGGCAGGCTAATGCGGCGCGGACGCCGAGTAGGCAGCGAGCGGTGGCGAGGGTAAGAAGGCGACGGGTTCAAGTCGACCTTGATGATGAGCTTAGGGATGTGGATATCGGCGAGGACGAAACGTTGTTTGCTGGAGGTGGAACCTCCACTTGCTTTGAGTGGGCCCCTATGGGGACTTACCAAGGTGAGAGGGAGCCATTCGTCCCCCAGCAAACGGGGTCTCAGGTCGTCGTCGAATGTGAGTACGAGGCCTTTAGGCATTACTGGGGCGACGATATACTGTCACATGTAGTATCAGAAACGACGACGAATCGGTACGCAGCGGTAATCGCCACCATGTCACCAACTTTCGGTAAGAGTTAGTATGCCACTAACCTGTCCGAACTTTTAGTTTTGTTTTGTTTTTGGATCATCAAAATGCCTTCTACCCAGTCGTGTTTCTCCACAAATCCTCTGCTGCGTACCGACATTATCAAAAGGATGTTCTCGCGTACCCGGTATCAGAATCTGTGTCGCGCTCTCCATTTTGCTGACAACACAAACAGACCGACCGACGGATCCAATCGCCTCTTTTGTTTAGGTCCCGTAATAGATCATTTAAACACCCAATTCCAGAGCGCGTACGTCCCGGAACAGAACATTTGTATTGACGAATCTTTGACTTTGTGGAAAGGCAACTTAGTCTTCCGCCAGTACATAAAGACCAAAGCTGCCAAGTTCGGGGTGAAGACCTTCGAACTCTGCGAGTCTTCCACTGGGTACCTTTGGTCTTTTTTTGTGTACACTGGCTCTACCCCCACCCACCATCCGGCTATACCGGCGACCGTTCTCAGTCTCATATATCCGCTTCTGGACAAGGGTTACACTCTTTACTTGGACAATTGGTTTAATAGTCCCCTGCTGGCCCGCTTTCTAAAGGCGCGGAAGACTGATTGCGTAGGCACATTGCGGCCGTCCGCCCCCCTGATTACGTAACTTACAATAGCCTAGCGATAGCAGTAATCGCGCAATATTTGCTTATAAATTGCTAATTCGTATTACGTAGCGCTGCGATGCCATACAAATCTGCGATTTGAAAGCAATTAATGCGACATTATTGCTGTCGCTTGGTATCGTTAGGCTAGGCAAGAAACGTAATCAGGGGGGCCGGAGCAATGTGCCTCCCGTCGTGTCGCTGTGCAAATTGAAAGAGGGTCAGTTTATTGCGCGACACTCCGGCGATGTGAGTGTCCTTGCTTACGGGGATGAAAGAAGAAAATCACCACCATTTCTTCTTTCCATGGTAACCATCAAGGCTTGATGGAGCCAAAACCATACCGCCCAACGCAGTACAAACCCCATGTCATTTTAGATTACAACCGTAGTATGGGAGGCGATCGTAAAGATCAAATGCTGGAGCCATACCTTCTGGAAAGAAAAAGATGCGCGATATGGAACCATAAGCTCTTCAAGCGCCTTCTCAATTGCTCCATTTTGAACGCCCGCATACTCCTACAGTCTTCAACTGGGAGTCGTTCCGAACATATAGTGTTTCGTCTCGAATTGGTGGAGCAAATTTTAAAGAGGCAGCTTCAGTGCGTTCCCCGTCCCCGTAACAGTAGCGTTACGCCAGCTCCAATGCGCAACATTGCGCTAAATCAGAACACACATTGGCCGAAGTCAATTACAACTAAGGTCACTGGTACCAATAACACCGCACGTCGCCGGTGCCATTGGTGCCGGCTAAAAATTAGCAAACAACCAATTACCGACGAATAAGCAGGCCAACAGAAAGTACATAATATCTATAGGATTTAAATGTTTCTGCTAAATAGTTAATTATGTTAAATTCCTTCCTTTTTATTGATTTATATGGATGAGAGAGGATTTATTTGGAAGGAAAAATCAGTAAAACAAATATTTACTTTCTTTACATTTTAATAAAAATAACATTTCTACGTATAAATATTTCATAATGAATGTTACAAAATACTATCCTAACTATTACAATATTTAGTATGGCATTTCAATAGATAGGCGACTAAAAGAATAAAATGTTTTGGCATTATGATTGATTGTATAATAACAACTTGCTACTTAATTGTATCTAGTTACTTACTAAAAAACGTCTTGGTTACGTTTTAAATGTACGGTACTTACATAAAACCGCATTAATATTATTTTAAGTACTATGACAAAAAAATGCAAAAAATAAAGTAAGTCCCATGCGAATGTTAAACTATTAGAATATTATAAAAAGGACATAAATACAAAAAAATCCTAAAATCATTATGTATTACATTCGATAATAACAACTTAACCCAAATGTACTTTTAATATATTGTAGTGTACATGGCATGTATATTATGGTATTACTGGTATTTGGTGGTTTGTTTGGTAGTAGTTGATTACATTATTAATTAATGACGAGATTTTACTTCATAATTTAAAAATAATTCAGATAAGTAGGTATGCTGATTACTGCATTTTTAGTAGATCATTACGAACAGGAATGTATTGAAATTGATATGAATTTTATAGAACCCTTAACTCCTAAGTACTTATCTAACTCTTTACATCTTTATAATATTCTTAGATTTACATATTGTCTCAAAAGTCTATCACTATTTTTAAACGTAGATTACATACTTACTACGGTCTTGATTATGGCAACATTCGGCTAAAATATACAAAAAATGGAAATGTTGTGTACTTATTTAAAATATTACAAATGTTTCATAATATATCCTACCTATCCTACTGAATATTGCAAAATTAAATGTCTAACATGCTACGGAATATTATAATTTCTTTGGTGAAAAGGCTTTTTGCTTTACCGACATCACTGACTTAAGACCTCACGTGATACCCGTGATACTTACACACCTTCAAACGAGTATTTGGTAACCACTATTTTAAGTTAGACTTACTTGGACTAGGAATATTAATTTATTTACATTTTTTTTTATTCAGTCATAAATTAATATAAACATCGATCGAACTCATAAGTTGTATAGATTTAGTTGGAGCATTACTAGACCGCATCTCAGGGGAAATACTACCTATTTACTGGAATAAAATGTCGTAATGGCAACATTGTACCTACTTTTTTCTTGAAATAATGGCAACACCTAAAACATTTTGCGAAGCTCCGACTGAAAAACTCTGTATCCATGGTCATGATCATAAAAAAATGCGAAGTTAGTCCTGCAAATAGTTGTGAAACTGTAACATTTGTGGAACAAATTAAAATTAAGAAAACGGGTTGATTGAGGTTAAGCTCCCAGGTACGACAATGATTTTGTTTTAGATAACATATTTAAATCAAGCCGTTTGTATGATTGGCATCAAAACATACTATTCAATCCCATTACGGGCGATTTTGTGTGTTGCGATGCGGTCTCCTGTGGCGGGGGTGGCGCGGCAGCGGCCAGCGTCACGCGGGGGGGGGGGCGGCGCACGAAGCGCGGCGCCGGCGCGAGCCCGCGCAGCCCGCGCCGCCCCACCACCAGCGGCGGCATGCGCTCGTCCTCCTCTTCCTCATACTCTCCACCCTCCAGGCTATCTTCTTCAGTACTCCATTCGGGCTTCACTATTTGGTACGAAGCTGAAAAGCCTTTGAAAACTAAGGAGTCGTCTGTCCGGAATCGGATGAGTAGAGCTTCGGATGTGGAGACTATTTCGGGTGGCATCTGAAGGTAAAAGGAATGTTAATTAAGGTCCATAGCTGTGATATTTGTGGCCAGCCCTGGGTTAGAGGTCATCATCACGTGCCTTACATCAGTGTTCAAGATATTCCTAACATCCCCATCTATCCATGTATCCAGTATGTAATTGGTGTAAAATCAGCTGAGACCACAAGCTATCCCATTAGTGTTTTGGTTATCGCCGGCGAACCTATTCATTTCCCAAGATAGGTAAGTAGTTTTTTCAGATATAATTGTGTTAAGAATAGCTAATCGCCATGCCAAATTTAATTAGGAACCGGCCAATGGATTTTGAGTTACAGGTTTTGGTGCGAATACCCATCGATAATAAAAAGTATAGACCCGGTATCTTAAACGCTTTACAAAAAAAATCGTTTACTGCCTACGTTCTTCCAAAAATTGCGGTTTTGGCCTCAATAGGGAAAAACACCACTAAAAAATGTTGCTGTACGTCCAATAAGTAGTGCATCCTCGTCAATGCAGACGTGATAGCGTACCTAAGCCATCCCAAAATTTTTATAAAATTCCACTCACCTTAGTACCACAGAAAGTACCATAATTCCCTCCGCTGCCATCCAAGCCCCCAAACACCTGCACAAAGTCATACCGACAGTTGGTTTCTGGCTCCAACTCAAAGGTCAGGAATGTTAGCTTCACGAAATAATTCCTAGGAGCCTCAATGTTCCAGTCGCAGTTCGCTCTGGACTCGTAAGCATTGTCTCCGTAACGTGCGTGGGAGTATAGATGTTGTACCGATTCGGTGGCTGAAAGGTAGCCGCCACAAGCTGAAAAAAATACCGAATTTAATCAATTTGAGCTTTAGAAAGAATATCCCAAGGTTCAGGGTTTTGTTGACCATGAATATATATATGATGGATCGCATACATCGACGCAGTTTCACGTAACTTAGGACTTCTTAATGTTGAACCAGTAGTGAAATAAAAAAGAATAGGCATAAAGACTGAAGATATCACATATGAATAACAATGTACTGCTCAAAAATGTAAAATATATTTAAAAAAATGAGCAACCATGGAGTTTCTTGCCCGTTCCTCTTCATAGCAACGCCATTCCGAACCGGTGGTAAAGTTGTAATTTAGCAATTTATAACAATTTTGACAATTCATAAGTACTATACTTAATGGTTTACATGAATAAAAAATATTCTGATTCTGATAAAACGTCAAAATAGCATGGATGTGACGTCACACTCTACTAATTAATTTATAGAGAAATGTAATTACCTAATTTACTACGATTTT
Source organism: Pheosia gnoma (assembly GCA_905404115.1). Classification (NCBI taxonomy): domain Eukaryota; kingdom Metazoa; phylum Arthropoda; class Insecta; order Lepidoptera; family Notodontidae; genus Pheosia; species Pheosia gnoma. The sequence continues at coordinate 1,712,752 of FR989902.1, forward strand.
TTGTAAAGTATTGCAATTTTCGTAGAACATTTACAACCATGGAATTGGAAAAGTCTTACCCGTAGAATGGTTAGCCAAAAATCCACTTCTCTGGACTGAGCCATCCGATTTGAACACCACGTACATCTGATTCTGAGACGCTACTATCGGGTGGGGAAGTCTGTTGCCACAGAACGAACCCAGGGATTTATCGTCTGCCGAAGCTCCGTCGTGTATTTCTATATAGTCGTATGCACATTCCTGGGGAAGAGTCATTTCATAGTCATCATCATTACCTTCTTGGATTAATACTTCATCCAGAGGTCATTGATCAACTTACGGGATGTGGTTCTAATTCAAATTTCTGGAAGATCAATTTGATCCGGTGGCCAGGCGTCGTGGAGAACTGCCACACGCAGTCTTTTCTTGGTGGGTAAGTGGCAGGATAGTTCGGACTGTAGACAAAATAATCCGGTATGCTGATAAACCATATCCACTACTTATTTGAGAGAATTTGTATGGGCTATCTGAAAATACCCTTAGATCTCAACAACAGTAAGTAGTCCTCTGAGTAGGACGACAAAAATAGACTTATAAGACCCAATATGTAAGGTATTCATTACAGAAAAGGTAGTGTTGGCTCCCCCCAATGAGGAGCGATGATATTACAGGCTTCGAAGGTAACCGGAGGAGGACCGTGATGTCTAGAACTGTAGAAGGTCTATAAACTTCTTCGGGCTGCTAGGTGAATGGAAGTCCAATTACCTAAATATTGTCCCGTGAGGCTGCGTAACATCGTGTTTGCACCCCCCCTCCTTGCAGTCATGGTTATTAGGGTGCAGTGTGAACCCACTGTAGCATGCGCACTCGTAGCCTCCTAATGTGTTCCGGCATTCGTGTTGGCAGCCGCCATTGTTCTCAGCACACTCGTCCACGTCGATGTAGTACGCGGCTGCGAAGCCTGTCCGGTGAACTGAACCGTCTGATGTGAACTGGGGATGGTTAGACTTGTTAGGCTGTAGGTATATAATCCATGTTCGCATGGAGTTCTATCTGTGTTAACCTTCCTTATGTAAGAGAGAATAAATTATAGCCTTAGCTCTTAGGCTTTCAGTTGTAGAAAAGCTTCTAAGACGCACCCAAACTATTTACCCTGGTCTATTATCGATGATGTGCCCTGGCTAACAAAATAAGCTATGGTGGGATGATCATAAAACTATTTCCAGTACAAGGCTAGTTTCTGATGGGTGCTTGCCCAAAGGTAGTTGTTTGCGCTTTAGGAAAACTACATCCAAATCAAAAAAGCAAAACGTCTAAGCGAAGTGTCTATAAATAACGACTATTCATGTTATAGCGAGCTTCTCGTACTAAAAGACTCAGACATTGATGAAGAGTCTCCCATTACTCTAGGTAGTTGTAGATATCGCCAGACAAACACCGGCTATACAGTCCCATACTAAGCAAGGCTTTTATTATATGGGTACCGCACCATGGACTGAGGGCGAACATAGTATATAATACTTATGCTTATCATCCATGAATCGGCAACTAACATACGTGCTCATCACACAAAGCTGGTCCCTACCAGGATTCGAACCCGGGACCCTCAGCGTAGAAGGCAGGATCAATACCACCTGAGCTTATCAGGTGGTCATATAGTATTAAAGTCGATACCAACCTGAACTCTTAAAACTGATCCATCTGAAGTGACGGGCGGTGGCAGAGCTGATCCACAGAACACGCCATGCCTCCTGAGAACATCGGCACCGAGCTTCGAGTGCACTGTCACGCTATCATACTCACATTCCTGTCAAACAAAATAGAAGTCGCATTAAGAGTTGATGATACACCCTTTTCATTCCCTAACATAATCATACAATGTGTTATTAAACCGGTTGAATTTACAAGGGAATTATTTTAAGTCTATATCGAAGGTTGGAGTTTTATTGGTGATAAGATAATTCTCCAAGAATCTGGCGGTCGACTGGCGTCTTTGTCGTTACTCTTGTAGCGACCACCTAAACCGCACCACAAACTACACAGATGGCACTGCAGACGCATTCAGAACAATAGACAATTGTCATCACAATCCTGAATCGTGCTATCAGAGTTTTCGGAGCAAGTAACATATATACAAGATCCAGACAATAACCGTCGGGGCATAGAGCGGCCGCCTCGCCAGGCATACCACCCGCCTGGCTGGAAGATCTTCCCGTTTCCGCTAAACTCTCTAAGTTAAATGGAGACATCTGCAGATGCTCTGTTACCGCTAAAATAGATTTTTCCACCCTCACCTGTTGATACATATTATTGCCTTCCAAGTCGAAATGCGTGAAATTGAGCGTGATTCTGTGTTGTGGCGGCGCGACTATCTCCCACAGGCAGTTCTTTGATGGAGGGTACAGATCGGGGAATGACGGGGAAGTGATGGTGCCGTTGGGTGCGTATAGAGAACCTCCGCATGCATCTAGAAGAGAGTATGCTATCATTCAGATAAACAAATGAAATCTACAAAGAGACACTTAGCTGAGATATTAAAATTAAGTCAATACTCTCTATGCTGTGGTTTCACACTCTTTCGTTCTTACTCTCACTAAATGCGATCTAGCTTAAGTACTATTCAAGCTTACTCAAATGGGAAGGTACTTAGAGTTCGTTAGGAATATCAAGTTTAGAGTGAGACTTACTTTCACATTTCTTCCCATCGGAATGTAGCTCATATCCGATATCGCAGGCGCATTCGTAGCCTCCCAGCGTATTGACGCAGGAGTGGCTGCAGCCGTGCTCTATAGATGCGCATTCGTCAAACTCCTTCATGAATGTCGCTGAGAAACCCGCCTTTTGAACAGTGCTGTCCGATTCGAAGATCACGAGCAATTTGTTCGATGTTGACCTGAAGAGATGGCATTACCATAGTATTTCTTAGATTTATTCAAACTTCTCAAAAAAAAAATTAGGAGCTACATGCCAATTACCACAATCTACGAAAAGTCGAACAGTTGCCGGATATGTTAGTCTTTTTTATGAACAGCTATGTTACCTGATATCTGGTGGAATTTTGTGACCGCAAAACATGCCAATCAGAGGGCTGTCCATGGAGTCTCCATCCCTGACCTTGACTTTGTCGTAGGAACAAGTGTCGTGGTTCTCCACTTCGAACGAATGGAACCTTAACGCGACTTGGTACTCCTGTAAAAAGAGAATTGAATATATAATCATACTACTTTTGGTCTCTTTCAGTGAAGCTGAGGCATACACAGCTTTTATAGTTTTTTTTAAACTAGATTTTTTTTTCTTTAATAGTAGGAAGTATTTAATGGTGTTAACTATATTATTTTTCCTGCAGTAGTTAAGTGTACCTGTGGCACCGAGAGTCTCCAAACACAGAGTTTGTTTGGTTGGTAATCGTCAGGATAGTTCGGTGATTCGAGATGCCCACTGCTATCCACCTCGATGTCCCCACCACAGACAGCTGTAAATTAAAATACACCAATATGGGTTAATGAGTTTTGTGCCCTCAAAAGGTGGAGCCTGCTTGGTAATACCTACAACAACTTTGCCTTAAGCTACGTTGGGAAACCTGTTTGCTCTATTTTATCTGACATAGTCCTAGCAATAGCAAAAAATGATGGCTCTGGACAGGGCATATAGCTCACAGCACGAATGGCTTGGCTGGCACACCTCGCAAGAAGCCGGTTAAAGCGTGTGGCGGAGGACCGTGTTGTATATGCAAGTTATTGCGGGAATCCCATGTCCAGCTGTGGATGTCTTCTAGGTAGATGAATGGATGTTTCATTCGGCACTATATTTCAACAAAACGCTACAGCCGATTGGTCCTTTTACCTTCATAAAACGCTCTAAATCCTCTGTGTGGCCTTGGTCTCAGTCCTGGCTGGTAGACGACCGTGAGTCTGGATCCAGTAGACCTCATCATGGGCCCCTTCCCGGACCCACAGATGCGACCCAGCACGGGAGCGTCGGGCATGTACCCGTCTCTGATCTCCACCCATTCGGAGCGGCACCCTTCGGATTTATGGATGTCGATTTCTGTAAAATAATATTATTAAATTTAGTAATTAGTCTAATTATTGATATGTGTAAGGGACGGTTTATTGCACAATCTCAAAATAATTCGTTATTAAAGTTTGGTAGGTACAATATCTCCATAAAATTAATAATATTTATTCAGAAATTTGATTAAAACCGTACCCTAAACCAATTTATTTCATTATTGAAGCTCGTAAATTAATTCTGTCGCAGAACATCCAATCGTAAACTAAACTTGTAGTGGCCAGTGGAAATTTACGACATCCTATCATCAATAACCAATTTACTATGGTCTTCCAACCCAGTGCCACTTGTTGGTCTAATGAAAGATGTAGAACAAGTCCAGGCGAAACTGTAGCTCAAGTTACAGTGGGGATTTAGACTGTAGCACTGTAGTCACAAAATGTACCTATAAATGTATTGCGTTGGCTACCCTTATTCTGGTAACTGTTAGCGAGTTGATATCTGGGGTAGTTTTGACACCCCTAGTATCTATGCAATTACTGTAAAATGATAATAACACTGCTATTACTGTACAAACATTATGTGATACATAATATTATAAAAGTAATGGAGGAATACACCAGGCGAACACACCAACTAAACGGTCCGTAACTAAGTAACGCTTCTATTTTAACGGTACCGAACAATAGACTAGGGACCAACAGAGTATATAATACTTAAATAGATATTAAACATCCATGACTCGAAACAAAGATTCATGCTCATCCCACAAAGGTTGTCGTTACCAGGATCCCAAGCGAGGACCCTCTCGGCGCAAAAGGCAGGGTCACTACCAACTGAACTAATCAGGTCCTCGCAAATGGCATTATAATTAGTATATGTTAGGATTATCTAATGTAGCACAAAATACGCATATTCCTAATTCATCTGTAAATCTTCCTAAAAGTTAATAATTAATTTGGCATTCTCGGGTCAATAGAGTACAACCTACGTCAATTTTCATTTCATCCCGTGGTCAGCGGAGCAGGCGATCAATCAGCCGGCCATTTCACCAGTTAATTGCTAACCAAATAGTTGAACCGAATATAATTTGTGTACCGAAATTACTTACGCATGTAAAGTCAACTATGTTGGAGGGATTTGAATGGGCATAATTGGAATGTTTATGTAATATGTAATGGCCAAATTCTGATTACACATTTTTTTCCTAACGCTGAATTCAGCGTAATACCTCTCTCTATGGTCGGTCCCTCATGTCTGAGGATCGCGATCATCGTTGATCTTAAAATACAGTACTATCAACTAAGTATATGTTACTTGGAATCCATTCAAGATAAGTGCTTGCTTACAATATTTCCTAGGTAAGTAGGTACTTGTAGTAACAGGGTGCTTGGTATGAATTTCGACAGCATCGATTACCAATCGAGTGATTTAATCATTCCATACATTTCACAACGAAGCCCTTAGCGGAAGATTTACCAGTAAAGCTGTTTAACTTTACTAATAAATCTTGGAAACATTCGATCAATCAATGAGGATCTAAATACGCTCGAACTCAAACTATGGACCCTTTATTAACCATTAAGAGCGCCCTTTCACTGGTTTTATTCAATTAAGTAGTTAAATTAATTTAATTACTTCGGCACTCCAATTTGCAATAAATTAAACCTGTTAACACAGTCATGGAAATGTGACTTTTAGTAGGATTCCATTTTGGGGCACTTAAAAATAGGTTCCTAGTCCGGATCGCGATCTCAGCTGATAAGCTCCGACAAGATACTCGGTAGGTATGTCTTGTGTGAGTTGTTTTGTTTGACAGCATCGAATAACGACCGAGTGATAAATTCTTTGCATCTTTTAAAGCATCTATCATAGATGCTTTGCTGTTTTTAATTTACCTAAGAGGACATACGACATTTTAAAGGATAGCTTCGTTATATTTACAAACAAATTCTACCAAAAATAGCATCTGCTTTATTGCGTCTTCGCACATAAGAAAAAAAGAATCTCAACTTAACTATGTACTCTGGAAAAACAATACAGAAATCCACATGAAACGAAAGTTCGTGGTATATGTGCTACAAAGATTTATCGTCCCGAGTGACCGACCGTGGGGCACTTAAAATAAAAGCTGGCAATAAATTCATTAATTCACCGGAATCCATTTATATTCGCGTCGGATATACGAATGTTTGTATTATTTGCATGTATCGGACCCTATTTTAGTCACAATATGGATCCTTAAGCAGCGTATTTCAGTTTTCGACGTACTCGAAAAAGGGTCGCTAAAATCGATTTATTACAGAGGTTATAATTAACCTTTGTAAAAAATCGATTAAATAATCTTTGAAACGTTTTGTTTTTATAGAGAATGTTGTTGATACAGAGTTAATTTATGTAAAACTAGCTGTTCCGGCGAATTTCGTATATTCGGCAAAATCAAATGTGAATATGTGATATATGATACCGATCAACCAAACCCCAAAATTCATAAAAGATGTTACTAAGGATACTTCAGAAGAAGAGTCTTTGTTAATTTGGATTGAAATATTTCTATTTTATTATACATTTTGAGGGTTAACTGAATTTCCAATAAACAAAGAACAATGGATCGTCAAGCTCAATCGCTACCAGCTAAATTAATAATAGCCTCCAAAAACTGATTTCGAAACCAAAGAGCCTTCTCTATAACTTCAATATAAGTTTTGAGAGCATATCCTTGAAACGAATTAACTTCCCTTCAATTAAACACCATGTAGACGTTGGGGAACACATTTTATTCAATACTACCGAGTTAAATATTATTCAGCAGTGTTATTCTGAAAAAAGGTGATTCATCACGAAAGTCATCTCACTAGTCATCTCGGAAATCAGAATCACGTAAAGACGGGCGATTTTTGTTTCACAATTAACAATATTAAAAACGTTAAAATTACTCACTCGACGTTCTTCTCACTTTCGTCGTCACTTAGTAACGCTAGTGTAGGGCTCACTCACTTTAAGAATCCGGAAACTACAATCTCACCGCGGATTTACAAGTGAACTGGCATATAAACATTTCAGAATAACACTGCTGAGTTGAATTATACGGACTGCGAGTGAAATATAATTTCTTACCTAGCAATAAATCATAGAGCTTGCCTCATTTGATAGAGCGATGGGTCGGCCGGGCCGCGATGCTCCCATTTCGTGTCCATTGACTCAGAAACGGGAATCAAGTTTGGTGGCTATTTAGTTATCTTGAGTTATAAGGATGATAATGTTCAACATACATCTGTGGTGTAATGATCTGGCAGGAGTCATGTGGATAAGTTATTGATGGATGGAATCCATTTACGAGATCGCATCTGTTATTAAAAAAAAAACTATTTTTTGAATTTAATATTATTATTTACGATGGTGAAAATCCCATTTTTGTTTAGTCGATAATGAAATGTATCTTGTAATCATTTGAAGGATATGAAAGGAGAAATATTAAGAGATTTGTTGGAAGGATGTAAGAAGCTTACTGTAACAAAAAAATGCACAATCGTAGCTTTAGAAAATAGTCCAGTTTTTGGTCCTGAGAGAACCCCTCGAAAGACGTGTGAAGTCCGTAAACCCGCACAGGGCCAGCGTGGTGGACTATGGCCTTATGCCCCACGCATTGATCAAAGGCCCGTGCCTAACAGCGGGACATTAAAAAGGCTGGTATTTTTTTTAAATTTATATCATTATACTCGTCACACATCGCACACATCTGGTTTTTATACTTGTTTATTTTTTTAATATTATTTACAAACTTAACGATATACTATGTAGTACCAGTGTATAACGAGGTATACAATATGTTACTACGACCGCCTATAAAAGTTGATGGATTTTGCTACGCGTTACTGACGTCAGCGTAGCAATACTAAATCAACGTAGCAGAATTTTGCGTAGCAATATTCCTCTAAACAATAGTAGGTACTTCAAGGTACAGCACGGTTCAAGGTACAGCAAGGTACCTATAAAAATATCACGATAATAATGGCAATTTTAAGTGCACGAAAATAAAATTACGTGTTCAGTAACAGTTCAGGGCGTCTCAAGTAGGCCATCAAGTGAAATTGGGCCGTGGGGGCTCTCAGCAAACACTCAACAGTCTTCTTCCTGACAATGCTCTTTTAGGGATGAGAGTGAAGGTGGTACTTGCAAGTTCCTTGAGCTACGACATAATATTGGTATGTAATACTATTGACAACCTTACTGTTTGCCTACTAAAGAACACATTCGTTTGCAACGACGCGCGTGTAGGGCCGTAGGCGTAGCGCTACGCTACAGCTAAGTACCGCTATGCAAAAATGAAGGTGCCTGATAGTACATCAAAATGTATTTGCAAGACATTTTGATTTTATCATCAGTCAGCAACGATCAACTGAATTTAGTAAAACTTGTTGGAAAAGATTATGTTTTCGTAATCGTATCGAAATCGAGAAATTATGTTGTTACTGTCATTTTTATTTATGAAATCTGTGGTGTGAGCGGAATAGAGCACGCTTATGCTAACATCAATAGGTAAATGATTATACTTGAGCCCAGTGGCGAAGCTATCGTAGGGATTGGAGTAGCAGTGCCCCGGGCCCCCAAGCTCAAGGGGCTCCTCGGCCGCCATGAACGTTCGAAAAAGTTATATAAAATGTTAGTTGAATAAAGATTTTTCGATTTTTAACCAGAACGGCTCGGACTGAAATCACGAAAATTTCTCCCATTTCCAAAACATGACATACAGTGGGCAAAAAGAGCTGATTATGATGTAGTTTTGCACCTTTAAAGTTTTTAATTCAATTTTAATAGGGCCCCGATTTCATTTTTGTTCCGGGGCCTTAGTTGCATAGCTATGCTACTGCTTGAGTCAAAGTCAAGTATCAAACGAACTAACGTCGAACCTTAACCTTAGTCATCGGCATTTTTTTTTTAAGGTTGATAATTTACTCACCGGTAATATTCAGGACAACTCGTTCCCCATGGGTTGCTACGATACGCCATTCACATCTTTCAGGACTAGCTGGCAGAGTCTCTGAACCCCAGCCCGGTGAGTTGAACCAGCCAGAATTGCCAAGAAGGGTTCTTCCGCATTCTGGATTAAACATAAAGGTATTTTATTTTCTATTTTCAGTCTGCTGTAATTGTCAGTATTGTCAATTCAATTTTTAGGGTAATAGGCTCCACCGATCTTTGGTGATTTTGCCAGTGTCAAGGTGAGAAAGGAAATAAAACTTTTCTTCACATATTGTTGGTAGCTCTACATTTTAGTAACGCATCGTAAAAGATTTCATAGTATTTTGTAGACCAAGATCATTTCTAGTTCAATCCATAATTCCAAGTTTAAACTAAAAATCACGGTTAAAACTAAAATTGATCTCACGGCCCTTAGCTATAAGGTATACTTACTATCGCATTTATACAATAGGTTCGTTTGCGCGATATCGCTGTTACTCAATCTCACTCTCTGTCCTATCTCTGGTCTCTTCTTGCCGTGCACTTCGAGGGGCAGGATCGTGTCCAGGTATGTTCCTTTACTGAACGTGTTGCGAGCGTAGTGCATTATGGAGTCGTAGTCATATGTCTGCCCTAAAGAATTCACTTCCTCGTCCGTCAGCTTGTTGAAGTTATATTCTTGACCTGTGAAAAGGATTGTAATTACATAGAGTGTTTCAGAGAGCATATATAAGGTGTAACTTTGATTGTTAAAAAGTATTTTAAAGGGTCCATCAGTAGGTAATAAAAATAATATTCCTAAAGAAAAAATCAAATTATTAAAAAATAAAAAAATATTCCACTCAAAAATTACACACACACACACACACTGTTATAATATTTTACACTATTTTTGTTACACATTATACTAAGCCGGGTCCCTGCGCTTCTATAACTTCTGTAATTCTGACTTCACATAATAATTATAACGCGGCCAGCCTGCTGGGCACTTTTGGCATCGACGACGATGTGGAGGCATTTTTGTGTATATAATTTTATTTTATTTTTTAATGTCCTATTAATAAGTATTTTTTTGTTTTTCCATGTACGTAACTATTGTATATAATTTATTACATAATAATTAGTAATTATTATGTGAAGTCAGAATGACCGTAAGTGGATTTAAAAAAATAATGTTGCCAATAAAATTACAATTTTGATTTCTGTAGGTGTTTATTTTTTTTCTTTGGTTAAGTTTTATGTTACTTATAGGTAAATTATTGGTTTAATGTATGGTACACCTATTTATACAAAATCAAGTGCTCTATTTTAAACGATGCCTAGTAGTTTATTAGTATCTGTACAGCTAATTGATTTGTATTTAATCGCCTTAGAATATTAATAAGCTATTAGGGCCGATAAATTTATCAATGTCAACGGGACAGATGCGCCAGGTAAACAGAGTCGTTTAGATAAGCTATGCTGAGCATAGAGTAAATAAGGAAGTATAGTTTCCATATTGACAAGGAAAAGATAATGAAATACATTGATGGACTCAGCAGTTACAATGTGATAACTATGCAATCAATGCGATCAATAGTATGAGAGGCACTTTAATTACTTATCTATTCATTCAATTGCTTCTTTAATATTGAAATAAACTACTCAAGAAAGATTTCGGAAAAGGGTATTTTAGTATTTATTTTAAATCGCACCAAAAAAATACGCAGCAATAATAATTGTTTTTTTTTTTTGCAAAAAAAAACCACGTATTTTAATAACTAATTAAACTCTCGCTTCTTATTTCAAAAATCTTTTGCTGGGTTGTTTATTTTTTTTAATTTCGAACTATTTATACCTATGCACTTTAAACCAATATTTATAAATTGAAGTGGCCAGTACTTTTTCTAAAAAGTTTTCCAAAATTAGTTGCTTGTTCCCTAGACTTTGTTGGGTACCTACATGTTTTTACTCGCGCTTGTTGTAGGCAAACATATGAGTGGGTTCTTTAGTTCAACGATTATTCGTATTAGTGGCATTTACATCAATCATAATGTAATAGAAAGAAATCGCTGGTTGAACCTAACTTAAAGTCTCTAACGATATTATAATATATCGATAAACGTACCCTTTATGCCACAAGCTCGGCTTTTAATGTTAACAAATTCTATTCAAATATCTAGTCCAAAACACGCGCCAAAGATTCACTACGAACTTACGAGGAACTTTAACTATCTGGGTAGCTTTATCAAAAACAATAACTTATCGTTTCAAATTAAACTTTAACCGGATAACATTATAGTTCAAAGTCATTTGTCCTTTTGAATTTGGTGTAGTTTAGTGAAATTTGTATTTAGGATGGTGAGTTTAGAGTTTAATTTTCAACGTCCTCACCTTCAATCTGTGAAGTCAGGGGTATTCAATAACAACCGAGATTTTGGCCTGCTCACTTAGTATGCTAGCTATCTGTGTCTGAACGGGCCAAATTAACGGCCGAATTTATCAACTGTTAATGTTTCATTACCATTATTCGCTTCTGCTATGTACGAAGAAATGTCCGATAACATTTCTTGGAAACTGATTTCAGGGTTAAGCATTCAAAACAAGAGTAGCCAACAAATCTGTACCCAATACACATATAAAAAGCCCCTGACCCACTTCCCCGAAATGAAGGGCTAAAGAAATGTTGAGTATTCAATACAGTATCCAATAATACACAGGAAGAGGGTTCGCGTTTTGGTTCCGGAGCGCGGCGTTGATTATGCGTCAGAGTAGCGTCACGCCGTCACGCCGTGGAAGTGGGACGTGCGTGTCACTGTGACGCGGGGCGAGTTAACACCGGAGCGTGATAGAGAACATTTCATACAACGTATATTTCGATCGTCTAGACAACAATGATGCTAAGTGCACAATTTTGGGTTTTTGACATGTTGATGCCAAATGAGTATTCTGCACCGTTTGCGCTCACTAGATCGCGATATTTTATCTCGTTCTTTCATGAAGACAAAGACAAAAGAGTTAAAGTTTTTAGATAATATCAATTTTATAATAGGATAAATACTCTTATAAGGAAAGTATTCTAATCAAATAAGATTTAATTCTGCAGGAACAACGGGAACGAATTATTAATATGGATTGGTATTACTTCTGTATAGAAAGTCGCTGTGTTGATCATCGACGAAATATGGGTGCACTCCAGTGCCACCTCTGCCTGCCAATTTGGGAATACAGGCGTATTATTGTATCATAAAAAACACCAACAGATTACTCACTCTATGACGTCACGGTATACCACAATCTCGTAAACATTTCAACGAAGACGACTGTAATGGATTCGGGTCAAGTATACCGCGTATTTTGAGTACCTACGAGATGCGTATATACAGTAGCGGAACGAAAAGGTTCGTCAGTTTTCATATTAATTCATTCAACGTTCGCGAACGCATGTTACCTTTTCAAACTACGTCACAGAACAGTGTGCTGCATAGAAAATTATGTTTAATTGCTCGACAGCAAAGTTCAAATTTACGGAAATTAAATTCGTATTTTTTTTTCTTATCTAATGGTTTGACCGGCCAGTTATATTTTATTATAAACTTAGTGATTATATTTTTTTTGTTTGTTATGATTAAAACTAATAGATCCAGTGTCTGTCAATGTCACCATTGCATTCTTCTTCGCCCCTTAATTTTATTTTAGGTTGGCAACCAGCTACAAATAGCGGCATTTCTGCCAGTGTCGATTTTTTCAATATTTTATAATTGAGAAGATGGAATAAGCAGAACATTTACTCCAGTAGCATTAATTAAAATTTTAGCAGTACTGTTTCTTGTAATGGAATTTAGGCAATACGGTTCTTGAACACTTGCAAGCAAAAGTCGACTTTAAGGTGACGAAGCATTTCATGCCGCAACTGTACATTCGCGCTGTGTGTAGTAGCCCTTATGCTAGGTACCTTCAGACGTTGGGAATTATAATCAAATTACTCTGAAGTTGAAGGATTACAATATGAATCAAGTTGTGTGTTAATTTTGTCGAAATGGAGATGGGTTTCTGCGCATGAGTGAGTGTGCGAAATTAATTTAAGGGGATTTGCTGATGAGTAACGTATGACCTCTACATAATAGAGTTCATAATTATCAGTTTTTTTTCACCGATTCCTTAGTGTATTCTTGTGATTCTTTTGTAGAGTAGGCATAGTATAAATTCTTAATTACATCGTATCTTAGTGTGGAACAATACCTATCACCGTCTATTGAAGTATCAGTTTATTTTATTGAATATAGCCTATAAGAGGTTGCTTTGAAGAATATTTTCTAATAGCCCAAACGTTGATATGATGAAGTACATACAATTTTACGAAAACAGAATATTTAGCCATTCACTCACAAGTTACACTTTTATAAAACAGAATATTTAGCCATTTCGTATAAATCCAGAAAAAAACCCGTTCCAAATTAGCTCCAATTATCATGGTAATAACTGTTATTTCTAGATAGCACCCACAATATCTAGTAAACAACGTAGCAACAGGACCTTGGTCGGTTAACGTCAGGATGGATGCGGTACAATTCACGCAATCTCTCGGTTTCCCGGCGTAAGTAGAGTTGAAATAGGGAAACCGTTCATCAAAATCTATTCGGTAGTGTCGTTTGTAGTAAGCAGTTATTAGATAAAAACGAAGCATTTCAAATGCCGAATAGATAAGTACGAGTTAAAAGGCCAATATGAGTACGAAATTTGTCTGATAGAGACAATGTTGGAACGCAACGGATAGTGTATAGGTATGCTTAATACTCCAGTAATCAGATACACGTATGGTATTATCAACAGTAGTGCTATTCTTTAACGACAATCTCATATATTGATTTCTTATATTTACGCGAATACTACACATTGAAACAAAACTAATCTTACGGATTTTATTGCGTCCTCCCGTGACCATGGTTGCTGTAAAGCAGCCGAAACGTCGGGAACGTAAAAAACGTATAATAAACGCAATAAAATCCGTAAGATTAATTTTATTAAAAAAAAACTCATTTTTCCTAACATTGTCTGCAAAAATAACAAGTACAGACAAAGTAATATCTGATGAGCAGGAGCTGATGTTGTTAACATGATGCAGATGACAAGTTGGAGGCCAGCAAATTAACTTCCTCGAAATAAGAGCACATAATCCGCCCGCAGAATACTGACGTAATAGAAGATTATTAACTACTAAGCATAAGGTTCAAAACTCACCTAGCATAATATTGTCCCTGATAATCTGCACGTGCCTGTCCCGATCCGGTCTGGTGTGCTCGTGCCAGAACCCCACTACATGGCCTAATTCGTGCACGACGATGCCGAACTTGTCACAGTTCTTGCCTATAGAAATAGCTTGGGCACCACCGCCACGTTTGCCGACGAATGAACAGCATCTGGGAATAAGAAGGGCTTTTAGAAGATAGCCCCGAGACAGTTGAAAAGGGGCAAAAATTATAGAAGCATTCAGTTTAGAAATGTTATTTTAGTTCTACGACATTTAATAATTCAACACGTTTTCTTATACACGAAAATATGTAAATGTGTTACGCATAGGATGTCTGGTCTGACGGGAGTATACACAACGATTTCCTAACTTACGCAAGGCCGTAGCCAGGAATTCAGCCGTGGGGGTGGGGGGGGGGGGTCGAGCTCTGGACCAGATACATTAGTAAGTAAGTGGGTCGTTTAAGGTATTTCTAGGGGTGAAACCCAAACCCTGATATTATCGCGCTAAATAATTGTTTTTTTTGGGAAAACTTGTACAATTATTGTTGGTTATCGTAAAGTCATTAGTATTTTTTCTGTCGACCCAGTTTATACGCTGTTACCCTACACAGCATCTGACATCATAGTAAGATTATATCCTATTTATTTTTATCTAGCAAATAAATCCTGCCGTTAATCCGGTTCGCAAGGACCAAGCGATGACAACATAATACAGGAAATGCATATCTCTGAAGGCGGTTCAAAGAGGTCAGCAAACAGTGTGTGTCAAGGTCTATTTTTGTACAATGTTAATGAACCGAGCTAGATGATTTTAAACCTAATTGTCATGCCACTCGAGTTTAAATTATGTCAAACACGTCTGTAGAAACAGCTGACGAGAATTGTTTAGGAAAGGAATTTTGTAGTGAATGTAAGGGTATATTTTCTTATTATATATACGTTTTGCAAGATGGTACAGTATTCCTCTAGTATAGGCGTATTAAGCTAAGGAAGACACAAAGCTGATGCTTTTACAGCTATTGGTGATTAGGAATGACCACCCCAACAACTTAAAGCAGCATAGTAATATATTTATAATATTACAAAATTAGGTTCAGTGTAAATTTCCCAATAAGAGATCCAGATCTTTCTTCTATACTCAAAGCCTAAGAAAACTTATCCACAATTATTTGTCAGAAATTGAATGGGCCACTTGCCAAATCAGATGGTTTATCAGCACATGGCGGAAAAGCTCCTAAATGACATCAATTTATTGTGACCTCGCCCCTGACATAGGGAGACAACCAGCATTGAGTACATTCAGAATAGGACTCACCCACAAGGTCTCTCCGTAAAAACAATATAGTCCTTATGCAGATCTGCATCTCTCTCGACAAATTTCACACAAGTGTAGTTCTCCCAGTGCCTCATGGCCTGCTTGAAGAGGGACTTATGGGCACCACTAAAGTTGCCATCGATCTCGTATGGGATGACGCCAAACTCCCAGATTCTCTCCTTGCGGTTGGTAGCTGCTCTTATTGAACGGTGTCGAGATTTTGACTGCAGAAATATAATAATGTTAGCTCAAAGACTATTTAATACTGTCATGTCGATAAAACTGGCTTTAAATAGTCCAGAAAAATAAGAGAAATACTAAGTTATTCCATTAATGGTTCGCGGACATTTATTTTTTCATCCTTTACATTTAATGTTTAACTTTAACAAAATTCACGTTCAATCTTCAATCCGGGAAATTGAAACGTCAAAAATATCTCAATTTAATAAATTGTAAATATTTCCCAAAAAACCGTGGAATGTCTTCATAATTAAAGAAAAAAAAACAATAATTCCGATTTTATAGGGCATTTACAAGTAAAATTCCGAAGCGGTATCGTAATTAAAGGTGAGCCTAACAGTGCTCAGACCTAGCTAATTAGATCTATCTGCTATTATACAGATCACGCCCTAAAGATACAATTAACCAATTAACATAATGCCCCTTAATTGATTTAATCACTGAGTGGTAACAGTTACAGAAGCTGGGGATGTAATTGTTGCGTAATTATATTATTAACATTAACATGAGATTTCACAATTTAATTTGAGTCGGGATAAACGTGTGATAATTAGCAAATTTTTTGTTTGTCTGTTCACATTTTGCAATTATATTTTTTTGGCTATCATCACGAATGGGATCAATTCATTACCTGGTAAATTTATAGCTCTATACTTCATAAAAGGTTAAATGTAAAACTTTTAAAAGAGGGTTTCATAACGCAATTGTAAATAGATTTAATCTATCTATGAATTTGGGTGTTGACTTTGGTACATAGATTATTTTACATGATTCTATTTCTTGAGTTATTATTTTTATATAGCCGTCACTCACCTTAGTATAGTTAAAATAATTACTCTCCATTGCCTCTAAATCCTCATTGTCATCACGAAAAAACCAATTATCAAACTTTTGATTTTCAGTAGTGTTTACAGTCTCCTTCGGTGGCGCTTTGAGCTCAAATCTCTCTTCGAACTCATGTTCCGGAACCTCAAACTTATCTGATTTTTTCTCACCACTGTCCTGCTTCTTGTGATGACGAAAAAATTTCTTTCTCACAAAATGGGATTCGGTTCTGTTTTCTTCTGTTAACGTGTTTTGTCCTAGTTTTTCATTTGAGTGTATATTCCTTAGCCTGGAAAACAAGGTGTAGGTTGTTGCATTCTGATTTCCTTACCGTTAGGTTGCTGTCCCGATAGTTCATCTACTGTTTAATTTACTTTTCACTCTTGTTACTAAATTAAACAGTAAACGTGACTATAGTTTTCACAAAATCATCTATATACAAGAACGTTAACCTAATAAGTACATCGGAGTTCGCCAATCGTTTAAAGAAACCTATTTATGAATGAACGTATTAATATTATGCAGATTGCTGATTGAATAACATTTGTGAGCGTGCTGCCTTCCTGATTTGTGTATTCCACCCTTACCACGGTAATTACCTACATTGTTTGTTTTACTTGTTTATATGTTTCAGGGTGTTGTTTAAGCATCGAGGAAAGGTATCATGCTCGTATGTGCAAGCCTGGATTAAAAATCTACCCCACAATTTAAAGAAGGTTTTCAAATGACATATCGGTTGTGAAATGATTTGTAAATTGATTTTATTTTTTATAAATTTGAGGACAATTTTACTTAATTCTTCTCGTACACAAACCCGATACAATGAGTATTACAAAAGACTATTTCACTAGGGTTAGCAAGGAGAAATAAATAGTAGTTAAATTAATTTTAAATGGATGTCCTTTTGAATTCGAATATTCCATAGTAGCTGTTCGAGTTGGCGCAATCACGAAACAAGCCAGTACGGGGCTTATTCACAGGACTCTATAGATCGGCCCCTTTGCGAAGCTGGAAAGTGCAGCTAGAATATGAAGTAGCGACTAAAGAGCTGCTATTATTTGCACCAAGTATTATTTCAAGGGATTATCAAAGTTTCCTTGGAGGTATTACTTAATAGTAAAGTTGTGGAAATCTATAAATTGACTTTGAGATTTCGGCTTCTATTAACGCAACGCAAGTAGTATAAATATGTAACGTTAGAGAAAAGACTATGCATAAGTGCTTGATTTGATACGTTTCAATATCAATACAATAAATATTTTGAAAAAATCCGAAGTTGTTTTCACTAGAAGAATACATCATTTTGGAAATTAGGCTTTGATGATGCTTTAAAACTGGATCACAAAAGAAATTATATCAGAGCTAAAAGAGATTATAGGTATAAATAAAACAAAACCATACCGTCTCCCATTACCATGTCTTCTTCGTCTCCGCCTCATATTCCTTCGACCAACACTTTCGTCCATCAAATTTTGTAAACTCTCAGTTGGTCTCAGCAAATTGGTTTCTAATGATTTCATTTCATCAGGTTCAGTCTTATTTATCACTTTATCTTCGTCTTGTTCATTCGTAGATAAAACCCCATTAGTGGGAGCAGGACCTACAGTTACGTTTTCAGGTAAATCTTTGAATTTTAAATTGTTTTTCGAATCTCCGGTAATTTCTCTGCTGTTACTTTGTATTTTATTCGTGATTTCATCTATTTTACTGGAAATATTCGACAGTTGTATATGAGGGTATAATTCGTCCAAGTTAAGTATGTTATCAGAAGACACGTTAACGACTAAAACTCCATCCTGTTCTAAACTCTCCGATTCCGTAAGGTTATCCTGTACACTGGTTTGATTTAGATTATCCAATCTTGTTTGATTTGATGTATTAGGTAACATTTCTTCTGGTGGTAATTTACCGTTTTTTAATAGCAGTGATTTGTCTAGTCCTGCTGGTAACGCCTGAAATCAAAAATATACCTAAACAACAGTATATTGTCCTACTTAGTTAAAATACACTTTAACACAATATTAATTTATCACAATGTACGCAATAAACCACCTTCATTTAGTTGAAAGAGCTTTCTATTTTAATTTAATCTCAATCTCTTCACCACTGACATCACGAATGCGTGTTCGACATTAAGTAAGCGATTTTTTCTGACGCGACGAATATTGAATTTTGTCACCAGCGTTGATCGCAACAGGTGGTAATTGAACTTTACGACTGTGACCGACAGGTGACTGACGTCATAAAATGCTTAACGTACTTTAGTAGCTGAAAAACGCGTAGACTGAATTACATATATGTAGACACATGTACAAAAAAAATATTTATTTATGTAAACCCAAGTACGAGTACATCTGTTGCCTCACATCTCGTGTTATGTATCGAAGTTTGTTAAGTTATTTTATTTTAAAAAATCCCATTACCTACCTATCAAAATTATCTTACCAATAATCTAGAATCTATCATCACCCAACCAATAAAGCCAAAATTCTTTTAAAATAACTTTTAGGTTTCCGTGATCTTACCAAAAGCGTGTAAGAAACGAGGTGATTTTGTTTTTTTCTTATTTATTGCCTTTTCATTGTTATCAGTTTTAAGATTAAGCCCTTATAAACTCAAGTTCCATGGCTCCTATAGTTAACCAAGATCTGATAGATAAACGTCACCGAAACTGCGGGCACAAGCACGATAGTCGACCCCTAAAACAGCTTTAAAATTTGAGTTCAGTTGTTTTCGGCTGTAATAATGCTTACCTTAGTCATTAATACTGCATCATTATACTTTTTCGGCTTGTCCTGTGACAGCGGCAGGGGTTGTTTAGTCCTCTTCCTCAGTATATCTGGAAGTCCTTCTTCTTCCACTTGCAGACCTTCGAGAAGTACCTCTTTTTTCAGCTTTTCCACCTCCTCTTGTAAGGACTTGTTGATTTTAGCAGCTGGAGCCTTGGCAGGTGGCTTTAAGTAGTCCATGCTCGGTATTGCGATGTCGCCTTGGAAATTATCTGTGGAGAAAAAGATGTTTTAAGATACATATTATTTAATTTACTTTTAGGATATGGTGGTATTTGTGGGTTATAAAGAGCTTTGCAAACAGAGAAGAATTAAATAAAGAGAGACGGAGAGAGAGTGTCTATGACATCTATACTAATATTATAAATGTGAAAGTTTGGATGGATGGATGGATAGATGGATGGATGTTTGTTACTCTTTCACGCCCGAACGGCTAAATGGATCTTGATGAAATTTGGCACAGAGATAGATTATAGTCTGGAATAGCACATAGGCTACTTTTATCCCAGTAAAATGTATGGTTCCCGTGGGATAGATGTTTTAATTTTTCATACTTTTTATCGCGGGTAACACCGCCGGGCGCAGCTAGTAATATTATAATTTATCTTTGCTTTTCTACTCTATGGAAAAATTGCTCTTTGTGTGTTTTTTATTAATAAACCAACAAGTTCTTACTTTACAACCCTTTTCATTTTACACGATACATTAATTACAAACTGTTACAAAACAGAGAGAGAGAGAGAGGGAGAGAGCTGCGGCTACAAAAATTAAATGGCAATCCAGTGTAGCAGTCCATCAAAATCAATGTATTACATACCTAACTACAAACTGTTTCTATCTGCAACCAATCCAAACCGCAGTGTTCGATATTCGAATTTAGCATTCCAAATTCAAATTCGGCCGGAACGCGTCACCGATTGCATGCGGCGATGGCTATGGCAGCCATTAACAATACTACATCTGCTACGATCATAAAATTTAATCGCCGACCCGTGTCTATGTCCCAGATGCTGCCTAACGCTGGCTGGCAATTAATTAATTGCGCGCGTATGCTTACACTGCGCGTATTGGACATGACGGTTTACGATAGGTTCGGCCGCATGAATATTCATGGTGCGGCCATGTTTGAGAATTGAATTTGATTACCCGTCATTGAATTAGGCTTTTCACAGATAAAGCTATTCGCAAGGAAAATATCAAGTATAGTTTAAATACTTGTACTGGTTGTCATAATCCACAGTTGCCACGTTGCTTGTTAATATTTTTAAATATATATTTCATTTTAGTATAGGGCTTTCAACAAGTTTAGTTGATAGTTGAGTTTGAGAGGTTGAACGCGGGCGTTTCAATATATAAAAGTGTCAGGAGTAGGCAATATAATACATATTTTTTTTACTATACCAACCATACGACTGGAAATATCAACTGTATGCGAATTAAATTACAGTTTATAATTGTTTTATTTCTCCATCATAGTATAATACATTATTCCATACCATTTTCTTTTAGTTAGTTCTTTGTATTTGAATCTAATGGTGATCCAGTAAGGTTCAGAATTGGTTAGCAAAATTGTTTTGCATAACAGAAAACCGTACGAAATATTGTATTTGCGCCATTCGCCATTTACGAGACGAAAAAAAAAGTATTACGTGTATATGATAGATTATTACGACAGTGTAATAAATATTTTTAGGCATCAGCTTGTGTGTTGTCAGGTAATATACTACTACTACTAATGATAATGACGAGAAAGTTGCCAAATAGTTTTGCTACGAAACGCGTTGCATGTTTCTGGCTACGAATTTTGCTACGACTGTTGGCAGTTTGTTTCAACTACTGGCCTGATTAATTTTAACTGTTGAAATATAATGTATAAATAGGTTTATAAGAGAGCCATGTGAAGGGAATGGATGAAAGACGACTGACAAAATAAATAATTATACCAAGTCACCGTGAAATTAATTGGGGGAGGGGGGGTTGACCATGGAGAACCTTTCCCTTTCAGAGTGATGTAGTCTGTAGCACCTCAACCGACTGAAGTATATGAAAGATTGTATAAATGTAGTCACAATTCGTAGCATGTGGTAATCTGTGGTCTCTGCCTTCCGCCATTGGATACAGGTGTGAGTGAGAGGCATGTATGTACTTAAAAAAAAATAGTTACCTGCTCTACATGTGTACACATAAACTTGGTAGTTTATCAGTTTCAACTTCAAGTACACATAAAACTGAAACATGTCGGTATAACTTTAGTGAGGAGCAAACAAAACTTAGATTAGTTAGAGGCTGAATAGATCATCGTACCAAGAACTCGCTGTCTGGCAACCAAGTAATATTGGTACATAACCCGTGTTACAAATTTCCATAAACTTGAATGAGTATTATAGTACATACTTAGCGCCTCTCAAGTTGGCTAGTACAAAACAAGCGACTATTTTCTCCGAGGTCCAACTAAAGTGGCCATTGCTTGCCAGTATTTATGTCCTAGACTTCTATCTGTCCGGCCTTAAGACCTCTATGATTGCAATGGTTTGATTCAGGATTAGAACCTACCAATTCACTATGTCATTGACTAGCCAACTTGCCTATTATGCCAATTGGTAGGTACCATACCGATCGGCACTACCAATCGTGAGTCAAATCGTGTCTTTCGTGTGGGTACGATTTGGACCTTTATCCAACGAACATTTGGAGACCTATATACAGTTTATCCTACCCTCCGAAACATGTAAGAACTCAGTTACAAAAAAACACCTAATTCCAATCTAGCTTACACATGCTTATTAAGAAGCGTGTTACCAACTACATAGATAGCGAATCACCAATAGCTAGGTAGAGGTTACTATTCAAAACCTTTAAATCATGAATTATACTCTCAAATTTGCCAGCCACAACCTGGTATGCACCATTTTATGCCAGTTCAAGCCGGTTTAATCCGGTATTATCCCGTCCAGATCCGGTAATGTACGTCTAAGTGGCATGCCTGTATAAGGCTTCGCTTGTGATGCGATTCTGGAGCCAAATTTAAAGTGAATCCTCTACAGTATTAACTTTATGGCAGACTTCTGCATAGAACCTGCGCTGTATAATGAGCTTAATGGAAATTTTCATAATAGCGTTTTAAGTAGGGGCTAACTTTGCATTGTATATTTTTTGCTGATATCTTAACAGAAGTGTTTGCATTATAATCAGGCGGATAACGCAATTGTTTGAGATAACACATGTAACAAAATTAGTTTAAAATATTTTAGACGATGAATCAATCAAATATTTGTGTAAATTATGTTTGATTTTTTTAAACGAGCGATTTTTTTACATGTTTGATTTTTTTAGCGACGCTGTAGCCTTTGGTCATACGCTCAGTACAGGGTGTACTTTTTAAAATAACCTATAATTTCATTTATTTATTTGAGAATGTCATATTTATAACCTACTGTTGGCTCTGATAAAATATTTTACACTATTTTTGTTACACCTTATATTTGCGTAAAACCAACACATCTCTGTAATAAGATGCGTAAGATGATCTGCGTTTTGAATGATCTTAAAGAAATCTTACCGGAAGACATAGAGTCAAAGACAGGCAATTACACTGTTCGCTGCACAAAGCATGTCTCTACCGTAAAATCGTCTTTGTTGAAACCAGAGCTCGGCTTTACATCTGAGGTAATATAAAGACTATAGAATGTGTGCAAGATCAATTTTATCTCTACCTTCTTTAATATAGCTCTATTTTTTGCCGTATAAATCTCCCTGGGTTACAAATTTTAATACTCTATTGTTAACGAAATTTGCAAAACGGTATTTTTATAAAAACTAACGCCAAAATATGTTGTTTTATCGAATGCGCTCTTCTTGGCTACTGAGTTGTGGGCATCGCAAGTCAGCCATTAAATAAATATGTAAGAGATAAACTTGGGCCGTTGTAAGTTGTGGAATGCATATCTCTCTTCAGTAGTTGAATAAGTAACTTTGTCTACATGTTTAAAAGCTACGGAATTGGCCATAGGCTCTTTTTTAAAATGCTTTTTTCTGACCATAGACACGCAAGATAATCTTAAAAGTTACGTTTTACTGAATTAGTCTTTACCTTCTTTTTACTCACGTCACTTAGTTTATTCAAATCAAGTCTCTGTGCCAAAATACTAGGGCATTTTTTATTTTTTCCAATCATATTACGAGCATAGTCATGTTCATAGATATACCTTATTTTTTCTTACAATGAGAATTAAGTATAAACAATAAAAACGAATAGAAATTAAAAAGGGACCTAATTGACAAAAAATCATGGATTCCTTTAGTTTATCTCTAGCAGTTGTCAGGTTGTTTCATAAGTAAATTTAAATTAGGTACGTGTACTGCGATTTGGAATTTCAAAAGTAAATTCAATTTTGCAAATGAAATTGTAAATGCAAAAATACTTTAAAAAAGTATTTAGTTCACCCGTTGTCAGTACTCCGACGCGCTCACAATGGCTCGCATCACGGCTCGACGCAGACGCCGCCTTTGTTCCGCACCCAGCAATGCTCCGATGCTGATTATTATTCCATGAGACTTTGTACCATGCCGTATTTACACTCGTAAACAATCCCCCGATGTCAAGTAAAAGTAGAGATGTTTTATATAACAGCCCCCACAGGATTGACTGATGATACCACATGCGTCGTAGGATGCGGGTGCATGCGAAGGTGGAGGACCGCGATGTGTGGAAGTCTTCGGGAGAATCCTAAGTCCGGAAGTATTTCGACTAACGGATGGATGGAATATTTTATACAAAAAACCTGTCAATTAGTAGAATGGCTCTAACTTCGTTGACGTGTTTTTAACTTTGCTTCCGATGCTCTCTCCCATAACAAAATTGGACGAGAAACTTTTGATCTTTGACACGAAATTGTCGTAGACGGTAATCCGGATTTACCCACTTCAAATAATAATTGGGACCGATTTGCCGGATTCCGATAAATTTCTTGTTTGACGTATTTTCATCCGATTAACTGGTTCTGAACTTGCAATTTTAATGCCTACTTTGGCAGGATACAAGGCATATTGAAGATAAGTCATAACGGGATATAAAAGCGAACGTTGCGATGAGAATTATGGGATATAATGGGGACTAAAACACACATGTTAGCCATGTATGTTTTTATGGTGATGGTCTATAGTTATTGCTACAGGACGAAATAAACGCGAAGGAAACCGTTAACAAAAGCAAGTAACAATTAGACGCTTTAACATGCGTATACGTTGGATCTTGATAACTCAAAGGCCATATAAGGATTTTTTAAAGAAACAACAATTAAAATAAAATCAACTAATGTATAATATTTTTTTCGTCTTTTATACAATGGCCTTACAGAGCACTTTTGTTCTGATAAACACTTTGTAATGTGACTGTACATTTACTATACTTTACGTATACAATTGGGGCTGTAACTATTTACACCTGCGAAGGATTAAAATTAATTCAATTAACTGACTTACTAAAGAAAAAAATCGGTAAAAAATCTTTTAAGTTAAACGGTTTTATTTTATGTGCACTGAAAACTACAAAATAAATAAATAGTTACTTACCTATCAACCTACGTAGGTGATCTCGGTCATTAATATCTCTGATGGTAGTGGTTGTCATAACATGAACCATGTCAGCGGCCGAAAGGCAGTTCATGAAAGAACACTAACACCAGGGTTTGCTTGGTAGGTAAACTAAGCAGCCCACACTATAACAAGTAGGTATTTTGACCTTCTAGTTCAGAAATATTTTAGTACTAGGCAGAATAGCTTTTAGGCATATTAGACTAAAATAAAAACGTGGGGCCCCTCTGAAATCATACCTATGGCAGAGCATATCTTATACTTTGGTAGATCATGAGCTCGGCGTTCGGTGGTGAAGCCGTTACGGCTGGTTATTGATGGTCAAAACCTCCAGTTACGATTATAGTAAGTCGATTCAGCGGACCCTGGACTCCGGAGCTATGAGGTTTCGGATGCGACCGGGATAAACCGCTAGGATGATGATGATGACGATTATAATAAGTCGATGCAATCCACACTTAGTATAGTAGAAAGTAATACAGAAATAGTTAATGGGCCCCACGTTTTTATTTTAGTCTAATATGCCTATTAAAAAGCTATTCTGCCTAGTACTAAAATATTTCTGAACTAGAAGGTCAAAATACCTACTTGTTATAGTGTGGGCTGCTTAGTTTACCTACCAAGCAAACCCTGGTGTTAGTGTTCTTTCATGAACTGCCTTTCGGCCGCTGACATGGTTCATGTTATGACAACCACTACCATCAGAGATATTAATGACCGAGATCACCTACGTAGGTTGATAGGTAAGTAACTATTTATTTATTTTGTAGTTTTCAGTGCACATAAAATAAAACCGTTTAACTTAAAAGATTTTTTACCGATTTTTATTTTCTTGTTTTTAGTATTTAGTGAAATTGTCTACCGAATATTCCTCATTCTATTTAATTCATTCAGTGCATCATTATTACATGGTTTCTTACCTGATAATTTAGTACAATCTAATTCCTCAATACATAGCCCTTCCAGAGACTTGACTCGACTTAGAGCCACATATGCTTGTCCTTCCTCAAACAATTTTGAGCCCAAATATACTACTGCATGGTCGACGGTGCTGCCCTGCATTTTATGGACGGTGGATGCCCATGACAAAACTAAGGGCAACGTCCTTCTTTCAGCCGTACCATAATTGAATTTTGCTGGAAACTGTATGGCTTTAGGGTAAATAACGTGCATGCCGTCTCTGCCAAAGTCAATTTGAACTGATGGTATATCTGTTTCGTACATTTGGGTTCGACGGAACTGAGGCCAAACGCCATAGATGCGTGGCTGGTTGGATATTGGACTATAACACTAACATTAATAATTATTTATTTGTTATATACGTGGATGCTCAGGTGTTTCTGAAGCTTCTAACTCCTTTCGTCTCTCACGCCGTCCTGTTAACCTGGCCTCATGTTGCTCAGGTGTTTCTGACGCTAATAGCTCTCTTTGTCTGTTACGTTGTAATCTTAGCCTGGACTCATGACGCTCAAGTGTTTCTGGCGCTATTAGCTCTCTTCGTCTGTCACGTTGCGATGCTAGCCTAGACTCATGACGCTCAGATGTTTCTGATGCTAACAACTCTCTTTGTCTGTCACGTTGTGATGCTAGCCTGGACTCATGACGCTCGGGTGTTTCTGACGCTATTAGCTCTCTTCGTCTGTCACGTTGTGATGCTAGCCTGCACTCATGACGCTCAGGTGTTTCTGACTCTACCAGCTGCTTTTGTCTCTCACGTTGTGCTATTAACCTGGTATCATGTCGCTCAGGTGTTTCTGTTGCTAACCGTTCTCTTCGTTTCTGTAGTCGACTATGGGTTTCATTTTCACTTTCCTTTGCACGTTTCGTTCTATACTTTTCTTTTGCCTTTTCGAGCCTTCTTTTTCGTTGTGTAGCAGTTTCGTTTTTATTTTTGTTTGCTTTTTTATTTATTGTTACCATGTTGTTCCCACGATTAAGGGGCATTTTGACGGTCGACCCCATTTTTTTTACCTGCCCCTCTAACGTCACACAATCTTGGACGCAACTGTTCTCGACACGACTAATCATGCCCCCACCTAATACGCCATTTTGTAACAGCGTCCATCTTGAGTTTGAAATTTTGACATAATGACAGTATTCTGCTAGTGTAGTCCTATTATTTGATACCCATATTGTGGTGGTTGTGGAAAAATATGTACCTAGTCCGCCATATTGGAACGGCGTCCATCTTGAATTTAAAATTTTGACATAATCATCGTGTTTTACTAGTGTAGCCCTTTCATTTGATACCCATATTGAGGGGGTTAAGGAAAAATATGTAATCCGCCATTTTGTATCGGCGGCCATCTTAGATTTATAATGTTATTGATTTTATTATATTGTATTGTCATCTAAATTAAATGTGTGTACCAAATTTCAGATCAATCTGACAACGGGAAGGTGCTTAAATTTCAATTCCTAATTTTGACCCAAATAAATAAATTCCGTACGGGTCGAGCTAAATAAAACCGTTTAACAAGCATAAAACAACGTAAAGTTTTTATTTAAAATTTTCTCTGGAAGTTTTAACAACCTTAAACTGAAAGCCTGTTCATTCTTCGTTTTTTTAATACAGTTTTATCAATTCGCAGTCATTATAAACTTCGAAATGGGTTATCCTCTTACATCATTATATTTTGTAAAAGTAAATGTATCTGACATTTTGCGTTTTCACTCCCTTATAGAACATTTTTTTTCTTATACGTTTCTTACAAACTCGCAATGTCAACACGCCTACCTTCTTCTTTCTACCTTCCTACCTACCTACCTTCCTACCTTCTTCTTTCTTAGCGGGTATTTTGCTAATGTCAAGTAATTAATCGCAATAACACATTATACATAAAATAATGGATGTGACATGAAGATATGAAAATGGCGTGTCCTCCCTACCTATGAACGTCCCTCCTCTTGTTACAAAAAGCACATACTAGGGAGTTCTCGTCAATATGAAGGACTATACTGAGCGGCTGTACAACTGCAGCGCATCACAACACATAATATTATATTGATGAATGGAGCCGCGCCTGCAATTGATTGTGGCTATGTACAGCTGAGCACAAAAATGTTTTAAACGAATCGTTAATTCTAAATTAAATTATCTACATAAAATCAAGACTCAAGATAGGTACCCATTTTAAATAGTATATTGTACAACAAGTGCATAAAGTAGGTGCAAAATTGCTGAATTTATGAACGAGTTATACACTCTGCTTTTCACTTTGATTGCGAGGAAATAACAGTGATAAAAATTTAAAGTTAAATTTGAACCACTTTGTGTGTTCTTACCCGCCGTATTTTTTTTAATTTTCTACATGAAACATTGGACTCGAGTCGAAGACCTTATACTGCCTAGTAAAGTTTATAAAATAACGAAAGTTTTTTGTGAGTTTTATTGTTTGGCTTTATAGAGGAATTGTCTATGTCTTAGAAGAATTAAACGCTTATTCTTTTTTATGCACTACAGCATGAAATGCAGTTTTAGTCTACTTACATCCAACATAAACAGGGACTTTACGAGCATGAGAAGTGAAAATTTAAAGCAATGTTTTAATAAAAATATAATACTACGTAACAAAATATCTCCACAAAGAACAGCTCCTCAACCAACAAAGCCGTCGTTCAGGCACGAACCTGACGCGTCTGGGATTGCAAAACAATTCAGGAATTTGGTATTTCAATGTCAAACGCTCGCGAGCGCTGTTTACGGTACAAATGTTGGCTGTAATTTACATACATTAATCTATGTAGGCAACGATGTGCTCGACTGTTTAATTACATACTGTTTATTTGTGTACCAATTTAAGGAGTCGAGATGCGGATTAGTCCAGACATCTTTTAATATGTGGTAAGTAAGTTGCTTTTGGACTTTCCCATAGGCAACAGTACCTCATCAAGCACAATCCTTTAAATGTCCCATTTCGGTATATAAGCGAATTCCATCCCTCTCACACCTCAGATTTCATAAATAAGTATGACAGTGACAGCTTGTTTTCTCGATGGCCTTACAATTATATTAGAAGTTTCAGCCTACCCTACTTTTGCATCCTGTACCTCAAGTGCGAGATTATTAGTAAGCTAAATTCACCGCCTTATTTAGACATTTTCTATAGATAATTGAACAGCGCCTCCAGCGGACGGTATTTAAAACATTCAATTCTCCATACAAAATGTCTCAATACGGTTTACTACAAAGTACACGGTTAGCTTACGAATAATCTCGCACTAGACGTACTGTATTAAAACGTCGGATCCGTATCTGATAACGATAACCAAAATAAAACATAGCTTGAGAATTAAGAATAGAATGCTCATCACTTTTCATAACACTTTTGTGTGTGCCAGTACCTCGGTACACTCGGCTACAGCAAGACATACCGACTAGTTCCCACAGCGGATGGCGAGGACATTAACGGCGAATGCTGGACAGTGCACCGTAAAATGTGCCGCCCTGCTTCCGGCTTTCGTAGTGATGGTTTTAGTTGATATCGATGTTTTTTTTATTAGTCTGTTTGCCAACACTCACTGACGTCAGGTATTGTTATTGACTTTAGTTTGAGACTCCATTAAATTACGAGCAGAGCCGTACCGTACCCATTAGGCATCTAATTAAGCTTTGCTAGCATCTTTGTTTATCATATTTTGTCCATTATCACCTGACAATTTACGTGAATTTCTTTGTATCAAAATTAAGTACTTGAAAAGAAAAATTAGAGTTGTTTGAAAATAAATATGAGAAACTGCTTGTAATATAATAAGCTTTAACTAGTTAAGTTATATAAATATTTGCGTAATAAGTATTCATGAATTTTTTGTCCGTAAAACTATCGATATCACCACAACCTTAGCCCTATTCACTAGGAATTGAACGACCGATACAACTTTATTGTAGCAACATAGGTACAATATCGATAAATGAGGAACAGCTTTGCGTGGCCATGTCCACACATCTTATGCGGTATTGTATCGCGATGCGACCAGAGCCATACCTTCAATAAAATACCTTAGCACCTTCAATATAGAACTCAAACTCGTTCACAACAGCTAGATCTACGTTGTGGTTGATTGGACAGCTTGCAAACATAATTCTGCGGTTAGGACAGAGTTTGTTACATTGGAATAGAGTTCAGTTTTGTATGTTTGTGGTGTATGAATTTTCGCTACGTCAACTCCGGTCGTGCCTCCTGCGTTTCAAGTGTGTCAACAGACTTCTGGTTGTGAGTGCTTCTAGATCTTTGTTTGAGTAACGTTCTAATGTATTAAAGAATAGTTTGACTTGCCATCAGCAGTACTACCAACATAATGGTTTGCAGGCCTTGTAATATAGGAAAATATATAGATACTTATATTTATATCCCAATAGGAAGATTTTAACAGCGAGATTCAATGTGTTCATTTCACTTGACAATACCCAAAAAGCCAGTGTACGTCATGGCTGGCAAACAGGCCAACGAGACAGGCAGTTCTACAGGCTTTATAGTTCATTAATAGATTACAAAGGTTCCTATACACATTTCGGTAAAAGGAAAGTCTTATACTTAAAGAAGTACATGTCTAAAGTCACAGACTTGTTAGAATATTCAGACAAAACACGGCGTGCGCTATAAGTTAAGACTAAGGCCTCGGCCCCGAATTTTGCGGGCAGCGGGGCGGCAGCGGCGGCGGCGCGGGAGCGGCGGGATCTAATGCGTATAATCAAATGGACCCGTTCTCGAAAACAGCGGCGCGGCAGCGGGGCGGGGGCGGGCAACGAGCGGTGCACTCCAGTCAAGCGGTGACCCGCGCCCGCTCTGCGCGTCTGCATTTGTTTTTGCGATGTGTCAAATACAATACATATAAACTCTATAGTGCCGCGCGATCTGCCCGCTGGTTTCGAGAACGGGTCAGCGTTGCCCGCCCCGCTCCCGCGCCGCCGCCGCCGCCGCCCCGCTGCCCGCAAAATTCGAGGCTGATGCCTAAAGAACTTTGGTCTATCATATGAGCACACACACTAACGCACACATATAAAAACTATGTTCAGAACTTCTTAGTCTATGCTCGAAGAATTTTTTTGTGTGGTACCATGTGCTACAAATGCATTGAAGAAGTGGCTTCACTTCGCTAATAGCAACGTTCCGTCTGAACTTCTAAACAAGTCTGTGCCCAAAGTAAAAAAGTGTAAATTGCGTAACACCAAAATATGTAAGTACACGCTTATTGCTACCGCAAACGAACCCTTATCAAGTGACAGAGAAATTAAATGGCGAAACACGAATAAATCGAAATAAATAAAAAAGTATCCGAACAAAGCTTTGTAATTTCATTAAAAAGGGTTCGCGCTGAAGTATTTCGGGTCATGATTTTCACAAACAATGACAAATGCTCCGTGTTCGCGGGCAACCCTTTCAGTTTTTTTTTCCCTTGGAAATGAATTATGAGGGTAGTTGCAATAATTCACGCTTACCGCTAATTGGACGGCCGCGGCCGGTGCAAGAGTAATGAGACGCTTGAGTTTAACCTCTTTCCTTTGATTTTAGTTTAGTGACGGCGGGTTAAGGGATAGATTTAAGTTTTTTCTGAATTTTATATCTAGTCTATGAGAATATTTGACGGCCTGATTAGCGCAGTTGACTGTGACCCTGCTTTCTGTGCCGAGGGTCCCGGGTTCGAATCCTGGTAGGGTCATACTTTGTGTGATGAGCTCGAATGTTTGTACCCAAGTGGATGTTTAATACATATATAATATAGTTGGTCAAAAATTTACTAATTACTGACTCATAAAATTACTATGTTAATAGTCAATTTTAGTTATTCTATAGATTATTGTTGCGGGCAACGGTATTAACATAACTTCATAGACAAACAATGTCTCAGAAGTAGCTTAAGACGTTGGATACACATTAAGGCGCAACCACTTTTGCTTTTTCTACCTTTTTGCCATGTTTTATTGGATTCGCCTTCAAGTATATAGATTGAACCGAATGAATTATATTCTCGACTCGTGTGCTATTCAACATGCCACTAAGTGCACGTGGTTCGGTAAACTGGGGCACTACGTTGCAATATAATTTTCCCACCGCGTTAATTGGTCAGTCGGCGTTATGAGACACTCAAGGACGAGTGTGCGTAAATCGTGACCTCTTTGAGTTAAACCCGAGGGCCTGGTATGAACTAAAGTCACATATTTTTTTAATAGGATAACTTATTTTTAATTTAAAGCATTATGGTTCAGAATGCCATAACATCAAACCTTTAATCCATGAATGTCTTGACAGATATTTAGTATGTAGGTACATTTACGATAATTTAAAGTTAATCTCCGTAAACTCCGTTGTATATTTTTATTATAATCATATATACGGACCATGGCCATGACCCCTGTGACTATGGTTGCTGTAAATCAGTCGAAACGTCGGGAACGTAAAAAAGTATAATAAACGCGATACAATCCGTAAGATTAGTTTTATTTCAATTATAAATAAAAATATAAATATAAATATCGCCATACGAACACACCAACTATACGGTCCCACATTAAGCAACGCTTGTGATATGGGTACCGTACAATGGACTGAGGGCAAAGTCAATATATAATACTTATATACATATTAATCATCCATGACTCGGGTACAGACATTCGTGCTCATCACACAAAGCATGTCCCTACCAGGGTTCGAACCCGGGACCCTCGACGCAGAAAGCAGAATCACTACCACTGCGCTAATCAGGCCGCCTAATTCTCCTTATTTATAAAAATCTGACATTGAACAATTAACTGAAAATGTTTTTTTTAAACAGGAATCTCAACAGCCAAAAGTTAAGTTCAATATTATTGTATTATAGACCCGTTAACAGACAAACGGTATTTAAAATTAAATGGAGTGTTAAGTTCGGTCGTTCATCATGCGCCCGCCGCGGTCGCGGGTCAAGCGCGCCGCGGAAGGGTTAACAAATGGCCCGCACCAATCAGGCTTAAGAGATTCCCGTTCAACTACACAGAGGTTAACTTTGAAATAAATCAAATTATACGGATTTTTCTCGTTAAAATAAACGAGAAAAATCCGACGTTTCGGCTGCTTTACAGCAACCATGGTCACGGGAGGACGGGAGGAGGGGAAACGTCGGGAACGTAAAAAACATAAAATAAACGAGAAAAAAATCCGTTATATTAGTTTTATTCGTATGCAGCGCCATCTATGTATCGATGCGCTGAACATGTTACTTGTAGCGAGCTCGCTACAATCTAAAATAGGCCAAATTTTTATCAGGGTTATAACATGGGTACCCTATTTAAAATTCATTGAGTCAGGTAACAAGGACATTATGGCATGCCCTATCTCTCATCTCGAAACGTTTGCGTTTACGACAACCACTTTACTTTCTAGTTACACACTTTGATGTAAGTAGTTACCTATATTTCCAATACAATTTGACATAGAAAGCCTAATAAATACGGGTGTTAATACGCAATGGATACCAATTAGAGCGAAAATAACAAAAACAAACTTATTTATTTATGTTTCTAACAAATTATGCTACAGAAATCCATAAATATGTTTTTGTATAAAATAAATTCATAATTTCGACGCTAGTCTTGGATAAAGTTCACGGATAAAGATTTAATATAAATAATACTACCAAGTAGTTGTTGAGATTATCGCGAAGAAATATACAAATATTTTTTAAATAGTTTCCACTCGTGATGAAGTTTGCGATGAATTAATTAAAGTTTCATAATGTGGAATGGAATTTCTACCCGATAATAACCAAACACGGAGGAAAGTAATGTGTTTAATAACGTATTTTCTATTCTAATTCACGAAAAGATGCTTGTTCAAGATTATTTATTTGTTTTAAGGTGGGTAGAATATATCATATTAATTTACTTACTACTAATAATAATCGGTGATAGGCAGGATAGCTCAACGCTCGCCTTCTAAACAATGTCGCAGATGCAAGGAGCCAGCATGGCGGACCATGGTCTAAATCCCAGTGCCCATAAGTGGGATATCAAACTGCTTTTTATTAGACGATAATATATTAAAATTTAGCGATATTTAAAAAGAACGTAGGTAGATCAAGGGAATACCAAAATAATTAAACATTTTTTTTATTAGGCCATCATTCATTCCGAGAGGGGCATACTAAGCCTTGAATAGGCGCATAAATATAAAATATAAATATATTTTTTAACGCATTTGTAATCATCGAGTAAAGTCAGAATTTCAAAAGGGCAAATAAAAAAAAATATGTGCTAAAAAATCACAATTGTAATTTTGCTCGGTAACAATATTTTTTAAAGTCGTCATGTTATCTAATTTTTGACTGCATATAATCATTGCAAATGTGCTAAAGAAGCGCTGGTTCAAGGCTTACTATACCCGTTCTGAATCAACCTGTAAACACATTTATTAATATATCACATAAAAAAAAAATACCACCGAATTGAAAACCTCCTCCTTTTTGAAGTCGGTTAAAAATATGCTAAAGCTTGACTTCGTATTTGTATATGTTTTATCACTTACACCGTAAACCTCGAAAATAATTAGGCGTAACGTCACGCTGTACAAAGTATGGGCTTACATACGACGAATATATATATATATATATATAAACCTCGTCGTAAAATGCGTAAGATTAATTCGCTTCCATACATTACACTCGGGGGTGGTATTTTATAAACGGGCCGCCCTGATGTGGTTTACAAAAAATAATTATATATTGCCAACTTCAAGTTTGCCTACGTCTGAAATTTCAAGATACGCGCTTGAGTTCATGCAACTGTTGAACGAAGCCCCTTAGACAATTGTTTACATGTCGTAAGTCAAGTGAACTGCTGTAAACAGCTATTTTTATACATTAACATACTGAATTGTAGAAACACTCGTAGATGTACTTGGATTACAAGATCCATATATGTTACGTAAACCGTTAACTCTCATAGCGGGTTTCAGGATTGGATGGAGAATTTTAATTTGTTCTGAATGTCCGTCTGCAGCGCCATCTGTGAATCTTGTGGCGAGATTAAAGAGGTCGCAACATTTGAAATGTTCACTTGTCTGTCTATTCACGCACCACGAGGAATTTACAAGATGAATTTTGGTGAAGCTCGATGTGTTGATAGCTTATAGTCCGGGGCAATATAATAAGATTCTTTTATCCCAGGAAATAGATTGGTACTCGCGGGAATGCTAAAGAGCTATAATCCGAACGATGACGCGGGCACTGTTAGATGATGATGATGACTTTTCATCACTACAAAGCATTTCGTTCTACACATATGACACCCATGAGTCGCTTGGGTTGAGGCGACACGAGCTCTGATTCAAAGGACATTTTTCACTTCCCCCACCGATTCGAGTTCGTAAATGATAAACTTCGTCAGAATACTCAAAAAGCTAGTCTATGCCTGGAGGTCGCGATCAAAGCTAGTACTATTGATAAAAAATTGAAATAAAACTACTCTTACGGATTACCTGTATCGCGTTTATTCTTCGGGAACGTAAAAAACGTA
Source organism: Pheosia gnoma (assembly GCA_905404115.1). Taxonomy (NCBI): domain Eukaryota; kingdom Metazoa; phylum Arthropoda; class Insecta; order Lepidoptera; family Notodontidae; genus Pheosia; species Pheosia gnoma. The sequence goes on from FR989902.1 coordinate 1,748,186, forward strand.
GAATAAACGCGATATAATCTGTAACAGTAGTTTTATTTCAATGTGTAGTATTCGCGTAAATATAAGAAGTGAATAGATAAAAAAATTGTAAAAAGTTGTTATTGGTATTGTACAGTATTATAATTCGTTTCAGCTTTCAGCCAAGTCTCGCTACATGTATTTTGTCCGCATAGAGTCATTTGTAAAGGTCGTTTACAATTTCCCTTGCTAAAGCGCTACGCAGTTTCGTCCAACAAACCGTGAAAGGGCCGGCAGATAGGCTGCATTCCCCTCATGGACAGCTTATAATTCCTGCTGATTACCTCCGCACGGAATTTGACACAATTCCATTGCGGAACGGTACAGGCTATAAGCGTAAGCGATTCTGTGGAAGTGAGATTGAAAAGGCGCCTTAAAAGACATTCAATGGAAAATATTCTTCTCGTCCTCAGCCTAAGCGCTTGTAAATGCAAACAATCAGAGGCAATCAACATCTCAAAGGCATTTTTAAAGGATTTCTTTATCTAATCTTACTATGAATGTGGCTTTTCAGCCATTGATTTGTAGTCAGTGTCCGATGACAAGTCAATATTTTCGGGCAGCCCAATATTGTTGGAAGCTAACTGTAGAATTTTATTCAGAACATTTGTGTGAGTGCGCAATTAAACAGAATGCAAAAATGTAATCTGTGATATTTTAATAAGCATTGATTCAAAGCGTCAATGAAAAATAACAAATAAGAAACCCATAAAAACAAATCAATTTTCTTATACGAAACGCATTTCTTTTTGCAAATGAATGTTAAAAAGTAGCTGTAATATTTGATGTTTGAGTATGAGCCAAATTGGTACCATGTATGGCTTTGTCCTTTTCAATGCTACGTCATCAGCTTACTCCTCGCACTATCAACATCGCAGACTGCCGGGCGCAGGGAGGGACCGCTTTTATCGCCGGTCGTTGATTTCTGTTTTAGCACTTTTTAATGGTTCCTCCCTGGTTGAGATTCAAACATCCTACATTGTGCGCCTTAAAATAGTTGACAGCGTTTCAGGGCTGTTAAAAGTTTGTTATTTAATATATTGTGTGTTGAGGCGTAATAAATATAAATAATTTATAAAATATAAGATAAGACCATTTATTAAAAATATTAGTAAAAAATAATATAAATTGATGTGTTAGCGCGTAATGAGCGTGAGCTTAAAGAGAGATAGCGAGAGTTGCCAACTCTTAACATAAATGTTATAATGTTGCTAATAAAAATAAAAAAAATATTTATGTACGTTGTGAACAGTGTATATTTTTTAGAAAACTAAATCCTTTAAATTTGCGTTTTAAGTGTCTTAATTTCCATGTGCTGTTGTTTTAAGTGTATACTTACATATCTGTAAATATGTGAAGATACTGGCTTATAGTTTGCTATAGAGAATGTTGTATTTAATCATTATAATTACTCTATGGAAACAGCATAAATTCAAAGTATATTTGGTTGTTTAAATTTATTTGTATTTTGCAAAAAGTATCGACAAATACTCAACAGAGATGCTATTACAGAGCCCAAAACAGAATTTATATATTGTTTACCATCCTCTGCCTGAGTCCATGTTTACTTAACAAATACATTACGTACGTTTTCACTTACAAGCATAAAACGTTTCGGAATCGCAGTTTAAATATTTAACCTACAACGCAATATAAAAAGATAAGTGTTTAAAGCTTTCGTTTGTGTCTGTGATAAAGCTTTAATTAAAAGCAATAGGTATGCAACTGGACCGATAGAAAAACCGTCAAAGTTACCTAAACGAGACGGCTGTGACACACCAAATTTGAATTCCTGCACTCGAAGAACTTTCAATGTCAATATAGCGATCGCTGATGAATTGAACCGTATAAGCCCGTAAATTAACGATACCGGTTTATATTTTTATTTCGATTCAAACTGAAAATTCTGCTAGGTTTTTGTTTTGTTTATCGCATGGCCATCCTTGATAGCGTTGCTTTGCCAAACTCTAAACAACCGTGCCAAATATTCCCGTTTTGCATCTCTTTCTTACACAGCAGTCGCAGCAGGTTCATTTCCGTTCAATTCACAACTTCAGAATTTACTTAAACCGTCTTTTGTTTTAGAACTTTACGGTGTAGACATTGTTCGTGGACATTATTCTTGGAAAATTTAATGCTACGACCTAACACCTTTAATAAAAGAGCAATACAATGGAAAAATCAAGACACCTTACCTGTGGACTGTAGATATTTTCGTAAAATATATTTACCGAATAATTTGTGTTTGTTTGTTGTAGGTAGATTATGCTATGCTAGTGACAATATGTCATGTAAGTAGCATGTAGGCCAAATGCCTACTTTGGCCTTATAAATCGGGGCATCTCAGAGCTTTTTATAACAATTTCAAGAATATATTTTTAATTATATGACATTTTTATTTCGATAATTACCATGATAACAATACAATACAGAGTAGAAGCATGTCAACAGGATTTGTTTATTTATACTATACAGATGTATACTACACCATTCGATTGAAGGAATTATACTTTCCAGTTAATCATTCAACAAGACTTAATTATTACAGCGTGCAACTAATTTTCTTATAAAAAAGTCCTTCGATATTATCAGAGGGCTTTAAATATTATTATTTTAGTGGGAGTTAAAATAGTTTATCAATGGGACTTTGCCATCAGAATTCATTCAAAGTACATTGAGTTCAATTGAAATATATTATTCAGCTCCGTTAATTCATGGGACAGTCACACCTAAATACAAAACTATGGGTATCTATTCATTGTGAGAGTGAGAGTGAGATATCTTATGGTATTCCCACATCATGTGATAAAAACAGTTTCAAACTATCGTTTTAGATGCTGCTAATAGTGTATCATTGTGAGAGCACCCACAATTTATAAGTAGAGTCAAATTTTTCTATGTTTCTGAGAAGAGATACTAAGTCTATCGTTACCTTTGGATTTTTATTTGAAAGCTTTTTATTCGTCTTGAAAGTATTCTATTTACCTATTTAAAGGCACGAGCGTTAAAATCACAGACATCATAGAATACTTTGTACTATTAAAAAAGCAAAAAAGGTTTATACAATAAAATAAAATTATATTGGACTTACCAGCTTTACAAGGATCCATTCCAAGGTCTCCAGAGTCTTTGTGTTCGAATGTTGTTGACATTAATTCTTCTATTGTGTATTTGTGCGGTTCTCCCCTCCCCTCCACCGAGGACACTTCGACGATTGCACATAATAAAATCGTCATTATCACACCGGCCGCTGCCGCGGATGCACGTCTACACCGGAAAGTCATATTCGTTAACATTGTTATTTACACTTTATGGAACGCTATGGCATAGTATTTGCAATTTTGCTGTTTATCTGAAACAAAAGAAAATAATATCTCGGTTAGTATAACAAGGTCTTTTCTTGGGTGCATTTTTGCTAAGTACGCTGTAAGTATGGTATTTTTCTTTTGGGACTAGGTCCGCCACACACTCCCACCATAACTGCTACTCCTGTAAACCATAATCTAGAGTGGTGTCCAATGATGACACCGAGGTTTGACCCTCGGCGAGTCCCGGGATAAAGTTAATTGTCTTGGAACCCGCACGAATTTAATCGAAAGATAAAAATAGGAGGAGTTGGAAGAAAATTGTTAGTATGGTATGCTAAGTTATTGTTGTTGGAGATCCCCCTCCAATTTGTCGAGAGCGGCCACCGTGGGGGCTTTAGTGGGTACGAATCCCACATAACCCGGCCATCTCCCACACAGAGGCCGGGTATCTTTAGAATATCTACCCCCGTCAACAAAAAAAATGAGTGGTGCACATTCAAATTGTTAGAGAAACAGGCAAGAATAATTAAAATTATATTTCTCCTTTGATATCTACACACTTACGAAAAAATACAAAAATGTTATACCAAATAGCCAGTATTATAAATGAATTAGTCAGATTTCGCTCAATTGAACGCAATAGAATCTGCAATACGTTTGAGACTTTAATTAAACGATTTTATATAAAATACCGTTAAAACCTATTCAAATACATGAAAGAGTATTAATTTGCTTAAGACCAAAATTACAGCTACAAATAAATCAGTGTTACAGCAATTTTCTATGTAGGCTTGATGTCGTAAGGTCTCCCTCGTGAGGGAGATTAATCAATAATGTGTGGGCTTACATTATAAATTGTGTTTGTTTGGATACGTATACATAATATTAACTTTGCATTCCAAGATTTGGATTTTTTTACAACAGCAATGTGTTCTTTTACCCGGATTTTTATAGATCTTTTGGTTTGTCCTATGTAAGAGAGCTGATGATTGTGCCGATTGTGAATGTGGGCTCTCTTACATAGGACAAACCAAAAGATCTATAAAAACCCGGGTAAAAGAACACATTGCTGATGTAAAACACCGGCGCTCCACGAAGTCTGCAATCTTTGAACATGTACAAGATCGCACCCGCCATTATATCAGATTTGATAAGCCACAGATCCTCGCAAAAGAACACCGATTCCGACCAAGGATGATACGCGAGGCCATTGAAATTAAAAAACATCCTAATTTCAATAGGGAAGTTGGCTGGGTGCTACCACCAGCTTGGGACCCTGTAGTAAACATCATAAAATCCAGAACCAAGCATACCATTGCAAGACCTCAAGACACAGTGAGCTCTTTCTGCGTAGATCGGACCGCAAGTAACAACTAAATATGAGGGTACCCCCGTCAAACTATGACACTAGGACGTCAACCACCTCAGTCCTCCCGTGACCATGATTGCTGCAAAGCAGCCGAAACGTCGGGAACGTAAAATAAAAAATAAACCGCGATAAAATCCTTAAGATTAGTTTTATTTCAATGAAACCGTTAAATCTATATAAATATTTGCGACTTGAGAAAAATCTTGTCTGTATTCGTTCCGCGGGTAACATGAATCTAAGCAAGACACATAAAAATATATCCTAGGTTCGTGCAAGTTGTACTTGCAAGTTATACGGAAATGGCAGTTATTTTTATTTTCAGAGTTAATGTGGGTAAGCGAACTGATTACTACAGTACGGAGTGCCTCTACGAAAAGAGCCACAAGTTGCGGCAGCCGCCATTAGCGCAACTAACCGACGTCTTTTTACGGTTCAACGTTCCAATGATTTTAAAACCAATCGTATAAGTAACCTTTTTAATATAAAATCCTTAAAAGATGCAATGGACAAATAAAAATTGATCCAGGGTTCTGCTTAATTACCATATGAGCTAAGAAAAATAAAGAGCAATAATATAGCTATAAAATATTGATTTCGTATATGTACACAAATACTACACATTGAAATAAACTGGGGTACTCTCATATTTAGTACCCCAGTTCAAACTATGACACTAGGACGTCAACCACCTCAGTCCTCCCGTGACCATGGTTAGTGTAATGCAGCCGAAACGTCGAGAACGTAAAAACATAAAATAAACGCGATAAAATCCGATTTTTATTTCAATGGCTATCAAAATTGCGAAGCCAAAAATATCCTGACTGCAAGTAAAACCAGCCTTCGAATAATAAAACTGCATTGGAATCGGTAAATTCTTGAAAACGCTTGTTCTTGGCCCGGTTGGCCCTATCGCCTACGCTATCGCTTGTGGTAAGTTCATCGCTATACGCCAAAATAACCGCTCATAAACGTCAGAACAATGAAAGTAATATCCATCATTGAGATCACCAATCTTCGGTAACTGTATCGTAGCGTCGTTACGATTTTTATATCCCCCGACATTTATAGGTACCGATAAAATCTGAGTAAAAGGAACCCGATAATCTGTCGTAAATCGCATCTGTTATGTTTTTGAGATGGAATCAGTGGCGTAGCTAGCGTATAGCTATGTGGGGCAGAGCCCCCATGCTCAAGGGCCGCCTCGGCCTCCATGAACGACGTTCAAAAAAGTTATATAATCCTAGTTGAATGAGGTATTTTCAACTTTTAACTGTTTGGCATCTGAGCAATAAATGACTAACGGCTCGAACTGAAATCACAAAAAAATTATCCACCTCCAAGATATATTAAGAAGTACTTTTGAATATTATCTGCTGTGTTACACATAATACTTAGTAGTAATTAGCTTTGCTTTATTATGCCCTGTAGTGGGCTATAAGGGGCTGTTGATGCAGAAGTTTAGCACTTATTAAGTCTTTTGTGTAGTTGAAATAGGGACCCCATTTCACTTTTGACACAGGGCATTTGGTTACATAGCGACGCCACTGGATGGAACACTAAAATACTTTTTCTTCTTCACAGCAATGGTTATTGAAAATGTTATTTTTGCTTATGTATTAATTTGGTTTATTTTTTTAAGTGATTATTAATCATATGTCCGCGTTACGAAACTGATTGCTTCATCGTTTGCTATAAATAAGGTTCTACAAGTAAATAGCTTTAGCGTGAAATAAAATTATGAATGTATACTACTATATCATATTTCAGAAACTGCCCAAAATAATTCATTGATTGCATAAACATAAGAGCGGTACAGATTCTGAAACATAAAAGAAAACATCCATCTTCATTAGCTGAGGAAACAGCAGTGTTATCAGCTTGTATCGCGACCCCAAACGTGGGCACAACTAATTTTGGTCTCCTTTTTGCGGTTAGATAATGAAAGTTTCATGATGTCACCATCCACTCCATTATGTGTGGGAAAATTAATCGTCCCCGGGTAAGAGAGGTGAAACATGACACGCGCGCGAAAGACCCTACATTTTACTTAGCGATTTTATTAAAATACGTAAGTATAGATTTCTTATATTCACGCGAATACTACACATTGAAATAAAACTAATTTAACGGTTTTTATTTTATTAGCGGCTTTTATTTTATAATGGATCACGGCTGGGTGCTACCACCGACTTGGGATCCAGTAATTAATATAATTAAATCCAAAACCAAGCGCACCATTGCAAGACCCCAAGACACTGTGAGTACTTTCTGCGTAGATCGGACCGCAAGCATCAACTAAATATGAGGGTAACCCGGTTCAAACTATGATACTAGGACGTCAAACACCTAGTCCTCCTGTGAAAACTTTGTGTGATGGCACAAAGTTTGTCCCAACCAGGATTTGAACCCGGGACCTGCAGTACAGAAGGCAGGGTCACTACCCACTGATCTGATCAGGTCGTCAATATTGTTTATATATTTTTGAACTTGATGATGACGATGTATGATGATGAAATAAATCCCCTACCCCTATCAGTTATACTCTCGGCAACGAATGACAGTACATATGACTGCTGACAATGATTGGAATTCAATTCAATTTGCTCAATGATATGTAGTTAAACATATAAGTATGTATTTATTGCTCTTTGTACGAAACTTTATTGAAGAAAGCAATTAAATAATGTGGGAATCAGAAATAACATCTAAGAACTGAAGTGTAGTAGATAGATAAATTTAGATCTTAGCGCTGTGACAAGAGATTCTCTTTTCCGTTGATCTTACTGTGTCCCTGTTGAGCACATTTATTGTGTTCCCAATTCCACGTTAATGTACTACGCTTATCGTTCATTCTTGTTTGGCACATGATGTATTGCGTTGCCTAGCAACACTCTGGGACAAACGCGTATGACTTGCTCATTCAGTTCACAGTACATTCAGAATATTGATAATATAATGCGAGAATTTTATATTCCTCAGTAGTGTCTCAAACAGTTCATTTAAGTACTAAGACCAAAGCTTTATTACTCAAATTATTTTACTAACATATAAAAAACATGATTTACAACGTTTCAGGAGTTGATATAAACATGTAAAACTACGCACGACAAAACGTATAATGTTTTCTGTCTGAGGCAGAATTAGGGCAGAACTAACAAAGTTATTTATTAACCTGTCACAAAAATAGACCTAAATTATCATTAAGTTCTTCTCCGTTATATAGCTTTTTTCTGCCTCTAAATCTGGTAATATGACGTCATTTATACAACCATGTTACAGCAGCTCTTGATGGGTTCAACACACGTACAAATACCATTCATACAAAGATATTTTAACACACAGTCCTTTCCTATACCATCATAGAGTGATGTGAGCCCAAAAGCAATTTATTATTAACTTTTAATATTGTTAAGCTGTAACTACCTTTACTTATAAATCTATTCGATGATTTTTCCCTTAGGGAGACAAGGTAGGGTGCAGACCCTTCGCTAATTCCTGTTGCTATGTGTCTGGGCATACTGTCTACGCCTAGCCGTCTTGGCAGCCTCCGCGATCTAATTTACCCACTTAGGGTGGATCCCTCTTATGTGAACGGGAGAAAAGTGAGTTGAATACTCATTTTTCTAATGCGTCTGCGAGTTTTTTTTTATTTATAAGAGTAATGGACGTTGGCTGTGTGTTTTCGGAGTGATAGCTATGGTGCGTTTGTCGCAGTATGTAAGCTACATCCCAATCGTAAGAAGGTTTTAATATCGAATAGAAGAAAGTGGCGTCTGTCAACTGTTCTGAAGCTGTTTTTGAGATTGTATTTTTACGGTCGTTATATTTTTTATATCCAAATATATCTCTTTTACCACCTTCAATCTTGGTAGTGTTATTTTTTAAATTTCAAATAATTTGATTAGTCTTTTCGGGAATGTGACCCTTAGGCCTCAGCCTCGAATTTAGCGGGCAGCGGGGCGGCGGCGGCGCGGGAGCGGCGCTCGTTGGCCGCCCCCGCGCCGCTGTTTTCGAGAACCGGTCCATTTGATTTTACGCATAAGATCCTACCGCTCCCGCGCCGCCACCGCCACCACCCGCTAAATTCGAGGCTGAGGCCTTACAGCCTACCGATGTACCACTTAAAATATTTTACACTACTATTATTGTATAATTCTATATTGATTTCTTATATTTACGCGAATACCACATTGAAATTAAACTAATTTAACGGATTTTATCGCGTATATTTTATGTTTTTACGTTCCCGAAGTATCGGCTGCTTTACAGCAACCACCAGTCCTCCCATGAAAGTAAACCAGCTGTAAAGCAGCCGAAACTTTGAGACCTTAAAAACATAAAATGAACGCGATTAAATCAGTTAATTTATTTTTATTTCAAAGGGCTGAATCGTGCAAAGGCTACCCTGGAAAAGAAATTTCATAGAAACCATACCAGACAAACTCACAGAGAGGGCCCACCATTGCAAATTAATTATAAGATCGTCAAAGTAGCTGTTTCAACTCACCAAAAGCACAGTGGATATCTCCACTATCCCTGTACACAAAGAGTTGAGAACTATCTCAGCAAAGTTAGTGGAAACTTTACATCTTAGTTGGTAACTGGCGTCACCGCATATCATTATATCAAAGGGCTCTTTGGTGATCCCCTTATTTTGTTTGTATTTGCTAACGAGAACATTATAGATGTGCCAAGCTTGGAGGGAGATTAAAAGTGGAACAAGTATCCAAGATGGATCAAAGAGACACCTAACAATCCTCTATGGTCGTCTCACTACGCCGATCAGCGTTTAGAGATCATGCACTACTTTTTAGTCACACTACATTACTGTCCCTGCAAGCTAGACCGTAAAAGTTTGTTTTAAATGTAATAATATCGCCAGACGAACACACCAACTATACGATTCTCAACTAAGCAACGCTTGTATTATGGGTACCGTACAATGGACTGGGGGTGAACCCAGTATGTAATACTAGATTTTAATCCCTAAATTTATAGACGTTTTATAAAGTTATAATACGCCTATAAATTAGGGGGTAAATATCTATGACTAGGGTACAACCATTCGTGCTCGTTACAGAATGTTTGTCCCTACCAGGATTCGAACTCGGGAGCCTAGGCAAAGAAGTCAGGGTCACTACCAACTGCGCTAATCAAGTCGTCATATTATATCTACCATCCTTGACACATAATAAGTACCTACCTACATCAAGTTCACGCTTACCGAAGAATCAGACTAATATAGTCCATGCTACTGCATCGCTATTTACTGAAGCGAATTTTATTCTTCGAATTATAAGTCCTGTTCGTCCATATCTCCACCCCTGACCCTTGGCTCTTATCTCTTATCTCACAGAGTTCAAATAACAACTTTTTATCCTGTTGTGTTCTCAAACAACTTTGTCGTTATAAATGTAAACGTATAAACCCCGTGACGACCTGTACAAACTTGGTGTTGCTCTAACCCAAACGGGACCTTGTTCACCCTTGCTAATTCTATTTTTCTAGCTGCTCAAGCCTGCCTAGCCGTTCCTACATTATTCCCACATATCCATAACAATGTACTGCTCAAGAATGTAAAAGATATTTCTAAAAAGAGCAACCATGGAGTTTCTTGTCCGTTCTTTTCAATAGGAACGGCATTCCGAAGGGGTGATAAAGTTGTAGCTTGACATTTTGTAACAATTTTGACGATTGATTTCTTATATTTACGCGAAATTGACATTGAAATAAAAAAAAATCTGTGTAGATCGGACCGCAAGCAACAACTAAATATGAGGGTACCCCCGTCAAACTATGACACTAGGACGTCAACCACCTCAGTCCTCCCGTGAACATGGTTGCTGTAAAGCAGCCGAAACATCGGGATCGTAAAAACATAAAAAAACGCGATAAAAACCTTAAAATTTCGTTTTATTTCAATTTTGACGAGTTATTAGTACTGTACTTATAGGTTAACATGAATGAAAAATATTCTGATTCTGATACATAATAAACTATTGCAATAATTTAATTATAAATAAGTTATCAATACAGCACATTCTAACTACTCGCAGTCCTAATCAGCCGGTGTTCTTTGACCTCACAATTGATTTCATGTAACTATATCCTCTTTTCATTTCAGAGGAATACCAACCTTACACAATGATGTTATGGTAGAGTTCAATTTTATAGGTAATGGTAGTTAGGATGTTATGCCGCGAGAATCCTCTTGGAGCATTGGTCAGTATTATCAACGAGTGATAAGAGAAATACATTCCAATAATAGTGCGTGCTTTCTTTGTATTCCGGCGTTCGCGGAATACAAAATTATTGTATTTGTATTGCTGGGAAATTGTTGAGATGTAGGTAGTAATGAAGCTATACAGGGTGGTTCAGAAATGATATACTAAGTCTTGAACCTACGCTTTTTTGTGTATTTTTAATAATTATTCTGAAGTCAGAATTTCTATAGTTATGTGGAATTTAAATAATACATTTTGTTACCAAAAATATGAAATATGTCTTTTATTAAAATTCTGATTTCACTTAATGATTACAAATGCGGTAAAGAAACGCAGGTTCAAGGTTTAGTACACCCGTTCTACATCATTCTGTATATAATGTTTTTTTTAATACAGATGCAATGGCTATAGACAAAACTTTTTTTTTACAAATTACTAATAACGTGATAATCACTAGTAGTTAGCGTTAGCCGCCATACGTCTATAGTTTTATAGCCAGGGTGTGGATTGAACGCGGATCTACCCAGTTACGAGGACAGCCTTTACAACCACTAGGCTTCGCTTCATGTGAATACCTAAGTTAGGTACTAACTTATAGTAAAAACAAGTAATAAACTTCTTGAATCAAACGTTGTCTGAAAACTGTACCTTTGCTTCTTGTTAACTTTTAAATAACTTCGTATCACTAACTTCGTTCACTTAATAATATAGATATGGTCTATGAAAAACTTAAACCCGAATTTATAGACGAACTATAACTTTATCAAACGTCATATGGTATTGCGCAAAGCAAAACTCTTGTGCGCAGTACTATATTATGACGTATAATAAAGTTATAAAACGTTTATAAATTCAAGGGTAAAATTGATTTTATTTGATGTTTCACGGACCACGTACCTATGTATTATGCCTTAGATGTATATAAAAGTAAAGAAAATTACTAAAGAAAAATAATATAAAAGTATTAAGAATACCTGATCCGATACAAAAGTAATTTGTATTATATACTTAAAGTTAGTACTGTATTTTGAACAGCTACTAAAGTCTGCCTAGCCGTTCCTACATTGTTCTTATATACCCATAACAATGTACTGCTCAAGAATGTAAAAGACCTTTTTAAAAAGAGCAACTATGAAGTTTCTTGCCCGTTCTTGTCCATAGTAACGGCATTCCGAACGAGTGGTAAAGTTATATCTTAGCATTTTGTAACAATTTTGACGATTCATAAGTACTGTACTTAATGGTTTACATGAATAAAAAATATGCTAATTCTGATTCTGAATGGCGTCCTTAATTACTGCCTTAATCATACTGAATGCGACATCACCTCGATCCAAATAAAGGGACAGCTAATTAATAATTAAATGCGAAATTAATAACATAAAATGTACTCGTCGTGTTAGAAACATGATAAGACGCGTATAATTTATGAGGGACTTGTCTCGAAAACGGGTAGACGTTTATTTTGTAATTAAATTTAATCAAATCAAGGAAACGTCAACAGTTGAGCGCGCGATGTTACATTTCGTTCTGTGTAGTGATGGGCTGTATTTATTGCGTACTCGAGTACTTTTTAAAATATCGAGATTTGGTTTATGTAATCAAAAGATGGTACTGAAAATTTGTATCCTATATCAGTCAATATTAGTACAGTCGTAACGAATGGTGTATTAATGAAAGGGTGAATGTGAGTAGCGAAGGACCGTGATGCATGGAGGTCCTTGAGGAAGGCATATTATGTCCATGTTTTAATTGATTTCTGAGATTACGTCCCGTACACACTTGAGTACTTATAGTAGTTTTATATCTCTCAATTCATATTCCTCTAAGTTGATCTTTTCGTTTAGTACTCAACATCCAGTGATCAAACTAAGCTGAAATAACCTAATTTCCATTTCAATGTATTTTATAATAATATAATTATAATCCTTTGTATATCATGTCTTTATTAAAAAAAATACTTCAATAACTTCTACTTACCAATATTATTAATAATATAAAAAAGCATTCGCAAGCAGAGCATTTCACACATACCTCAAAAAAAAAAATATTTAAATTTAAAAATGGAATCGCAAATCCACTACAGTTACATCGGTACACGATGCTCCTGATACTATGTCACTTCACTGTCACGTATAACGCGGGGGCACTGTCACGCGACGGTCTCCCGAGGGCGACTGGCCGCGATCCACGACACGCCCGGGAGAATCACTGTGAGTACAGGTGATGACAGTTACTGGACTTGAACATTTTTTTTTTAAATAAATATCGCCATACGAACACACCAACTATACGGTCCCACTTTAAGCAACGCTTGTGTTATGGGTACCGTACAATGGACTGAGGGCGAACTCAGTATGTAATACTTATATACATATTAAACATCCATGACTCGGGTACAAACATTCGTGCTCATCACATAAAGCTTGTGTCCCTACCAGGATTCGAACCCGGGACCCTCGGCGCAGAAAGCAGAGTCACTACCACTGCGCTAATCAGGCCGTCTAAAATCTAAATCTTTGTATAATAGGGGACGAGCCTATTGCCACTAGTCCACAACGCTATCCTAGTTTAGGTTGGCGCACATCTTCTGATAGACATGCAGGTTTCCTCGCGATGTTTGCTTGCACCGCACGGACAGTGATCACGATTAAGTGTAGAAAATGATATTCGCACATAAAATCCGAACACACCAGATGTTCGAGACGAAGTCCGAATCGGCATGCTTTGTTTCCAAAGTGACGGCTTCCCCAAGTTGATTATCGCTGCTACTTTATCAGTAAGATAAAATTGATTATTATTTTACTGCCTTTAATTTTGATGCTATTTCATATAATTATTAGGAGGCATCCCTCTCCCATTGATGGGAGGCCCGTGCCCAACAGTGGGACATATAAAAGGGCTGGTATTATTATGCACACCTATTTATAGTACACGAATCACTGTACAAATGGTTACGCTGTATCGATACGCCACCGTTCGTACCGATACGAATAAAAACAAATGACATGTATGTACAACCAGATATAGAGCTCCATTAGACGTTACATGATCTGAAACACTGCCGCAGCCCCATTAATAAATATGATAGATATAACACTTACGAAAAATTTATTAAATAAAATTAATTCCACTATAAAACTTCTGTGCACACATGTACGCAGTTGGCCTTTATTTAACCGTCTGTCAAAACTGTTTATAACAAGCGGCCATGTTAAAGTTTATCGCTTAGTGTAAACATCATTTGCATTAGCCTCTCGGAAGATATTGTTAAGTAATTGATAACAAGATAATTAATAGCTAATTAACAGAAAATAGGTTTCATTAATTGCAATTATGCAAGCAATTTTCGTTTAAAATTATTTATTTTGCCAACGTCATTGTAAACGGATTGTAACTTTTATGAATTCAACTGTCGATATTTTAGAGAGATGTATTTCATAACAGAAATACTGTTACTAGTACAGCGTCTTTAGTGAAATATCGAAAGGGAAGCTGAACATTTATTCGAACAACTATTTATTAGATTACATGCAACAAAAATTGATCGAGCCTTTATAGATCAATAGGTTGATAAAATTAGACGATTGTTCTTAAAAAAATATCTAAGAACAATTTAAATCTGAGTAAATTTTATCATCATCTCAGCTATAATGCATTTTTCAGGGAAACATTTTTTTTATATAACATTTAAAAAAAATTGTGTAAAATATCTAGAGCATTTAACGAGTAGGTGATAACGATCACGTGTAAATGTATAAATTATATGTGTATAAAAGTGTTTATTTTTTCTTTGGGAAAGCGAGACAGTACCGTTTCATCGCAGACTAACCCCTGAATTTATAGACGTATTACAACTTTATCAAACATCACATAGTACTGCGCACAAGAGTTTTGCTTTGCGCAGTACTATGTGACGTTTGATATAGTTATTAAACGTCTATAAATTCGGGGGTTAGTATGTAGTTAGTATCTCACTGACCAAGCAGTGATAGCCAAGTTGGTAGAAAGCTTGCCTCGGTAACGAGGATTCCAGGTTCAAACCCCGGCTCGCACCTCTGGGATTTTTCATGTGCGAATCTCATTTTCAACCATGATTATCACTTGCTAAACGGTGAAGGAAAACAACGTCAGGAAACCTGCATGTCTGAGAGAACCCCTCGAAAGATGTGTGAAGTCCGCCAATTCGCACTGGGCCAGCGTGGTGTACTATGGCCTAATCCCCCTCGCATTGAGGGGAGGCCCGTGCCCAGCAGTGGGACATTAAAGGGCTGGAATTATTATTACCATCAGGTGAGATCGAGATCAAACACTTGCCTATAATGTAATAAAATAAAATAAAGTGTTATAATTAAAGTGATAATTTGACACTTTAATTATAGCACTTTTTTTTTATTATAGCGCAATTATAGCACATTTGTTTCGGGAACATGACCCTTGTGGCCTGATGGACCCCATAAAATATTTTACACTATTATTGTTAAACCTCATATAAGTAATATAAACTTGATCATATAACACTTATATAACATGAAATGTCGTATACAATTATGTAGGTAAGTTTGAATATATAACATTGTTGAAGCGTGTAATCGCGTTTCCAAGCCGTCACTCATACTTTTCAAATAAATTATAACTGACAGGGAAGCAGTGCGATATTCACTGTTTTTTTCCCGTGAATTGTCCCATTGCGTATAAGATGTGATACAATTTATATTCCCAGGTGTAACTGACATCTTGACATTATTGATATTTGAATAAAAATGGTAAAAGTTGCTCGACTCAATTTCACCTAAGAAGTTCTAAGATTTTTTCTTATGATATCGTCAGATGAACACGCTAGCTATACTGTCCCATACTAAGCAACGCTTGTATCATGGGTACCGTACAATGGACCGAGGGCGAACATAGTATATAATACTCATATAGATATTAAACATCGATAACTCGGGTACAAACATTCGAGCTCATCACCGTATACTTCATAGTCTACGTATTAAGACATTTTGTATGGAGAATTGAAAGTTCTGCTCAATTCTCCATACAAAATGTCTAAATACGTAGACTATAGACTATACGGTTAGTTTACGAGTAATCTCGCACTTGACATACTGAATGCAGTATACACGTCTATTTATTTAAAAGAAACCTAACAAAACAGACAATAGACATCAGTTTTTTTCTTAAAAATGAAATTATGAATTGCTTTCGTTAAAAAGTCGCGTTCGCGATGGCACCTCAAATAGATTTATTTCAATAAATACTGAATAATGGAGGACCCTCGTCATGCGGGATCGGACAGCATTCGATACGGAAGTAATACGGTATTTTGTACGCTTTTTATCTATTATTGAGTCTTTTATAGGATGCGAGTGAGTAGCGCATTCAATTCCTTTGCCACATGGCTTAAGAAGCAAAGAGGTAATTAAGAATTTCTGACAATAAAATATTTTGAAATAAAACTAATCTTACGGATTTTATCGCGTTTATTATAGTTTTTTACGTCGGGAACCTAAAAAAGTATAATAATCGCGATAAAATCCGTAAGATTCGTTTTATTTCAATGTGTACCTAGTATTCGCGTAAATCTAAGAAATCAATAAATAAAATATTTTGGTTCTGATAAGATGTTTACACACTTTTTAGAGACTAGCCCCCAAATTTATAGACGTTTTATAACTTTCTCAAACGTCATTTAGTACTGCGCACAATAGTTATGCTTTGCGCAGTACTATATGACGTTTGAAAAACTTATAAAACATCTATAAATTTGGTGGTTAAATCATAAATTTATTCACAAGACCGCTGTACTTTATTATGTCAAAGAGGCATAATACCTTTGTACGAAAAAAAAGAACAATTCCATTCGAATTTTAAAATTCCATTTTAAAGCGCAGTCTCCCGCGTCGCGACATTTTCGTTGCGTCATTAATGTGACGTCTCGTCATTGCCCTTTGCATGGGTATTTTTAATTAATCCCATAATTACATGGCGGCTACAAAAATAATCGTGAAAACAAATGGTGATGCCGTGTGTTAAAAGTAGGAATGTGGCGTAGTTAAAGCTATTGTCAAGATATACCAGGAGATACTTTTTAAGAATGCTTTGCTGCGTTTTAGTAAACTCTATTTTTCTTTAACTATATTGACTCTAAAATTATTATTATAGAATGATTAAGCATAAGTAACTGAAATAATTATTTGTAGAAAATATTATATTTTCAATCATTTTACTCAAGTATATCCAGACTCAAGTCAAGTATAAGCAAAAGTGAAATTTGCATCTTTTCCTCTTTCCTACTGTTAATTCTTTGGATGATTAAATATTGCAGGCAAACACGCCAACTATACGGTCCCACACTAAGCAACGCTTGTATTATGGGTACCGTACAATGGACTGGGAGCGAACTTAGTATTATATATTACTTGTATAGATATTAAACATCCATGACTTGGGTACAAACATTCGTGCTCATCACACAGAGTTTGTCCCTACCAGGATTCCAACCCGGGACCCTCGGCACCGAAAGCAGGGTCACTACCGACTGCGCTATTCAAGCCGTCCGATGTGTTATAGAAAAAGCCACATACCAAAATCATTTTCAACGCAAATCGCTAAATGCACTATGCAAAATGATATTAAGTACAAATGGTTGAAATCATAAAACAAATAGCTGCGATATCTCTCAATTCTCGGTGGAGTGCCGGCTTTAATGGAGTGTGAGCAACGCTGCGACAGATAACACTGTTTTATGCTTCTTTAAAAGTGCTGTTGAGTTTCAACGTTTAATAAACTTTATCTGAATAGCAATAAAGGTTATATTGTGCCAAAAATCACACTCCATCTTCAAATGTAGGCTTTTTAAAAGAGAAGAATTAAAAAATTAACCCCATATTCGGAGTGATATTTTAGAAGGTTATTTGTTTTTTTCTCCGCCCCGAATAGCAGAATAAATACTAAAATAAACTGTGGGAAATAAAATTATAACAATTACCTACAGTTAAGTGAGTATATACCCAGAGTTTGTTGTGAATGTTATGAAAAAAATTTAGATAGTTGAAGTGACCATTTATAATGGCTCCCTGATTAGTAGTCCCGACCATTGCGTACTATTCAACATGTTTGGAGAAGTAAGTACTTTTTTTGTAGATTTAAGTACTTTGAAAAATATGGACGACAATTGAAGATTTATGAATGTCTACGAAATTTCCGAATTAAGCAATATTATTTTCTAACTTTAGATATAAAACTTTAATAAAAATGCAAATGCTCAAATGTTTAAGACGTCTGGCACGCGTTCATCCCCGAATAATGAGTCATTCCCTCGTCTTTTTATTTCCGGATTATTTGGAAAGTGATTTCATTTCTTGTTAAAAGTTTAATCTTAGTCGTCGGACTACACGGGAGAAGTATTTATAATTATTGTTCTTCTTTTATCCTGTCTTTATGTATTTTATTAAATAATAGCCATGTGGCCGATCGTATTTAAAAAAAACGTTGTCCCGCCATCTGAACCCCATAAAGTATCAAATCCAAAAGTACCTCCTTAGTGGACCTCTAGGGTACTCTCTTCTTCTAATTCGTGACGCTCTTGTCAGAGCGGTCGTGGTCGTCATGTTTTGGTTTTGGGACTGGTGTTGCTTGCCTCACGAAGTCTCGCCATCTCTCCCTATTGGATGCCATCCTGGTGTATTTATGCAGGGGGCCACCAATGGCAGACTTAATCTGGTCGGTCCATCGCATGGGCGACCTTCCACGTGGTCTGGTGCCTTCCACTCTGCCTTGTATAACTAACCGCTCTATGGAGTCATTTTCTCGCCTTGAGACGTGTCCAAAGAAATTAAGGATGCGAGTCTGTACAAGCGTGGATAAACGCTGTCTGATGCCGAGTTCTTGGAGCACAGAGATATTGGTGCGAAACTCAGTCCAGGATATTCCAAGTAGGGTACTCTACTATATTTCAAATCATATTCCAAATTTGAAATCTCTAGATCGCCGGGTTAGGCTGTGCGTTGTATGTCACTCAGTGATAAGTTTTTTTAAATATATTTTGCTTCGTTCTTTTTTAGCATATTTTACCGGCCAAGTGTCTTTTCCAATTGTGTTGGTAAACTCATCGACAAAAAAAGATGGACGCCATAATGTTTTAAAAAGTGAAATGAAATAGATACATTTTATATTTTGGAATCACGCCTATTTACGGGGTAGCAGAGGTGCACTGTTATGGTATTTATTGATCCCAATAAGGGGTGAGTTTGCTACCATACCACTCTAGGCAAAGGATTTAATGTCCCACTGTAGGGCTAAAGTTATTTGGGGTCGAGTCACCTTCGTCCGTAGGAGAATTAAGTACCCTCGAGATACCCTACACGTGACCCTGGGTGGTGTCAACTAGGTGACAACTCTACTGGTGGTAGGCTTCGGTCGTGGTTAGTCACCACCCACTGAACAAAGCCATGTCGCCAAGCGGCCCAGCCGTGTTCCGGCATGATGTTCAGTGTTGCCATTCATGGATGGCGGGTAAGATCAGTTGCGCTGCATATGCCTAGTGAATGTAGCGTCTCGATCTACTGCCGCCTTCCTACCTAGGCAAGTATGCTCCATCGTAGATCTCATCGTCACTTACCATCAGGTGAGATCGAGATCAAATACTTGCCTATAATTTATAAAAAAAAAAAAAAGTGCATCCTTAATGTGAGGATGGTTCATCGATATTTCAACGATAAAAGAAATTATTGTAACGGAATCAAAATTTTGAAACAAGGCACCTCTTCTTCAAGTCTAGGTCCACCACCACTTATTACTTCCATTGAATTAAAAAAGGATCCCGATATAGGGGTAGCTAACCCAAGTCAGCTCCTAAGAATACTTGAAAATATGAGCTCCAAAACATTAATGGAAGTAAGTGTAACGAGGTCACTGAAATAACTTTCAGGCGATCCGTGCCAATCCCCAATTACTTTGCGCAATTAAATTAGCGCTTTAAAAGCTGAAAAACAACTTAATCTTAGCAAAACGTTAAGGGATAAGGAAATAAAAATAAAATTCTCGCAAAGGGTCAGAGCTTACGGGAAGCAAAATTCCACTTTAATTAAGGTGAAAGTGTATAGAGAAAAGGGGGTTCTATAAGGGGCAATACCAATATGGCAGACATATCAATTACTACCTGGGCAAATTAAAAAAAAAACTATCATTTTGTAATGTTTCTTTGTTATTGAGATCAGTTCGTTGTTTCGTACCCACACAAGTGAAACTTACGGCCCCAACACACGAACGGTAATTGGCCTTCGACAGAGCCAACCGCAGCCTCTAGCTAACTTAGCTATGGACTATACATTGGTGTACTTATTCTTTTATATTTTTACGATACTTAAAACAATAGATTTTTAAATTACCAAAAGCTTCTCTCAAAGCATTCCATCTTGAAGATTAGTGAACGGAAAAAAGCTGAATCAACAAAAGACAACTCCATTAGAAAGGAATCTGAGCCGAGGGCGCCCCACATAAGATGTGATATCGATAAATGAGAAATGCTTAAGATGTTACTACAATCTTAATGGACATTGATGCGGGTCGTGTCAGTCTAGATTGTGTTTAGGAGAGAAACTAGTAATTAAGTTACATAATAATACCAGCCCTTTTAATGTCCCACTGTTGGGCACGGGCCTACCCTCAATGCGAGCGGGATTAGGCCATAGTCCACCACGCTGGCCCAGTGTGGGTTGGCGGACTTTACGCATCTTTCGAGGGATTCTCTCAGACATGCAGGTTTCCTAGCGATGTTTTCCTTCACCATTTAGCAAGTGATAATTATGGTTGAAAATGAGATTCGCACATGAAAATCCAGTAATCCCAGAGGTTGAACCTGCGATCCTTAGTTACCGAGGCAAGCGTGCTACCAACTTGGCTATCACAAACAGTGGGACATTAAAAGGGTTGATATTATTTATTATATATTAAACTTGATATATTCTAATGAAAAAGAAACACTGCACAGTTTGCAATACCTACATTAAAATTAGGTCAACGCATAGCTGACTGAAGCGAATTCCGCGAACACTGCACTTCGTGTCCTATCCGACAAGATTTGCGAAAGATAGGCATCGCTTTGATCCAGCGATTATGATCCCCTCACTAATTGGATACAGATGAACATACACTGTGTCTCAGAATCTCCGGTTTGATCTTTTTGAGATAACATCATTGGGTATGAACATCAGGTGAGACACGCCATGTTCATA
Source organism: Pheosia gnoma (assembly GCA_905404115.1). Lineage (NCBI taxonomy): Eukaryota > Metazoa > Arthropoda > Insecta > Lepidoptera > Notodontidae > Pheosia > Pheosia gnoma. The sequence goes on from FR989902.1 coordinate 1,769,346, forward strand.
TCATCATGTCACATCCATTATTTTATCTATAATGTGTATTTATTGAATGTTTTATTGCTATTAATTACTTGACATTGGCAAAATACCCGCTAAGTTGTGGGTGAGGCCATATTCATATCCATTTTATTTCATCGCATTTCATTTCGTAAAAGAAGAACATCAGGTGACGTTAGATAGTAGGTGTGGAAAGCAATGTCACAGCATCCCCTGTACACAAAAAATAATGATTCTTGGTGTATAATCTGGCTCGGCCTTACTATAAAAAAATCTGAACATAGAGTTTCAGCAGTAATTTTTAGAATAGTACTTTTGTAATGTTTCGTTAACTGTACGTTAATTAACAAAAAAGTCAGTCTCCCATTTTTTGTGAAAGCACTTATCATTAAAACAATGCCAGTTAAATAGCAGTAGGTAGAGCTTCTATAAATACCACTAAGCCTCTACAAACGTAGAGACAGTTTGCCAAATAGCTCAACTCTACAGCGGAATGAATTGAGACCGCTTGTGAAGGCCGTCATAGTACTGTAAGCTCCGGGATTGTTGCTGCCATTCTTATACAGCTTGGGACTTGGTGACGAATACTTATGTGGTGTACATAGCTTTTTATTCTTACAACAGATGAGGCTAAATGAGAAATTAAGATTGTAAGCTTGTTATTGGCTATACTTTTACGTTAGTTATCATACGTTGTACTACTTGGTTTCCGCTGTAGTTTATAATGAATTTAGGTTACTATATAATGAATAAAAAAAAGTTAGTATTTTATTGTATTGTAGCGACCTCAACCTCGCCATAAGCTACACAGAAGGCGCTGTTGACGACATTAAAAATAAATGACGTAACTTCATACAATCCTGCAACGCGCTATGAGAGTTTTCGGAGCACGTAACATATATACAAGATCCCTACAATAACCATCAGGGCAAAGTGGCCGCCCCGCCAGGCCTACCACCCGCCTGGCTGAAAGATCTTCCCTTTTCCACTAAAGTATGAAAAATTAATATTATAGCTCGAAGAACCGATGGCCGTTGAGGCAGAAAAGTTCTAGAATGGCGAGCACGAGCCGAAGACGTAGTGTAGGATGGCTCTCCATAAGGTGGACCGATGATATCACACACGTCGCAGGAAACCGGCAATTTCCAATGTGGAAATCATTTGAGGAGGCCTATGTACAGCAGTGGACGTCTTTCGTCTGATGGATGGATGCATGGATATTTTGAAATGCTGCTCTCCTATTAAATAATTAGGAATTAAACTAAATTATTTAACAGCTGCCTCGTAAACAAATTGAATTTAATTTGTCAACGTCGCTAGCAATCAGGGCCACATCGGCGAAAAGTAAAATTGCCAATTTCAAGGGGTGAACCGACGGACGCCGTTGTCAGCGACGCGCCATTAATTTGTTTAAAACAATCAGGTGCATTTGATAGGACGCGACAACCCTAACCGCGGGGAGAGTGGTGAATATAGTTGTTTTGTTAAAATATCCGTTGAAAAACGGCAGGTGTTCACATATTCATTTCTTATATTTACGCGAATATTACACATTGAAATAAAACTGCCTCTCTTGACCATGGTTGCTGTAAAGCAGCCGAAACGTCGGGATCGTAAAAACATAAAATAAACGCGATGAAATCCGAAAAAAATGTTTTATTTCAATCGGCAGTTGTTCAGTCAATTTATGTAGATTTATGAACGATTCGCTGTCGATATCGAATCGAGCAAATACTATCGGCTCAATCTGATATCTCTCTGTATTTTTTTTTCTCAAATAAAAAAAAAAATACAACTGAATTGAGAACCTCCTCCTTTTTGAAGTCGGTTAATAAAAAGGCAACAAATTTATTTTTAAGTCAGTTATTCTCGAAATATAATCACTTATGTACAATTTTCTCGTAAATTTGTACTCGAGGTTTTAAACGTTTTTTTCATGCCTCATTTCAAGGGAGATGCCTCGAGGATTACATTTAATTAGTCAAGTTGCCGACGCGTCGGCTGACGCAATTATTATCATAACCTCTCCAGGCGTCTCCGTGAAATATTAAGTATGAAATAAATCATATAGAGTAGGAATAACGCGTTTATAAGATGGCTCCTAGAATTGAGGCTTATTTTAAACTAGCTGCGCCCGGCGGTGTTACCTATAGACTATAATCTATCTCTGTGCCAAATTTCATCCAGATCCGTTCAGCCGTTCGGGCGTGAAAGAGTAACAAACATCCATCCATCCATCCATCCATCTATCCATCCATCCAAACTTTCACATTTATAATATTATAGTATAGATTATAATTTTCAAGCTAATAGCTGATACAGTATGTTGGTAAAGACAGGTTATCTAGGACATTATACCGCCAAGATATATAAGTTCCATTAAAATCATTTTTTCATGGCAATACTAAGCTCTCGCCATCTCCTCTGGTACTAGTATCTATGGTTAAAACGCAAGTCTCTGATACTATTTCTTTTTGTATTTAATAATTCAATATTTTAACACACAGACTACAAAAATGTGTTTTCAATATACAATTTATATAAGATTGAATGATTAAATTATATGATAATGATCAATAATATGGGTGAAGTATTTATTTTAATAGTTACTTGCTTCCTGAAAAAAAATCCCTAACTAGTAGGTACAACTTCCAAACTCCTCAAGGGACACCACATCGTGAAAAACAAAACTTCCACAGCAAAAACGGAATCGCCAGTACGCATCTCGAGCACAAAGAATAAAATGCGCCTCCGGCGAAGTTCAAAAACTTTTCCGTTCCTTCAACACAGTTATGTATGCCTAGAGGGCGCTAACGTAATCGTAACGTCATCGAAAAAGTATGCCGTCTCTGTCATTCCTCTTAACGAAAGCTGTTGTGTGAGCGGAACGAAAAACGTTACTACATATGAAGATAGTGCTTTAGCCGATATGTTTCGTGTGCTTCGCGTTTCATTTGAATGATATCTCAGTAACAGAAGAAGAAAAACAATAGGGTGGGACGGGGCGTGTTGGGACATGTCTCAAAACTTTCGAAGATCGAGATGGGGCACCCTTTTGCGGGTCGGCTTGGGATTGCGACCTAGTATGTGTTAATAACGTGATATGTGAATGTTCTGTAATATTATTAGTAAAGTAAGTAAAAGTAAATTTTATTTCAGTTTTGACATTTGACATGGTAGGTTATGGAACGCTTCCAAACTAGGCGAAAGCCTGTATCTTGGATACCTGATAAGTTTGCTTTATAGTATAGCACATTATTATATTATTATATAAAAAACAAAGCATACGTATTTAGCTCACCTTATAATGTATACCCAGTTCTACAATAAAATAGGCATTGAGAGTAAAGATGGCTATTTCAGGTAGCTTGGTAGCCTAACTGCAGTATTATTCTACTCGTCTATTATAATAAAACTAGCTGTGGCTCGCGAATTCGTGCGCGTAGTAAATTAAAAGAAGAAGCGAATAAACCTGCATGTCTGAGAGAACCCCTCAAAAGACGTGTGAAGTCCGCCAAGCCGCACTGGGCCAGCGTGGTGGACTATGGCCTAATCCTCCTCGCATTGAGGGGAGGCCAGTGCCCAACAGTGAGACGTTAAAAGGGCTGGTATTATAATAAATCTGAAAACACTACTCTATAAATATTATGTATACTTATTTCTAGCTAAGTACCTTATCTTGTTTAGAGCATCATCAAGTAATTGTAAGAATTAAAACATAAACCAAATTTCGAAACGATTGAAATCTTATCGTTCAGTAAAAACTGACACCGTCCAATGCAATTTTTCTACAAAATATAGGGCACATTTCGGTAATACTTATCTATCAATAATATAGAGCAATGAGAACAATAAAGAATGAAGTTGGAGCAACTGTCTCGAAAGTTTAATGTTATAGTTTCGGACCGGGAATAGTGAGCTGGTTTTCTCAATATAGCTGTTGGTGTACGGAAAATCTCTCTGAGAATAATAACGTATTATAAGGAGTCCATCAGTAGGCTATAAAGATCACATTTTAAAAATATATAAAGTTTTAAGAAATATAAGAGTAACACCAGATACTAAGTGCGCATTGGAAGCATAGCTTACATTATACTGGCCAACTAATAGGCATACTAGTTCCCTCATAAAATAGTTTACACAATTTTTTTACACCTTTATAGAAATAAAAGTAATTCTAAGGATTTTATCGCGTTTATTTTATGTTTTTACGTTCTCGACGTTTCGGCTGCTTTACAGCAACCATGGTCACGGGAGGACTAAAATTATTTTTATTTGCGCAAATATAATAAATCAATACATTTATAGAATTTAATAAAATTTTACACAAAGCCCTTGGGCAACTCAAAACTAAGCTTCAAATAAATACTTAAGGCCCAATAGACCTACTTTCAATCCAGCCAAAACCTATTCTTTCATTGAAATTCAATAGCCAAAACCAAACAAGATAACACTTAAATACTTAATAAAATATCGGGCTGTCACAAACACTGTCGGGGTTGCCGTTGGAAAAATCGGTCTGTTTATCGATACATAATCGATATAAATTAATGGCCTGTCAGTGGCAGGCCGAGCTTAGTGGTTCACAATCACTTCAATACAATATTTCATATGTTTTGTTGTGTGTGGATATCGGCGTGTGTGATATCGGCTGCCTACAAGCGAGATTTTCTTTTTTGCTGACCATTATTATCGTGGTCTGGATCAAATTCCCGTGGTAATGGTAGGTCGTTACCGCCCTCCGCCCTAGAAATTTGTGTTTTGTTTTGACAATAGCAGGTAGTTATCGTACCAACTATACCGCTCTCTATATAATATAATATCGCCAGGCGAACACACCAATTATACGGTCCCACACTAAGCAACGCTTCTATATCGGTACCGTACAATGGACTGAGGGTGAACTCAGTATATAATCTTAATATATATAAATTACGTGTCACGGTGTTTGTCCGCTATGGACTCCTAACCTACTAAACCGATTTAAATAAAATTTTACACACTGTGTGCAGTTTTATTCAACTTGAAAGATAGGAGTATATCTCAATTTATAATCACAAATATTTAACTGTAAAATATTTCCTAGACATAATGTATATGGCAAAACAACGTTTGCCAGGTCAGCTAGTACTTATATAGATATTAAATATCCATGACTAGGATACAAACATTCATGCTCTCCATACAAAGCTGGTCCCTACCAGGATTCGAACCCGGGACCCTCGGCGCAGAAATCAGGGTCAAACTGCGCTAATTAGGACGTCCATAAGTAGTTATAAAAAACAGCCAGCTTTGCAGTCTAGTTGGAAATAGATTTTTATCATCTGTATCTGAATACTGATAATGTCGTAAGATATGCTTCTCTTTTCAATAAGTATATGTAAGTAAGTGTAGTATCCCTTCGTATATTAAGAAACTATTATCGGCTGGCCCCCAGTGCTGCCTCCGGGGTGCAATAAGTGCTGAAATAGCTCAACGCGTTGACTTTACTCCTGAAATAACAGCTTAGAGGTTAAATTCTACTACTATTTATCTTACACTGTTTTGGAATGGGCAGGATAAAACGCGTAGTTTTAAATAAAGGCGAAGGAATATTTTTTTTATTTTAAGCCAATGATATTTTTTGAAATTAGAATTGCTATTTTAGCTGTTTCAAAAAGGTTTGCCTCACTCACCAATTTGTTATTTGATATTACCGTGCTTATCCATTCAACTGTTTCGTTCACTCGTTCACTCCACAATGGAAAGATTCCCTCGAACACTCGTTCATTCATACTCGTTCTTTTTAAAAAAATAATTTGGATTATGCCGTAGGACCCTCGGCTGCTTCTCACTCAGTTCCAACAAAGTGGAAGTTTTTAATTAATTCCGGATTACATGCCATCAAGCTATGGGGCAATTTGAGTGAAATAAAAATGTAGAATACTATTTTATATACAGTGCTAACAACTTATGAATGAACATTTCTTGACAATGTTATTTATCAAGATTTTTCTTTTATTACTTAACTTGTATTACTTAAATGGAGAATTGAATGTTTTAAATACGGTCGGTTAGAGGCGCTGTTCAATTTTCCATTCAAAGTGTCTAAATACGTAGACTATCAAGTATACGGTTAGCTTACGAATAATCTCAGATGTGCAGTATAGTTACGTGCGAACCGCCTATAGTTCATTTAACGTGAAATTAGTATTAAGTAACAAACTTATGCACGCCATAAATTGCCATCGAAACTGCACCATTATCTGCTAAAATAGGGGCATTAACATTCGCGTTAGCGTCCAATGGATACTATATCCCACTTGGTAGCTGGCCAGGCGGCCTGACTGGAGCTTACAGGCGGAAATTTCAGCTTTCGGAATCCCAGCCCAGAGTCGAGATTTGTTACTATCATCCATGTTTTATAGATCTACGCTTGAAGGAGGGGCCATGAACTTACTGCCTGTTTTTCGTTCTCTATATATTTTATAGACTGAGTTCTGGGCTTAGTACTAAAACAGGTTTATTTTGTAGTTCATATTTCTTTTGGCTTTTTAATATAGGTATGGTGAAAACGTCTCGCCCATGAAAATAATAAACAATAAAATACTTTGAAAGAATTATGAGATAACCATTTCTTTTTTATTGTTTTCCACTAAGAACTGGAAGCAAAATAAATGTGTCTAAATATTCCATCTCGGCTAATTATATCTTGGTACAAGCACAAGTAATCAGTTGAAGCAATTTGAAATCCAATTTTATCAACAAATTGTACGAAAATAGCTCAAGACCGACACGGCCTTTGATAAACAGACATAAAACAACACCCGCCTTCGTTATTACAAGGCACAAGGCGGAGGATGCCTCGGCAAAGGTCGGTATTTGTCCGACGCGTCGCGTCGATCGCGACAAACCGATCCAGGATTATCTTGGATAGAGGAATTCCAATAATATTTCACTGGCCGCCCACTGCGGAGTGAACCTTGGGGCAAGATGCGAGCGGCAGCGGAAAACGATATTAATTTATTTAACATAGGTAGCTAATTCAATTATCCTTTTGGGATAATATTACTTTATGTGGTGTAACTCATGTCACTATAAAATTATTAAAAAGGTTGGCAGTTAAAAAGGTCAACCAACCATGCTGTGATTCTTGCTCGACCTTCTCAATTTAAGTCACATTCCGATTCGGTATTAGAGCTAAGGAAATAATGCAAAAAAATGTAATTTGACGTATAAAATAGATAAATTTGTAGTATAAAATTGATAAATTATTAAAATGTGACTTTAGCTAGCTCTATATAATATTATTAATATTATTATTAGATAGCTCGGTTCGGACTTGAATGTGTCCCAAATTATAACTATATTCGTGTTGGGGGCTGATAGATATTAAATAGCAAATAGGTAATAGTGATGTAGTTAGCCTATATTACTGGTCCATTTTTTTTTTCATTAAGAAGATGTATTTAGAAGAATTTGTAGGAGCAGGTAGGTAGGTATTCTTTCATTCTGTTTGCTATCTAGATACGTATGTATTCTACAATATATATTTTATTTCTTTATTATGTGTTATTAAAATCGCTGTTGTTCATAACTTAGAGCAAAGCTGCAGCTAAATTCGCGTGGACTATCTAACACTGGACCTTTGCATTCGGAAATCTGGCTGGTTCTGACGTCCCATTAATTTGTGCAACCACCGCCTACCAGCTTTTCGATACGTATTCTATGGGCGCCATATTGATTTATATTTATAATGTTGTATCGGTCTCTAGATAAACTACGAAGGAACACTGTTACGGCCCTAGTACCGGTATCCGAACACATTATTATTTAAAGTGTGTATCCAAACACCAGGACAGGAGTCTACATTTTTGTCTATGGCTATATGGCAGGACGCTTAGAAATTATACTATTGATTAACTTGAGTTAATAACTAATTACTGTATTACAACAAATTACATTCTTTATTAATATATGTATAGTGATTTATTATTGTGCATACCTACGACATACACCACAAACACTTTTAATAAATTAGCTATATAATTTTTTTTTATTGCAAAATTATAATATATAATGATTACTAAAACTTATAAAGAAATCTAAACAACTTCACGAAATACAAACATACAGAAATGTAAAGTTCTGAAACAGATTTAAAATGAAAACAGTATTAGACCTGCAGGGTCATGACGTCATTACCATAAATCAGCGCATATGAGACGGGAAAGAGCACGACCTCAATCTTTCCCAACTACTTGAATTAAAATTACGTAATAGATTTAAAAAAAATATTTTAACGAAAGCTGTTCTTTCTGGAGTCGTTCTAGTAGCAAAAGGCATTCGCTCTCAAAGTTGAGACCCGTTTAAAAATCGGCCCCAAATGACTCGGTCTAAACTTTCGCAAGCATCAAACCTAAATGGGTTATTTCGCCCGGGGTTATTAATTAACAAATAATTTTCCATCCCTTTAAGAAACAATTAGTTGATTCTGAATTTTAATGCGCAAATTCTGCGGGTCGTTAGGCTGTAATAAATTATCGGTGCCTTAGCCTCCCTGAATACCTATAAGGAATCTTAATTTTACCCCCTGAATTGTTAAGCTGTGTGTACACCAATTATAACTCAAGACCGGGTAGGCCGATTTTTATAATAGATTTTTTGAATTCGTCCCCACCCTAAATAGCAGAATATTGATTGGAATCGTGGGAAAAAATCACTTTAAAAAATAATAATACAGATAGATATTCTTTTACATTTGATTTAGAGGCAGTACGAAGTTCGCCGGGACAGCTATAATAAATATTTGACAGTGAGGATTGCTGAAAAAAAAATCCCCATTTTATATTGACTCTAGCATGTTATCAACATTCTTTTAAAAAAAATATGTAACCTAACGCACATGGCCATTACTTGATACGAGTACACTAAATGATGAAACATACTTAATTGTTGGATACTTTTTTCTCTACTTAGATAAGTTCACAGGACAAGTCTCTTTAATGGTACGGCTACATCTGGGTTAACGTTTGTGTTAATGTCAATGCCAATATAGGCCTTAATTAAGCCATTAAATGTTACTAAGTTAAACCCTTAGCGACATTTATGTAGTTATGCCAAATTTCTCGTGTTTAACGTCATTAGTAAAACGTAAGTAAATTAATGTGTTAAACCGTTGGCCATGTCTGCTTAGTGCTGTTATAATGGCACTAATTCGTGCTTTAAGCCACAGGTGTAGTTAAACCATAAAAAAATCATTTAAAAATCACCGAATAGTTTTATCCAACATCAAGCCTCATTTTGTCTATGGAATAATAAACGTGACCTTGCCTATGCGTTCCTTTTTTAAATACAATACAAATAGCCTTGGTAGAAGCTTCACGCATAAATACAATATAAGCTAACATGAAAAATACTTAAGTACCTACCCGACACACATCTCCAACCATGAAAACAACAAGGCCACGTAAATAAAATTCGTCGGCAAATAAAAACGTTACGGCCAACGAAACATTCAAAACTCGACGTTCTCCATCGCATATGAAACATTTGAAATGTGAAGTGCTACGTTGTGTTTGTTCGAAATCCTCCGGTGCCCAAAAATTAGTATTCTGAAACTGTCCCGGGCGTATAAAATCCTAAACCAATAAACTCTAAAACGGGACCCTAGGTGTGCCGACCGCACAAAAGTACAGCTATCTTGAAGATTGAATTCCTCCAAGCCAGTCGGCTGAACAAAACACTCAATTTAAGATCAAGCTATTTCTTATTGAGCCAATCTACCGCCTTAATTTGCAGTGTAAAGGCCCTATTCTGTATTCAAATATTTTTTTCCCGTTCCATTTTTAAACTAGGGATGCGCTAAACTGAATTATGCTTGCGGTTGCGGTACTTATAATCGATACTGGAATTAAAACTATACCTGTCCTGCTGTAGGTATAATAAACTCGGGCCATAGGTACAGATGTGAAGGCTAATTCATTTTCCTTTAACATCCCAAACTCCTGACTCTTCGGGCATCTGATAAATATTGAAAGTCATCTGACGTATATTAGGGTTGTTGTTTTTTTTCTTGGATCATTATTCCAAGTGCGGACGCATTGACCGATTAAGTATTAGGTACAAGCACTATCTTTTAAATTAAGAAATGTTTTTTTAATCCCATGGCAGGTTAAAAAATATAAAACACTGGCCACAAACTGTCACAAATAAAAAAAACTGCTAACCAAACGGCGTTCGCAGACGACGTTCGTCCTATTTGGTTCGATTGCTTGAGATTACGGGGCAGTATTAATTTCTCCTGGAGAACAATCCACGACAGTTGGAAATTGAATCGAAGGTGATAAGATCAGTTTTTTTCATTACAAAGTGAGTGGGATTCACCTCGAACGAGGAAAGATTAGAATTTAATAGGGTACTTATAATAATATATTTTCCCGAAATAATCTTTAGACTTTCATTTTTTTTCTGATTAAACTGGTTGTTATAATTATGTTCTGTTGTTGTTGACGAGGATATATTATATGAATAATTACTGTCTGTTATTCTGAACGGGTATTTTTTTTTATTATTTGGAAAGATAAAACCACAACTTCCAAATATATAACAGCACCTAAGTACGATAGAATATTATCAGTCAAGCCAGTCATTAGTTTAATATCTTACACAAATTCCTGGCAAGGGTGTAATTTCATTTACACAAAACGTCGTGAAAACCGACTGGGAGCCGCCTGAAACTTTCAGTACATTAATATTAAACACGTTTTAGAACATTGGCGTTTATCGTAGGTACGGAAGCTCCGGCACATCCGGAAAAAGACGATTAACAGGAAAAGACGATATTACATATATTTTCTTTTTATTTTCCGCATTTGAAGTTACTATATGGTTCAAATTGCTATGCATTTAGTAGGAAGTTAGGTAAACTTAAGACATTATTTTTTTTTTATTGAGAAATGAATTGCAATTTCATATTAAAATCCTATAATATATTGGCGTATTGATTTGCGTATTTGGTAGTGACCCTGCTTTCTGTGCCGAGGGTCCCGTGTTTGAATCCTGGCAGGGACAAACTTAGTGTGATGAACACGAATGTTTGTACCCAAGTCATGGATGTTTAATATCTATATAAGTAATATATACTGGGTTCGCTCCAGTCCATTGTACAGTATCCATAATACCAGCGTTGCTTACTGTGGGACCGTATATAGTAGGTATGTTCGTCTGAAGATTATGTTATGTTATGTTTTTATATTTTAAATAAAATGAGTATATAGGTACGTACTTATCCTATTTTTAAACTGTGGTACGTACCAGATTAATGATATTAGTATTAATATCACCAGACAAACAGTTAATTCAAACAGGTAAAGACATCCTATCCTTCTTATCTTCAGTTACAAAAAAAAATACAAATTTAGAAACCATGTAGACGCTAGTACTATTTTAACCAGCTACTCGAGCCTGCCTAGCCTTCTAAATTGTTCTCACATGCCTTAACCAATGTACTGCTCAAACATGTATAAGATCTTTTTAAAAAGCGTAACCATGGAATTTCTTGCCCGTTTTTCTCCATAGGAGCGGCAATCCGAAGGGGGGGCTGAGTTGTAGCTTTGTTGTAACCAAACTCAAACCATACTGTCATGTTGACAGCGCACTACTGTCTGTATATTTTTTCTTATCTATGCTCATTCCTCCTTGCTATAACTCGTCATGGTGTCTCTTGTACTTTTAGAGAATAAATCCGTTTTAATATCCACTGCTGCTTATTTTTGGCCCTGTTCTATCAGGTTATGGAGTTCAGCGCATAGTTAACGCAAAGTATAAGTGAAAAAATATAAATTCCGCGCGAAAATACTTTTGTGAAAAATAGGACGCTAAGTTTTTCTCGCCGGTCGCCACGTCTCAAAATGGCGAACATTATGTGACAATTTTGACGATTTATAAGTATAGTACTTAATGGTTTACATGAATAAAAATATTCCGATTTTAAATATTTTTGCTGAGTATGTTCATGCATCCATTAGAAAATTTGAAACACGCTTAAAAATCAATTACCCTATTAAAAATATAATAATGAAACATACTCACCAACATAAACCACAGTTACAACACAACACGTTTTTAACTTAGATCGCGAGCGCTCCGCGAACGGAAAAAGCGCGCGCCCCGCTCCGCGCTTCAGCCAGCTCTGATTCCAGCGTAGCGTCGCTCTGCCGCCCGCCCTGCGCACCGGCTACGGTGATTACTAGCCCGTAGCATATGCGCTACGAGTAATCGTAGCACAAAATCTTCAGCACACGCCAGACAAAGTGTTTATAGGATTGGTATATCAATAGCCTTGGTATTTAATTTAAGAATTAGAATTAGGAATTCATATTCAAACCAAAAACAGAGACGTTAAAGCAACAATTGGTACGTAAATAACAACGTCGCGTTTCATGAGGTGTTTCGAATTGTACAAACAGTATGTTAAATAATTATAACAACTTTAACTTAGATGCAAGCATATGCAAAGAATTAAGTGACTGAATTGACCCAATATATTACTAGTCTAAACTCTTATCGCGTAGTGCTATGCTACGCGCCTGTAATAAAACTTCTATCAAATAAGTACTGTCAATTAGAAAAGTTAATGAGTAGCTACCACAGATATATGAGAGAGTAGCTACTAACGACACTTACCCAGCGCGATTATTTGTTCTATTATGTACTCTATATAGAAGTAAATTATTTATATTTTACTTTACACCGCTACAAAATCCTATGCACTTAGAGTCGTATACATTAGGTTCATACTTTTAATCAGTAAGTACATGGCGACTGGACACACCGAGGGTCGAGACTATCCGTTGGTTAATCCGATTCTCTTGTATTTCCACTTATCATCACAATCACAGCCAAAGTATGGAGGACGATGAATAAATAAACAGCCGTTTCATCGCGTCTCCTAGGTAAGGACGAGGTTTTATTAGAGCGAAGATGAGCGGCGCGATCGACGAACCATAGGTAGAGCTACTAGCTACAAAGGTTTACATTACATTCAACTAGGTAATTAGTGAAGGTGCTTGAACGCATTGATTTGATATAGTTATTGATATTGCGTGGTTTTTATTTTTTAAGAGTGCGTTTTCATTATCTGCCTTGCAAGAATGTTGCAACAAGAATTTGAATTTGGAATCACGCGCCATTTTCAGTTGTCAATTGTTACAGCCCGCGCAGATAGAAGAGCGTCATTTGAATATAGAAATTGACTAGATCATTGTTTTTTCTTAATTTAAGTAGGTAGATACATAATTCAAGTACCTGCCTACAAGTTGTTGTTAAAACCACTTTGACAGTAACAAGAAATGGTGACTCGCGTGGTTGCCAGTATTATTAAATGCCACTTTTTTTTTCAATTTTGCGATCACTTAACACTCGCTTCTCCTAGCTTCGGTCCATTGCAAACAGTCTTTATTCGGGACCCCATTCACCGTTCTGTCATTACGGAGGTGAGAATGAAAAATATATTTATCACCTTGGAGGCTATTGAAACCTTTTGTATAGCTTTTTAGGACGGAACCATTTTTTATAGGTCACTAGGTATGTAATAGAAATTCGGTAGATTTTACCTGTAACAATATAGAAAGAATAGGTCGTCAATCGGAAGGACCACATTCTATTCAGAACTTGTAGAGAAGCTAGGTTATGAAGTCGTGACTTATAAGTACCTATATTAAACACTAGCTGTGGTCTGTGACTTCGTCCGCGTTTTTAAATTGATATAACTTTTTTTCTTGATGAACTGATTGAAATATAAACAAGAAAAAAAAATGAAGCTTATCACACTACATGAGTGAAACTGCACCCAAATTGGTTAAGCTGTTGCTTAGATTAGCGCATACAAACGCACAGACAATCAGACAAAAATTCTAACGATCATTTTTTTGGGTTCTATTGCGTTGATAAATGTCCCCAATAATAGTTTTTCTCATACATCTTCCATGTACAGAAAGCGATCAGTTCCATTTTTTTTAAATGTATATTTTTTTTGCTTTTGTTTTATATTTGTATCTAGTTTATGATGGTGTTTTTATTTTTTACTAACCCCTAACTGGTAGAGCGTAGAGTCGTACTACATCTTCGTAGGTAGCTGCTTGCTGAAGAGCTGATTTAAATAAAATAGAGATAAAAAAGAAAAATAAACCGTTACTTTTGAGCAATGTTTTTTACTCTCTGCCCAATGATCCATCTTAATCTTAGGGTAAGGACACACAAGCATATGAAAAGCGTTATAATTTCTAAATGTAGTTAAATTTAACTAATGGTTAGGTATATATAGTTACCTATATAATTCACTAGCTTTGGCTATTAGGACTTCCTGTACCAACTCATTTTGGTGATGTTTAACCATAGGATATAAGTAGCCATATGAGCTAGAAAGCAGTGATAGCAGTGATAGCCAAGCAGTGATAGCCAAGTTGGTAGAACGCTTGCCTCGGTAACGAGGATTGCAGGTTCAAACCCCGGCTCGCACCTCTGGGATTTTTCATGTGCGAATCTCATTTTCAACCAAGATTATCACTTGCTAAACGGTGAAGGAAAACATCGTGAGGAAACCTGCATGTCTGAGAGTACCCCTCGAAAGATGTGTTGAAGTCTGCCAACCCGCACTGGGCCAGCGTGGTGGACTATGGCCTAAACCCCCCTCGCATTGAGGGGAGGCCCGTGCCCAGCAGTGGGACTTAAAAAAAGGGCTGGAATTATATATGAGCTAGAAAAATATATTTGAACCTATGAAACTTGAAATCATAATCTTATAAGTCATAAGTAAGAAAATACCATATAAAAATACGGAGTTCCTTATCGCTCTCCGATGTCTGTCATATACCTACCGTGAATGAATATATCATTTCAATATTATTAATTAATATGTGAGAATTTCCTGTCTCACTTTTTTATTGATTATAAGTAAAATAGCAATTATTTTATTCAGCGTTTCTATCTAAGGTCAACACCACTCTCTCCGTCATATCCACTCAAGTATAAATCACGTATCCCTTTTTAATTCTTTCAAGCTATGATGCACAGGTGGGGTCTTAATAGCCGAATTCATTTTTACACACAGTTGTCGGTTTTACATACATATGGTATCTTCTTCTTCTTTGTTTACGAAATGAAATGCGATGAAATAAAATGGATATGCAAATGACCCACAACTTAGCGGGTATTTTGCCAATGTCAAGTAATTAATAGCAATAAAATATTCAATAAATACACATCTATACTAATATTATAAATGTGAAAGTTTGGATGGATGGATGGATGTTTGTTACTCTTTCACGCCAGAACGGCTGAACGGATCTGGATGAAATTTCGCACAGATAATATAGATTATAGTCTGGAATAGCATATAGGCTAGGTTATCCCGGTAAAATGTATGGTTCCCGTGGGATAGATTTGTTAAAATTTTCATAGAATACCAATAATTTCATTTTCTCATACATTTGATTCTGAGGCGGTACGAAGTTCGCCGGGACAGCTAGTTATAAATAAAATAATAGATGTGACATGTGATATGAAAAAAAAGTCAACTCTTCCGGTATCGTCTCACACCACAGATTTCATAAATAAGTATGACAGAGACAGACAGCGTGTTTTCTCGATGACGTTACGATTATATTAAAAGTTCCAGCATACCCTGCTCATATTTTTTGCATCTACGATATCTTTTGTTTATCGCTAACTCCGCAACCTAGACCGCACTACCATTCCGATGCATTAAATTTAATCCCCAAAATTAACGGACCGGGCGGCCGGGAGACGCACTAAAACTCCCCCGAGACCCGCAATGTCCGGAGATTAGCGAAAGAAGGACTAATAAATATTGCTAATACACCCGGATTATGCTAAATACATTTGTATTGTAATCCTCACGATTTGTAAGGATAATAGTGGTGTTTATTTTTAGATTTGAAGATTTATAGAACGGACATTTTTTCGGTTGAAGAAACTAAACATAGTTTACAATTACATGATTAGACGAACGCACCAAGTAGGTATACTAAATCATAATTGATTGCATATTTTTATAAAAATCTATACATATAAATAAAATTGGAGTGTCTGTTTGTAATATTAAAATAACCGCTTCTTACTAAGTGCATTTGGATGTATACACGTTACCTATACCGAAACAACATTTTTTACAATTTTTGTCTGTCTGTCTGTCTGTCTGTCTGTCTGTCTGTCTGTCTGTCTGTCTGTCTGTCTGTCTGTCTGTCTGTCTGTCTGTCTGTCTGTCTGTCTGTCTGTCTGTCTGTCTGTCTGTCTGTCTGTCTGTCTGTCTGTCTGTCTGTCTGTCTGTCTGTCTGTCTGTCTGTCTGTCTGTCTGTCTGTCTGTCTGTCTGTCTGTCTGTCTGTCTGTCTGTCTGTCTGTCTGTCTGTCTGTCTGTCTGTCTGTCTGTCTGTCTGTCTGTCTGTCTGTCTGTCTGTCTGTCTGTCTGTCTGTCTGTCTGTCTGTCTGTCTGTCTGTCTGTCTGTCTGTCTGTCTGTCTGTCTGTCTGTCTGTCTGTCTGTCTGTCTGTCTGTCTGTCTGTCTGTCTGTCTGTCTGTCTGTCTGTCTGTCTGTCTGTCTGTCTGTCTGTCTGTCTGTCTGTCTGTCTGTCTGTCTGTCTGTCTGTCTGTCTGTCTGTCTGTCTGTCTGTCTGTCTGTCCGTCTGTCTGTCTGTCTGTCTGTCTGTCTGTCTGTCTGTCTGTTTGTTCCGGCTAATCTCTGAAATGGCTGGACCGATTTTGACGGGACTTTCACTGGCAGATAGCTGATGTGACAAGGAGTAACTTAGGCTACTTTTATTTTAGAAAAAAAATAGGATCTCACGAAAAAAAATTAAAACCAATGTTGCAGCGCAGCGCCTGATTAAGTTTGATAGCAACCTGCAATGCGTCCCGCGGGCTCAGAATGGGCGAGCAGGCTGTTGTTAACGGTTGTTTTCGTTAAATACCACGCGGACGAAGTCGCGGGCAACAGCTAGTATTATTATAAAAATATACAATAAATTATGGTCCGTGGTCCTTACAATTCAATGATAAGTGGAGTAGACTACTTATAATAAGAATCCTTTTTAGACGTTCTAATATAAAATAATGAGCAACAAAGGAACGGACCTTTTCCGGAATTATAGTTTTAATGTGAACTAACCAATTAGGTGCATAAGTACGTACTTAAGTAGATATAAATAAGTAGCTTGTCGCTTGTATAGGCTTAAGTTAATATAATTAGGTAGGTAATCAAAGTATTGGATATCTAGCAACGGATTTTTCACAACATAATAAAATAAACCAATTAAAAACTTTCCATTCCAGCCCTCTACCCAGCCAGCCAGCCAAATTGTATCGTCGTTTTCAACGAAAATCAAATTAATTTGGGTTCATTTGGCGCGCCTTTTAACAATTAACCGGCTTTATGAGTTAATTCCAGGGGTGGGTACCTACCTAACAGCTGAGTTGTCGGAAACAATATCGCAGGAAATCTCAAGGTTGGGTTATGTACTAGATATCTATGTATTTTGTGTTTTATCTCGACTGTATTAACTGGATTTATATCTTATATAAACACTTATATTAGGTAGATTTGATCAACGACAGATCCTCGCAAAAGAACACCAATTCTGACCAAGGATGATACGTGAGGCCATTGAAATAAAAAATCTTCTAATTTCGATAGGGAAGAAGGCTGGGTGCTACCACTGACTTGGGATCCAGTAATTAATATGAATAAATCCAAAACCAAGCGAGCGAGTGAGCACTTTCTGCGTAGAACGGACCGCAAACTACAACTATATATGAGGGTACCCCGGTTCGAACTACGTGACACTAGGATACCTAACAAGTTTCTTTCGTTTAATTTGGTTGTACTTTTAGGTATACTTTAGGCTGTTGAAGATAAGATGGTAGTTAAAACTACAAGTCTACTTCACTGATGGGCTACCTATTTTATTCGGTACCGGTTACACTTAAAGGGTGACGAAGACATAGCCTGTACCAGATCGGCTCCGCCACACACCCTCGCTTTGCCAATTTAATCACATCGCCGGAGCGACTCAGTACCTCCGAGGTGTCAATGCTGCTGCGGCTGTGGGTCAGCTAGTGTTGCGAAAAATCTTGGTGATACATTTTTGCAAGAACAACATTCAACAACTCTAAGGACAGCGCAGATCGCAACAGCAAGAATTGTTTATTTTTTTCGCCTAAGCGATGCTCACGAGACAGTTGAATGGCGAATGCAGCACCAATAAATATAATATTTGATAGGTATTCAGATCTCGTTACTCCGATCTCATCGGTCCAACTGGATTGCTGGATTACGCTGGAAAAAAATAAACTTTTAAAAATAGAATTTATGCTGCCAGTAAACGTAATAAAACGTCAATAATGTATCGTCCGGCCTGAATACACCGCGAACCATCTTATTGCTTACAAAATAATTACAGTAAACGGTGACTCACCAAAATTTCTGTTAACCAAGTTTATCTACCTACTTAAACCGAGCAAAATTATTGAAGGATAGATACCTACTACAATCGAATTTAGCCGTTTAGTGGAAGTACCTATTTCGATATAACTGTTTGTGTGTGTGCATGTGCAATGTGTGACAGTGATTTAGTATTAACAGCGTTTAATCTACTGTACATACAGTCTAGGAACGCAGTAATACGTTCTTGGGACCTCTCTGACGGATGGCTGTATAGTATTCGTAAATCAATAAGTAAGTGCGATGTTATGTACTTGTTTAATTATCTGATAGATTGGCACAGAGAGGAAAGCGCTGACGTCAAAACATGCACAAACAATAGTCTGTAAATCATACAAACTGGCTTCGTTTTACAGAATATTAAGAAGCTTGATAATGGTTGATTTGGAGTTGCCAATTATTGATGCTAACAACTTACCTTTACTTGGACCTGAACATAACGGTAAATTTTATAAGTTGGATTATTAATTTGTTTTTATTGGCGGAATATTTACAGTATGAAATACACAGAATTTTAGGTGTTTACTACCTATCCACATACTTGTTGTAACGAAACGTATCGCATTTAGAATTTTGTGTTGGTAAACTTGAATGTCAAAATGTCTTGTCATCATTTGAGAATGACATAAGCCAGAAAAATGGCGGCCGTTGGAATTGGAATGTGCGAAACACCGGGCTGCAAATCTATCGCACAATTACAATGTCCGACATGCATAAAACTCGGGATACAAGGGTCGTTTTTCTGCAACCAAGACTGTTTCAAGAAATCTTGGAAAAGTCACAAAATTATTCACTCGTTGGCGAGTAAGTGAGTTAGGTTATGTTTCGCTACGATGGTGTTGGGTTACATTTTAGTGACAATGTGAACTTTTGTTGTAGAGGGTGAGACTACAGATGGGTCTAACGTGGAATACAACCCTTGGCCGTCGTACAGTTTCACTGGGAAGTTGAGACCTTTTCCCGCGGGCCCAAAACGGACCGTGCCGCCGCATATAGGCCGACCCGATTATGCTGATCATCCAACTGGCTTTCCTACTTCGGAGAACGCTGCGAAAGGTTCAGGTCAGATCAAGGTGCTGGACGATGAGGAGATCGAGGGCATGCGCGTGGCGTGTCGACTCGGCCGGGAAGTTTTGGATGAGGGTGCAAAGTGAGTACCTATAATATTGCAATGCTATGGCTAAATACCGGTCTTATTGTCAACAAAATATTATTATTAGATTACTAGCTTTTTCCTGTGGCTTTACAATCCCCGATGGTCATGGTGTGATGATATGTGCCCTAAGTATCTTTTAATCTAACTATAAGCTATCCAAAATCTTGAATTAAATTGGGTCTAAAAGTTTTTCTGTGATGCTTAAACAAACATTCAAAGGTTTTCAATTCTGTCTGTACTTGGGTTTAGATCCTCTTATGTCCAAATTGCCTATAGTAATTTTTTTGAAATAATTATCTACTATAAATAAACAAAAATGTAAATGTGTTTGACTACTCCATAACTATAATTGATCTACTTGTGATAACATTGACAATTTGGTTAAAATTTTTTTGGTGGTTGTTGATTTTGTTTTATTTTTCCTATCTATTCAATTTTGACATTGGCACAAGTGGCTCTCTTTTTCAGGCAATTGACAACAAAACAAAAAAAAACTTATTTTTTTTATTCACTATTTCCAGGGCGTGTGGTGTTGGTGTGACCACAGAAGAGATAGACCGTGTGGTCCATGAAGCATGTGTTGAACGTGAATGCTATCCCAGCCCGCTCAACTACCACAACTTCCCCAACAGTTGCTGCACATCCGTCAATGAGGTCATCTGCCATGGCATTCCGGATCTACGTCCATTAGAGGTTTTTTATTATACTACTTTTTCATGCAGTACCCAGTTATTGTTGATCAAGCTATGACACATTGCATACAAAACTTTAGGTACTCAGGTTATTATATGAGTGACACACTGGCAGCTTTAAAAAGCTGATGGAATTTATCTGGTCTGTTCCTAAATGTGTTCAATACTGGTTTCTCTAATAAAACCTTAGGCAGCTTGTTCCACTAGGATTTTATATATTTCATTTCAATAAATAACATTAAATTGGTACATTTAAGACAAGAAAGTAGGTAGATAAACTTACCACAGTATCAGTCCATGTTTACCTAATATAAATCATATACGAAATAATTTATTTTCAGGATGGTGATATCTGCAATGTTGACGTCACAGTCTACCACAGAGGTTTCCACGGTGATCTGAATGAGACATTTTTCGTTGGAAACGTACCAGAATCTACCCAGAAGCTTGTGCAAGTAACATATGAGTGCTTACAAAAAGCGATAGATATTGTAAAGCCCGGTGAGAAGTACCGTGAAATTGGAAATGTTATTCAGAAGCATGCTCAGGCTAATGGATTTAGTGTGGTACGGTCGTACTGTGGACATGGTATACATAGGCTGTTCCATACCGCGCCTAATGTACCGCATTATGCTAGTGAGTATATAGTTCTTAATGGAATTTGGCCCTTCATGAGTTGTTTCTCCTGTACAGCAGGCTCAACAGCGGTGTTCAATGCAGATGCTGAGGTTTGACCCTCTGGCAGTACCGGTACAAAGTAATTGTCATGGAACCATGAAGTATCTAACACCTTTGCTACTTACTTATGTTGTGGGTTTTCTACCTGATAAACATTTCTCTTACTGGCTCATAGTAAAATATATAAGTATGAAAAAAAAGCATATTAAAATATTGATAACATTTCAACTTCCTTCAGAAAACAAAGCGGTAGGCGTAATGAAGCCGGGCCACTGCTTCACCATCGAGCCGATGATTAACGAGGGAGGATGGCGCGATGAGCAGTGGCCGGACCACTGGACTGCTGTCACTGCTGACGGAACGCGCTCCGCACAGGTACAGCCATCAGGAACAGCCATCAGCTGAAAGAGATCGAATCCCACACATCAATGCATGGCCTTGGTCAATTTATTGCCGTCGTGCTTTGAATAGCACGCTCGCGTTGGCATCCAAGTTTATTATGCATCCTTATTATGTTTTCTCGACAAAAGATGGCGCCATCAGTATAGGACTGTACTAATGGTAGTTGGCTGACTGACCATACTATTATAGCAATTCCTCGACATCGAAGTGCTTTTCTCACGTAATTCACAATATAAATGTATAATACAAAAGTTGGTGTGGTGTAATGTCCTCACGTTGTATTTATTCTCCCTTTCTTTGTAGTTGTCTACACCAAGTGTTCCCAAACTTATTTTGTCTACTGCCCACTTTGAGAATTAATTCTTTTTTAGCGCCCCCTTTTTTCACCTACTTAAAAACCACTATAACTTCAAATTAAATTAATTATTGTAAGCCTCTACACAACGCCCCCATTTTTTTTCTGGGGTCTCTTACCGCCTTAGGCCTGTAGCGCCCACAAGAGGGCGTTATCGCCCTCTTTGAGAAAGGCTGGTCTACACCCAGCCAATGGTGACAAAACATATCTATTTCTTTGTTACAGTTTGAACAAACACTTCTAGTCACGGAGACTGGCTGTGATATACTCACGAAACGCGGCACCGGTCGGCCGTGGTTCATGGACCAGCTGGAGAAACTGAACATGTCCTAGTGCACATAAACCGCTCCACTGAGGTGAATATGAGGGACCCAGCCATGCCCGTGTCCTGTAAAGGTACGCAGAGACTACAGTTTTCCACACAAGTTTAAAACTCGATTCACATAACTAACTTATTGACCACCCAAAAGAGACCTCTTCCTAAATCCCTTTATCTGGCCTAAATTGTTCTCCTATAACCATATCTTCTTCTGCGGGCGTTTTCCACAAATTGACGGACTTGGACCTCAATAAGTTTGTTTTGTGGGTGACTGGCTGGTCACTCCAACAACCAAGCTTCACCAAGAAGTTCCTCAGATTTTTAATGTCACCGACAATCCATACCCATAACAATTTACTACTCAAAAGTGTATTACATCTGTTTACGAGAAGTCACCATGGAGTTTCTTGTCCCTGTTCCATTGGTATAGCATTTCGATTGGGTGATAGCATCTTATATTAATTTCGTGAAATCTTTGACACTTTAAAAAGATAATTATTATGGTTTCAAAACTCTCACTGAAACCCTCAATTTGCAGATCATATCAAAGATCAGATGATCTCTGAATGCTGACCTCAGTGGATCCGTTAAAAGTAACATATAAAAAATAATTTCATTTCGTTTCAGAGGACTTAGTATTGTCTTAGTGTAGGGACATTTAATTTTTATTTCGTTTATACAGCCTTCGATTTTTAACATAAGTTCAATTTAATTACACAAAATGGATTCAAAGAATTTCTCCAAAATTTATGAAAAGTTTTCCTATATTTACAATGCGTTTCATAAAAATGCTTTATAATGCCATTGTAAGTTGATTAAAACTTCTGTAAATATGGGGTTTTATTTCCCATATTAAAATATTTTAAGCCGTTCAAAGACCCTCATAATGACTGCTTGGCGTATCTTTGTTCACACCCATGAATGTACGCAGATATTTTTTAAGACGAATGTGTCACAATGTATTTAAAACAAGTGAACGTCTCGTGCAATTTTATGCATAAATAATATTTTGTATTGTTTATTTTTATGTAAGTTTAGGCATTATTGTGGTTGTAGCCTATTGAACTGTGTACTCTATAGACAAAATTGTTGCGCAACATGTTGCATGATCTTACCCGACAAATTGTGACAATATTTTGCAACAAGTCGCGATATCGTGGGCAATATTGCCCGCAAAAAAATGTAGTGCGCCCAATGACATGGCAAGACTTCTTGTGACGGCATAAAACAACATGCCGCGTTAAAAAGTTGAAATTTTGTAAATTGTAATAGTGATTTAATAAATAAAGGAATGATAAAAAAAATCTGGTTTAATTTATATGAAATATTAACGATTTGGCATAATTTACATGAATAAATAACAACTATACGAAATGCAACTACCTAGTCAAACTAAAAATACATTACAATATTCACAGTTCTGATAATACATAAATTTATAACTATTCTAAGTATCTTAAAAATATTTAATTTGTGTTATTTATATACATAAAAATAAGGAATAAGAACTACTTAGCCGGATGAAGAGTCTGATTATAATTGGTGGCTCAACTCGCTTGTACTGTGAGCATCCTACAGCTTAAATATCCAACAATTCTAAATTTCATAATTACATTAAATTAGTTACTAGCTGTCCCGGCGAACTTCGTACCACCTCAGAATCAAATGTATGAGAATTGAATTATCTTTAATATTTTTTGTAATAATTATTCTGCTATTAGGGGCGGAGACAAAGCAAAAATAACAAAGATCATAATTATCGTCGGATTGAAATAGTAACGAAAGAAGTAAAATTCACATCACAAAGAATTTATAATTACTTATTACAAATAGCACCATTATATAATGTTATATTTATTTTATTTTATACACTTCTGAAATGCTTACATTGTTGTCTGTATTTTTTGTAAGCAATTCTTTTTCTCAACTAGCAAACATCACAAATAACAGACGCTCAGCGGTATTAGACCCTTGAAAGCTTTTCAAAGACTTTTCACCTATAAATATGCACACATAAACATATTTTATTAAATTTCCTCTAAGGTTAGGAAGTCTATAAGCCTGTGAATACTATTTAGTCCTCATAGTCCTCAAATAGTGGTATGTAATCATCACTTCTGCTTCTCAACTTGAGTCCAAACTGTGCGACCTTATTTGCATCGATGCCCGGGTAAGAATCCACTGTTTTTGCTGTGGTTGCCTTCCAAATCTCTGGATCCTCCTTAACATGTTTCATTGCGGCTAGTTTTGCTACGACTGCATCTTTCTGAAATATGGATTGTAGGTGGATTGCACAAAAGTCATTGAAGCGTACCTACCTATTGTTGGGTTAGATATAAATCAATGCAAGGGAAGTATTATATTACATTCTACATCAGAAAATGCACTGATTTGACAATCACTTTGCTCTAACACGTCTACAAATAAAATATGCAACAACTTGATTTTCGTTAAATAAATTACCATTCAACTAGTTTTTTACCTGTGCTGTGTTGTCCACATAACTCGCGTATATTCTCAAAATAGGCTCACCAGTTTTATCATCAAACGTTAATTTAGTTTTTGGTGGTATCTTAGCTTTGATCACTGTTACTTTTTGAGCTGGCTTTGTTACACTTGGATCCTTGGACTTGTTTGTATCTACTGTAGCAAACAGTCTTATAGGCGCTCGCCTTGATATCAAGTTAACTTTTTCGTTGTTGAAGTCAATGTCCTCACTAACTGTAGCTTCTACAATTTGTCCAGCATAAACTGCACCTTCTTGAGTCAGTTTAGGTTCTTTATCGTCGGTTCTCAACAAAGTATAAGCTACATTAACTGGTTCCTCTGGTTTATTGAACGGTACACCTAATATTGGTTTTAAATCTGTCTTATTCTCGATTTTATGTTCGTTTTGCACGATATACCCTTGACCGTCTGGGAGAATCGTTGTAGTAGTCGTGATATTTTCAATTTCTACTGTTTTTACTTCTGGTTTCTCGACTTGGGCTAAAGCGGCTGCTGCTCTTACATCATTAATAGCTGAGTAAAATCCATTAGCCATAAGACTGCCAACGCTTTGACCAACTTGAGCGTAGTAAATAGGCGTCGTATTCTGTTCTTCTGTCTTACTTTCTACAACATATTTGATTGTTGTAGTGACCGGCTGTGGTTCAGCAGCAGCTACTATGCCCAAAGTTATATTATCGGGCTGCGGTTGAGGAGTTGTTTCTTCAACAGTCACATTAGGTATTTTGAATGATTGAGGAATTATAGTTACCAATGAGCTTTCCTGTGTGTCTCGTTGCACTACGTTCTTTTCTGGTACCTGTCCATTTATCTGATCACCAACTATGATCACTTGGGGATGATTTTGGGATGCTTGGCCTTGTAAATGGATGTTCTGTATTTCAGGGGACTCAGCAGGATAAGGTATGAATTCCACTGCAGGGAATCTCTGGAGCAATTGGTTTTGTAGCTTTTGTAAGAACATTGGATCTTGTTGGTATAGCGCATTTGGTGGTATAAATATGCCTTCAGCTCTAGCGTTTAATAAGTCTTGTTGCGATGGGAGTGCATTAAAGGTCTGTAACATTGGAAGATAAAATTATTTGTACGCCAGTGTTGAGTAACATAAGCATCGATGAAAAATAACTCTTACCTGAACGGGATAAGGCTGCGGTTGAAAGACCTGAGGTGGCGGAACGTTTACAGGCAGACCAAATTCGGCAGCTACTTGCAAGGCTGCCCCGTTTCTTATTAAAGTTTGCAATTCAGGCGTGGTAAAGGACTGAAAAATAAGTTTCTTTAGCCATTTCAATCCCATTAATACTGCAATTGATTTGGATCAGACAATTTTTTATAATTTTGTTGAGATTTACAAGTAGTAAAGGTAATTTACTATGTCCAGTACTTACCGTTGCTTTGGAAAATCCTGTAGGCATTTCTTTTATGGCCATCGTCAATTCTGGTTCTTGGTACTTTTCGGTCACTTCATACGATGGTTTTTGCTGGAAATTTACATTGTTTACGATTGATATTATATTCGTATAATCTGTATGATTATTTTTTTCTATAGTAAGTATGCTGTTTATCTCTAAACTCACGTGTTCTGAGACAGGCATGTCTGAAGAGTCGATGACCACAATAGGCTTCTCCGATAGGCTGAGGTTGGGCGCTGGTATGGTGTGGATCCCACCTGATAGTTACACAACTCTGAACCAATTGTCTTCGGCCACAGAGCGACTTCACAAGACATTTTCAGAAATTGGCTTTCTTTTGTTTTTAAAGAGCGAGCTACAACCGAGCCCGTCTACATCAATATTTAAAATATATCTTGTGACATTTCGCATCTGTGGACGACATGTTTTTAGTGTTTTAGTGCACACAATAAGGCGATAAATAAATAAAATGAAATCAGATAACCATGAATCAATGCAAAAATGTACCTAAGTCCAGGTTTACTTGGTAGGTATATAATAGTAGTGAAAAATCGCAGAACATGCGTGCTTCGGGAAATTTCAGGGCACATGTGTTTTGCGTTGCTTTGAGGGTAGTTGCATCAAAATAAAGTGCAAAGCAAGCTTGATGCCATGCTGTATAAAATCAAGGTTTTCGAGCCTTTGCACACGACAACTTTTTCACGCACAGTTAAAGCGCAACACAACTAAAACGAAATAGTCGCTACGCTATAGGTAATGCTTTATAGACCGTTTGAGGCCTCTGCCACGAATTTAGCGGGCAGCGGGGTGGCGGCGGCGGCGGTGCGGGAGCGGCAGGATCTTATGCGTAAAATCAAATGGACCGGTTCTCGAAAACAGCGGCGCGGGGCGGCTGACGAGCCCCGCTCCCGCGCCGCCGCCGCCGCCGCCCCGCTGCCCGCTAAATTCGAGGCTTAGGCCTAAAGGACTGTTGACGGGCGCGTAACAGTCGTCGAATGCAGAACATAGCTTAGCTACTCGCACCCTGGCAACACACAAATACCAATATTTCCCATTACAACTTGAGAAGAAGGTATCGCTATTTAAAAAAAAGACTAATTATGTCTACGCAACAGCAAGCAAAATATCCTTTAAAAAAGTAGAGAACAGTTTACCATACAGCAATAAAGACAGTGCAGTGCATTAGCAAGTCAACCTGTACCACCGTCAGTGTGCGCGACAGGCGGCGCAGACGCAGCCTTCACGAACTCATACTCCACATTGGAGGCTGCGTGTAGGGGCAGCCGGCCATTTGTCTTCCAGGGTCCTCCCGTAAACATGTTGCGGGTGGGGCTGTAGTGTTTTACTGCATACCTAGAAGGAAGAGTAAGTATAATGGGTACCTTCTCGAAGGTGTGCGGCAATTCATGGCATTGAAATATACTTGAGGATTGAGAATAACCTGGCATCTCTGTCTGATTTATATTTTGACGATCCCGGGAAACTCCTCAAAATCCAATTTCCTTCTCGCGAAAGGTCCTATAGATTCGTTATGTTTTACTAAAAAAAACTGTCTTATCACGAAATAAATATTAATGCCCTTTGGTTACCTGTGTGGGGGATTTCTGTAGAGCACATAAGGCGCTCTGTGCGAAGCCGCTTGCACTAGACGCGGTTGGGTCTGGATCCAGGGTCTCTGCATCGTCAGACCCGGCCTAAAGGGCGTGGGAGACCGAAGCCTGTTGATCGTGCTCATCCGTTTGATGTACACCGCATGGGCTAGAGAGCATAATGCCAAGTAGAATATGTGAGCCTGGAAAAGAATGTAGTAAAATTAAAAAAAAACTTAATGCATAGCACATCAATTCTACGGACTCAAAGCAACGCTAGTATTAATGGATTCCGTACACTGGACTGGGGCGATCCTAGTAATAATTACTTAACTAGGTACCTATCTATATATTATATTAAAAATCCATGACTCGGCGTAAGTACAAACTCGTGCCCATCACACAAAGTGTGTCCTAACCGACATTCGAACCTAGTACCATCGGTACAGGAAGTCTCAACCAACTGTGCCAATCGGGTCATCAAACCATCACCACGTCATAAACTTGGTTAGTTATTCCGCGGCAAAAGGCCACAAACAGCCACTAAATATGAAGGTACCCCAGTTCAAACTATGACACTAGGACGTCTAACACCTCAGTCCTCCCGTGACCATGGTTACTGAAAACCAGCCGAAACGTCGGGAACGTAAAAATACAAAACAAAATCCGTAAACATTAATTTAATTCAAAGAGCCAATCTTACTCAATTTGTACAGGATTCCTGATGCAGTCCATACACAAGTATAAAATACCACTTAGGTATTAATCGAATACGGGCTGCAAGGTAGTCTAGGTAAGTATATAAATAACCGCAATTACTCGGTTAAAAGACGAGATTCCATATATGTAAGGCATGAGGGAAAGATGGCGCTGGCTGGTGTCGGTTGACCGGTGAAAAGAATTCTTGGTAAACAGTTATCCCAGCGAAAGCGTTTGCGTGGAAAAATTGACCAAGTTCTCGCTAAAACGGGACGACTCACGATCAAAAAAAGATGGGTTTGTGTTATACATTTTTCATGTTTTGATCTAGACAATCCTGCTAATTTGACAACCCTATAGCCACAGTTCGTAGGGATCCTGTTTTCTGTACCGAAGGTAGCGGGTTCGAATCCCGGTGTGATCGTCAGACGATTTCATTTATTTACCTAGTTAAAGGTGGCGCAAATTAATTCTTAATTATATAGATATGTTTAAAAAAATAAATGGAAGTCTGAAACTTTTTTATTTTATTAGTTTCTGATTAGCATTTAATATAATAGCGACTTGGCCAACACTGCTGTGTGCATGTGAGGGCTGGATTAGAACATTGCATTGAGATCAATATTGTTGGGTAAACTATCACATATTATTTATAATTATAATAAATAATATCGATCGAATAATATATATACAGTCCCACAGTGTGGGACTGTATAGTCGTGTGTTCGCCTGGTCTGGTTCGTACGGTACCCATAATACAAGCGTTCACTAAGCAACGCTTGTATTATGGGGACCGTACAATGGACTGAAGGCGAACCCAGTCATCACACAAAGTTTGTCCCTACCAAGATTCGAAGCCGAGGCCCTCGGCACAGAAAGCAGGGTCACTACCAACTGCGCTAATCAGGTCGTCATATACCTTCCCATAATAATAAATTCTCAAAAAGGGCCTCTACGTGTTGGACCCATGTCCCCGCGCAAGCCTTCTAAAGACCCGGGTATAGCCCGTGTGGTGAGAGACATAATAATAACCAGCCATTTTTAATGTCCCACTGCTGGGCCTTCCAAAATTTATCTCCTAAACATGATATAATGTTTAGCTACTGTTCGGTCATAAAGTATCCACGCGCGGTTTCCCCCGCATCCATGCGCAACAAAAACCATTAGAGTGTGACACTCGTGCGCAAGACCCGTTATTTAATTGGTATTTAGACATTTATCTGAATACACAACCCCAGGCACATGTAATAACTAAGACCAATGAACTCCATAGCTAAATGCTCGTCCCACTCAATGCAATACCTCTGATTAATATGTGGGAGGCTGTTTTATAGTTAGACTAAATCCTAGATGTTCTTCTGGCACAAGCTGTAGCTTAGTTGGAGGGGCCAACTGAAGAAGGTACCAACAAGTATATTATGTTTAGCGCACATTAATGTTTAAAAAATATAAAGCTGTCTCTAAACCAGAGTTTAACTATGGACCATAGTAAAACTCTGGTGTAGATGACTAATATAATATTGTAGAAACTTTACCACACATTCACAATCTTGCTGTTAATGTAAGGTCTGTACGAAGAGGTACAGGGCGGCTGAGACCCCGAGAGGTGTAATGTTTTAGATGTTTAATACGAAATGAGATACCAGTGAACATTACACGCCACCCAACTTCGCGGTATCAGCACAGTGGGGTAAATAAAGCAGAACACTAACGGTGTTCTTCAGTCTAGTTAATTGCTACGACACCGCTATAGGAAATGCTTTTACCGGTAATATTATGCTATTAGATGAACGTATTCGTTATGTTTTGGTTCCTGCATAATTAGATAAGTAGGTACTTATACTTACAACCAATCCGCTCCGGAGTGGTGTGGAGTTAAAACACACTAATATTATAAATGTGAAAGTTTGGATGGATGGATGTTTGTTACTCAATCACGCCAGAACGGCTGAACGGATCTGGATGAAATTTGGCACAGAGATAGATTATAGTCTGGAATAGCACATAGGCTAATTTTTATCCCGGTAAAAAGGATATAATTTTTAATCGCGGTTAACACCGCGGGGCGCAGGTAGTTATAAATAAATATTTCCAGACGAACGTACCAACTATTCGGTCCCACACTAAGCAACGCTTGTAGTATAGACTGGGGCCGAACGCAATATATATTACTTATATAGATATTAAACACTTGGGTACAAACATTCGTGCCCATCACACAGTTTGTCAATACCATTTGAACCCGGGACCCTCGGCACCGAAAGCAACTGCGCTGACCAGGTCGTCTACTAATTAGCTCCCTCCCAGTCCACAGTCTCACACACACACATTATCACATCATTGCATTGTATCATA